>CM026179.1:12928019-13528019 GCA_014825925.1 Bombus breviceps
ATCTTGAGGTCCCGATGTATTACTTCGTTGGTGACATACCACGGTGCGTTTATAAGGGATCTAAGAGTTTTTGATTGAAAGCGTTGGAGAATTTCAATGTTGGAATTGCTTGCTGTACCCCATAGTTGGATTCCGTAGGTCCAGACAGGTTTTATGACGGTCTTGTATAGGGTAATTTTGTTTTGTATGCTTAGGTTGGGCCGAGGGCAAGATGGCAACCAAATGTCTACACATCCTTGGTGCGTACCCTCAATAGTCTTAAGGACCCACCACAAATCTTGGCATTTTCATAATTAATGTCCTTCAGACCAAAAACAGACCACAAACAAAAGCATCTTCTATTTCCAGTGTTCTTTACATTTTTGTTTACTACGGGAAGATACGGGAAAGTTAGTTTTCTCACGTTCGGTATTTTCCGTTAGCAACTTTGTCTCAAGGACGGCTAAGACCCTTCCTAGTCCACCAACCTTGTTATGATCCAATCGAAAGCAACGTTTATCGTCCTCACTTTCTTAACCAAAATTGTCCTTAACGAATCAGCTCATCTCGTGTCCTTAGACACACCCATAACTAGCTTTCCTACGCCACAACATCGTCACTAAGCTTCACTTATTCTCTATCTTTAGAATAGTCAACATATGTTTACCGGTTTTTACCCTTAGACCAGTCGCGTACTTGATTTATACATACTCATCAGTGTAACTACGTTCTATATAAAGTTGTGGAGTGAACTGTGATTGTGATTATTGAATTCATCATAAAGTTCGATAAAAGAAAATTAATAGTTGGGTTACGACTCAGCCTTCTTTTCTCTTATCATCCAACCCTGAAGTTTACCTGACACTAGCGTTGTCATCAACGGTCAAGGATGCACAGGAAGGTACAGAGAAAGAATAGCAACACACCCGAACCGGCTGGCTGCGGAAACGATCAACACATCAAGAATAGAAAGAAGACTGAAAAGGAAACACCCAGTAGATCTCACAAAGGATATAACTTAACATACACGAAGATGGTACCCCGCTGGGGGTAGCCACCCACATGATAATCTAACAGCTAGACAATTCTAGCAAATGTCCAAATTGGATAAATTGTGAATGCAAAGTATTAATTAAAAACTAGCATTGTCGAAAGAGTGTGGTCCGCGTGAGAGAGAGAGAGAGAGAGAGAGAGAGAGAGAGAGAGCGTTGGATTCGTTGTGACGAGAGTTGCAAATTAACTATTGAGTTGTCTAGATTATAGTACGTTATTGTGATCAGTTCACGTTAAACAGCCATCGTTCTTCTGCTTAATCAACATCTGTACAATCCATTCATTGTAAATAAATAAAATCACATTATAATATATTTACGATACTACATTAATATGTAGCGGCACACGAGCTAGAGGACAATTCAAATCATGTTATTGTTTTGCCTCGGAGTTTCGATATCGTTGGGATACACACAATGTATTAATAAATAAACTTCGGGCAAAACAACGTCGCCGCTACGTGCAACCACCAAACGTAGACGAATTCGAATTTTCCGGTTTTCCCCGACTAGTATAAATAAGCGGACGCGATCGTAAGAAGTTTAGTATCTACCAAGTGTCTATCAATTATCAGTGATCTTATTTACGACTTGTACACTGTCTTAGCGAATCTGTTAGTAGTAGTATTAATTTATTTATCATTTTAAATCTCATGATCAACCATCCTCTACATAGTCCTCCATAAATATTACAAGAACTATAATTTCGAATATAACTTTCTCCAATCAGTCGGTTAAAAATTAATAAAATATAGTTCTTGTTGTGTTTATAAAAACATAATTTTGTGTCTGTTTTTCATTATTTTAAATATACAGGGTGATTGGTAACTGGTAGTACAAGCGGAAAGGGGGTGATTCTACGCGAATAAAAAAGTCGAAAATATAGAATAAAAGTTTTTCGTTTTTTTTTCAGCAATTTTTGTAATAATAAACTTTATGATTACTTCATATTATTTCATTATGTGTTCCTAATTTTCCGTTACGGCAAAAACAAACTTAAACTGCAATGATATCCACTTTATAACGAGACGTGATAAAGTGCACGCGTACCGAACCAAAATTCAAAGTCGATTTTCTCGAAAACAAAGCCTCAAACGAAAAATGTTTATTCTATATTTTCGACTTCTTTTTTCGCGCAGAATCACCCCCTTTCCGCTTGTACCGTCAGTTACCAACCACCCTGTATATACCTCCGTGAACACGCGAAAGAGAGATGAACCATATCCAAAGATGTCATGTGTGTGTTTTATATGACGATATTAAAACTCTATTACTGATAATCTTTGCATCATCGAAGAACATCATGGACCACTCAATATTATACAGGGTGGTTGTAACTGGTGGTACAAGCGGAAAGGGGGTAATTCTATGCGAAAAAAGAAATCGAAAATATAGAATAAAAATTTTGCAATAATAAACTTTATGATTACTTCATATTATTTCATTATGTATTCCTAATTTTCCGTTACGGCAAAAACAAACTTAAACTTCAATAATATCCACTTTATAACGAGACGTGATAAAGTGGGCGCGTACCGAGCTAAAATTCAAAGTCGATTTTCTCGAAAACAAAGCCTCAAACGAAAAATATTTATTCTATATTTTCGACTTCTTTTTTCGCGTAGAATCATCCCCTTTCCGCTTGCACCACCAGTTACTAACCACCCTATATAAGAAAATTAGAATTTAGTATAGAAATCAGAAATTAAGATATTACAAGCTCGTAAATTATCGTATTATAAGTACTATCACATAATTCATGTCTTTCCCATCTTTAAAGATCTTAGTTTGTAGTTCTCTACTGAACTAATTTTTCTATAAACAATATCATATGTTTAATATATGATCCATACGATTAATGACAAAGAGTGAAATGATGGTTTAGGTGGTTTGTGTGGACCAATTTCATTAATTGTAAAAAATTATCACGGGGTACCACTTAATACCAGAAACTAAGAAGAATAAGGACACGATGGAAATCAGAAAATTGCACAGTGGAAAGTGGCACAAATGACTTTAAAAGTTAATAAAACCTACATCGGGAAATAAATTTTAAAAAGCAGGAAAAGTATATCCACGGGTCATGAAATTAAATTTTATTATCTCAAAATACTGGAGTTGAAAGTTGCCAATGCACAATATACAAAATTACATGTACAAAATTTACATATACTCTGTTAAAGATTGGTGAAAACAATTTGCAACACATTTTCAGCAAAACATTTCTCACTGTTGTTCGTTTCGTAAACAGATTAAAAGAGCACGTAGCGCGTGAACGCGAAAATTTCGATGAGATTCGCCTGGATAAATGACGATTCAACGTTGCTGTATAATATCCGGTCGAACTTTGTTGAAACGCTTAATAATTTCGAGATAGAGCATCGCGATGTGTCGCGCGATGTCATCCGTGTCGAAAAGTTTCGGCCCCGGTAATGCATACGAGAAACAAGAAACCGCGGAAAACTTTTCGCTCGACGATTGCCCCGGAGAATAATTTTTATTCCGCGTCCACGGTCTGTTCGGTCTCCAGCCACATAAATTATCAGCAGTTACGTACGTATAATCTGTTTACCAGGCTGGCTTGCCTTATACCGTAACGACAGGCATTTTTAAAGCGTCTCCAGCCGGTTCTTTGTCTCCTGTCCTACGTTTCGAACAGTTACTACTAGTATCTCCGGTACAGTAACGGACAACGCGAATCACCGATAGAAGTAGCCTCGATGGTCGCCAGTTAAATCGAGGACGTTGCCGTTAATTACTTCTACAGTTTGCAAAATATTGTGATAAAAGTATCAGAGTAATGAAAATGATCAATTAAATAATGTTTCAATTTCCGACAAGGAATTTCTGGAAATTTGAATGATTTTTTGTCAAATATAAAAGATTATTTCTCTTCTTAAATTATATTTTTGTCATATACATTCTGACTTCTTACAGGTACGAATTATACTACTTTAGAAATTGGTAGTTCTAAATTTAATATATTTAATTGTATTTCTTGTAACAAGTAATGAAAAATGTCTAATTGTAGATTAAAATTCAGTATGAAAAATACATAAGTATTCAATATAGGAGATAGTTTGTTAACTAGTATTGAATTATCAACAGCTAATCACCCAATATATTGATTTAATTTCATCAGTCTATTTCGATGAGGAAAACACGTTCGCAAAGGCGTTCTAGAGGAGATGGATATCGGGTAAATTAATTTTCTTCTACGGAGAAAGTTAATGGTTTGATAAAGTGTTCCTCGAGAGAGGCTAATTACAACCGGGGGGTATAGGGGTGCAAAAACGGATACGAGGTATCCAATGAACAATGAACAAAGTGCCCAGAGAAGTTATTTATTAAATAGGAAAATGAGCGCTAAAGTTATTTCGTCGAGATCTAGACGATATGGACAGATTTATCGTTCGTAATTAATTCGTAATATATTCGTAAACAGTGAACCGACTTCCTAATATGCGATTTTTCCTTCTTTCTTCGCTAGAATGTACTTTGAAGATGTCTGTTAATTTAATTTTCCAACTGCATTTTCGCGTTCCTTGAAATGTTTTCACGTGAAGGAAAAACGTTAAACAGTGTATCACGAGTCTTCATTTTTCTTGTAGGCGATGAGAGGGATGCGATTTAACCTCTTTTCGTGTCGAGATTTGACAAAGTATCGCAGGTCTTTGGTCCCGCGAGGGCAGTAACTATCGTTAGAAACAGACGCTTCCACTATCCCCTCAGTTAGCTGCAAAATTAATCGATGATAGTTCCGCGTAACGATACACGGTAATCGACTGCCATCAAATATTTAGTAAACCAAGCCTTTTGCGCTGTGAGAGTAAATTTCTAAACAGTAGACCAGTATCATGGGACTTCTGAGCCATCGCACGTTTATGGAAAAGTAAATCTCGGCAAATATTTGGTAAATAAGCGCTTATTATTAATAGTGTAATATATTTAACAGATTGACTCTGGTAGTAAAAGATTTAAGCATGAAATTTGAAGATTAACGAGGAATAAAATTATACAGACACAGGAGGGATACTTTGAAATATTTAAGGGGTGTCTAGAAGCTGAATTAGGGGTGTTTAAAGGCTGAATTAGAATGTTCTAAAACAGTGTCTTTTGTGATTCTTTTTGGAAGAAAAAGAGAGAAATGAAGTTATTGAATTTTAAGATATGATTTTATATACAGGGTGGTTGGTAACTGATGGTACAAGCGGGAAGGGGTGATTCTACGCGAAAAAAGAAGTCGAAAATATAGAATAAACATTTTTCGTTTGAGGCTTTGTTTTCGAGAAAATCGACTTTGAATTTTGGCTCGGTACGCGCCCACTTTATCACGTCTCGTTATAAAGTGGATATTATTGCAGTTTAAGTTTGTTTTTGCCGTAACGGAAAATTAGGAATACATAATGAAATAATATGAAGTAATCATAAAGTTTATTATTACAAAAATTGCTGAAAAAAAAACGAAAAATTTTTATTCTATATTTTCGACTTCTTTTTTCCCGTAGAATCACCCCCTTTCCGCTTGTACCACCAGTTACCAACCACCCTGTATATTTAACGAATACAAAAAATTTTTTAAAGTAAAAAAGAAAATTTTAACGGATTTCTAAGCCTATTTCATGCGTTGCAGTTTTCAATCGGCGTGATGGATCCACCTCGTAATTCTTGACCAAAACAATAAACCAAAAAAGGATTAAATTATTATATATTTTTCTTCTCGATGAACTGAAAAAAGGCAGAAAACAGTGTGATATTAAAAATTTTGGCAGGTTTAAAAAAAAAAATGTGTTTTATAAAAAGAAACAATAAACTTTAAGGTGCTACAACAATTATTTAAATAAACTTTTTGACGACCTTTTTTAGTTCAAGGAGAAAAATTATATAATAATTTAATCCTTTTTTGGTTTTTCGTTTCAGTCAAGAATTACGAGGTAGATGAGTAGACGATATATGCAGCCCATGAAATAGGCTTAGAAATCTGTTACCATTTTTTTTTATTTAAAAAAAACTTTTTTGTATTCGTTAAATATATATAAAACCATACTTCAAAACTCGATAACTTCATTTCTTTCTTTCCCTTGTAAAAAAAAAAATCACAAAAAGAAGCTGTTTTAGAACATTCTAATTCAGGACACCCCCTTAAGAGAGAACTATGACCAAGTAGAAAGAATTACGTGTGGTTCAGAACAAATCTGATTGTTAGAAGGAAAGAAAAGTAAAATGTGGACTGAAAACGATTGAGGAAGCGAAGGAATAAATTAGAAAAAAAACATATACTTGCAAAAACTGTAAATTACTTGCAGTCCTTAAGACAAAAATTAATAAAGATCTAATAAAAACCATATTTTTCAAAGTCAACATTAATTAAATACAGCAATATATGAATCTAATAACTGCACAAATAAAATATATAGAACTTTTCATTTTAACACATTTTACTTGTTCTTACATTAAGACCAGGCTTTCAACGAAAAGACGTCTCTAGCAGCGAAGCAACTTCCTTACTTTCTAGCGAACCACCTATACTTAGACGCAGACAGAGCTTACGTTGATTCCAAGGCGTTCCCATTTCACGTGATTTTTGATGCTGATTCCCCCTGAGAGCTCTTACACAAGCCGATGACAAGGTTCACCGGTCTTAGCGCCGGTTTCATCCCCTCGCGAACGATTATCGATCACTATCGAGAGGCAACCGGGAGTATAGATTAGTTTGAAACTCGAATCAATTATACGCACGACGAGGAGGAGGCGGCTCGGTCGGCCAGACGAGCTCGGTACACCAAATCTAATTAGTAATGCCGATTTAGCAAACCCTAATTGCGCGCCAACATATCACCCGCAATTTATGCGACACCCGTGTTATGAATCACTGGGGTCCAACCTCCGTGTTTTCCTGTCAGCCTCCAAACCACCACTTTCGTAACGTATGTGCGTTACCTGCGTGTAAGTCTCCGCCTTTCTCTCGCCGATTTCATATTAATTTCCATACTTATCACGATGATCGTGACCGTGGCAACATCGTGTTGCGAAATCTCCTCTGATGGCGTTGGAAGCCGCGCTTCGACTAATACCCCGCATTTCAAACACGCTGTTGGTGATACCGTTCGCGTGTGATTCGCTTGCGGCTCTCTGAGAGCGATTAGAGGTTCCGGAAAATGATTAAAGTGCTCCGTGATTGAGGGATATTATTGAAGAGATTTTGGGCATTTGTGAATGACTTGTGCAGTGGATTCGGAAGATTTTATGATATCGATGATTCAATGAATCGGATAATGATAAGCTTACGCGTAATTACGTTGCGTGATAATTGATCTTGCAATAGCGTGATTGATCCGAGCAAATGTATAAAAGCATTAGGTTGACCGAAAAGTATCTTTCTTTTACAGACACGTCTTTTACAACGATGCATCTTTATACAAACATGAAACCTAATCTGACGAACGTTGTGATCTTTATTTTGATAGAACGAAATGGATCATACTGTAGTATTGTGAAAAAAAGGCCAAATTATAGATCGACCAAATCGCGAAAACAGTGTTGTCTGCCCTTCAGTTGTTAGTTTACATCGAAGAAAACCTATGTGACTAAGGTCACCTAGTTCTTGCGGAGCACGAGCGTAATGAGATTAGAGAGAAAAAAAAGAAACGAACGTTAGAGGAGAAGGGCGATTTTGAATTCAACGTTGACCGGGAGGTCAAAGTGTGCGAATCGAGCAGTGTGTGTAAATCGAGTGTCAGAGTTAGTCGAGAAGTCGAGGAGTAGAGTTGTTAGCGTTGTTGAAAGATAGAGTCGTTAGCGTTGTTGAGTCGTGAGAGCTGTTTGAGAGAGAGTGTGATTTTTGTATTTAGTTCCAGCTAAACTACCATCGTTTTCTGTCCAATTATTACCTGTATAGTCAATCTATTGTAAATAAATTATAAATAATCGGGGAAAAATGTATATCTAAATTCCCCCGATACTACAATACGAAATTCGATAAAATAATATAAAACGGAAAATGTTGTGCATCCATTATTTTCTTATAAAACGAAAGAATCTTTTCGGACGAACTGATATATAGATATATTTAAACGGACGCATGATAAAATTTGTTAATGAAGTTGTTATATTTTTGCCACATGTTAGACACATATATTTTTCGTATTACGTATATTATACGTATATCGTATTATTCGTATATGTATATTTTTTATTGAGATATGTATAATTTTATGTGCTCGACTAGGTTAGGTGCGTAGTAGAAATACTTGTATGTGTGTATCAGTGTATGAAGTGTTTGTGTGCGTGGCGTCTTAAACACAGACGAATGTAAACAGTTCAGTCAGTTAACAGTCGGGTATGGAAGAAAGTGTTGAGACGCGTGCAAGTGTGTATCGATGAATATCTTAGGAATCGTTCATAAAATAAATATATAATTATTCTAATGTTAATTCCAAGTGTAAATTTAGTGTTCCTATAACATTATTTCGGTTAACAAGATCCACAATTCTCAACATTTTTCTAGGCAAGTAGAAAGAAATAAGAAAAAGGGAACAGAGACCGCTGTGAGGAAATGTGATGCTATGAAAAGGAGACTATACAGGGTGGTTGGTAACTGATGGTACAAGCGGAAAGGGGGTGATTCTACGCGAATAAAGAAGTCGAAAATATAGAATAAAAATTTTTCATTTTTTTTCAGCAATTTTTGTAATAATAAACTTTATGATTACTTCATATTATTTCATTATGTATTCCTAATTTTCCGTTACGGCAAAAGCAAACTTAAACTGCGATAATATCCACTTTATAACGAAACGTGATAAAGTGCACGCGTACTGAGCCAAAATTCAAAGTCGATTTTCTCAAACACAAAGCCTCAAACGAAAAATTTTTATTCTATATTTTCGACTTCTTTTTTCGCGTAGAATCACCCCCTTTCCGCTTGTACCGCCAGTTACCAACCACCCTGTATATACCTCCGTGAACACCGGAAGAGAGATGAACCATATCCAAGGATGTCATGTGTGTGTTTTATATGACGATATTAAAACTCTATTACTGATAATCTTTGCATCATCGAGGAACTTCATGGACCACTCAATATTATACATAAAAATTTTTCGTTTTTTTTTCAGCAATTTTTGTAATAATAAACTTTATGATTACTTCATATTATTTCATTATGTGTTCCTAATTTTCCGTTACGGCAAAAGCAAACTTAAACTGCGATAATATCCACTTTATAACGAAACGTGATAAAGTGCACGCGTACCGAGCCAAAATTCAAAGTCGATTTTCTCGAAAACAAAGCGTCAAACGAAAAATTTTTATTCTATATTTTCGACTTCTTTTTTCGCGTAGAATCACCCCCTTTCCGCTTGTACCACCAGTTACCAACCACCCTGTATATTTGTGAATATACTTTGGAATAAAATACAAGAATTTTAATGTAGTAAAAAGATTAATCTAATTCATCAATAAACAAAGATGCAGAACTTCCATCCATGGCTCTAACGTTAATGGCGTTCACGGTGCTGATGTTTCGTCGTATAAACAAATTAATCGTTAAAATCGAATGCATACGATTAGCGGTAGACTGGTTCGTCGATAAGCTGTCACTACATCAGTCTACTAACGATCACGTCACCGTACAAACGTTTTAATAGTGGCGTTGATACCCCGACCGCTTTGTCCTTGGCTACGTATAAAACTCATTAACGATATATTGAAATCGAAAGTGATGTTAACACGCTCGAATTTGCGGTCGATAATGTGAGGTATCCCCGTTTGTCTCGTTATTGTTCCATGCAGAAAAATTGGACATCATAATAGATTCCTATGTTACAATTTTAATGTTATTAACACGTTGACTGCCATGGGTGTCTCCGGTGACCGGCGATGCAGCAAATATTAAAAGTACATAGCACGATTGTTTGGAAAAAGGACAATCGTAATAATTGTCTACAACGCCGTGGGGGTCACCGGTGACCCTCACCACGAAGAATGCTTCAAGTATGATTTTGTAACTCATTTTATTTGCTAAAATAATATTTCAACATAATATGCATCGCATAATGAAAATTAGAAGATTGGAAAATTCGTCTGGCAGTCAACGTGTTAAGAAAAGTAAAGTGGATAACGATTACAACTTGCCATTTAATCTACAGAACGTTTAAATCGCATTTAAATTGCAACAGCTATTTAGAAATTAATAATGGTCGCTCGTATCATTCTAATAGCGATCATTATTACATGGTCCGCGTTATTATGATAATTACAACGTTCGGAGACCATTCGATCACCGGCAATTAAATTATGAATAACCAAGTTACTTGCGCGCGAAACCGGGAATAACAATCGCTTGGTCTGGTATATCGTTAATTTATTTCAATTCATTTTGTCGGACGTAATAATCGAGCGAACGTCGAGTCGATCGATTTGCACAGACACCTATGATAGGGTATTAAACGGTCAGCCAACTTCTGACAAATTTAAATTGATGACTGTAACAGAGCCCATTTTTCGGTTTATTAACTTTCGTCGGTTGTTTAATTGAAAGAAATGATTAATCGATTGCGAAACTATCGACGTACGGGCCTGGTAAAAAGTTGAAAATTCGCCTGTAACCTGGCTATAATCGAATTCGTGTGTAGGTATGTATCGATTTGTCGCTTTATTGGTTCACCGAGGACAGACTCCCAATCAGAATAGAGGTAGGGGATTGAAAAAAAATTAAAATTAATCGTTGCCACAAACCCATTTCGGTTTATTAGTTTCCTTTCACTACCCACTATCAATAGAAATGATTAATCGTTTGCCATTCGATGGCTAATTAATTGAAAGCTTTAATCTATCGATGTCGTATATCTCGTCGTTAAAGGCAACTCGTTAAACGCATACCTACATTATTAGTAGAAATTAAACGATTGATCGATTCAACATCTTCTCCTCGATCCTCCTTGCCAACGATTGCGATCGAATCAACCGAAATTATAGACATAATTTCCGCGTTGAAACGTAGAAATAATGAAAGTAACGATGAAAGTGAACAATTCGATTAGATCAGAGGTAGCAATCAAAACTGCATCAGACCAGTTGATTAAATCGTGAGCTGACTGAAGTTTACGTTCGATAATTGCAAAATGATTTCTTCCTGGCCGCTGCTGAACTTCTGTCTTCGACTTCGACTTCCACTTTCTAATTAGTTCCTTCAAGTATCGATAATTCAGTTTCAAGTTTTAAAATGCCACGTTTATCGCGATAAATCCATACGAGATCGAATTTTTCTACCACTTGACAAATTATTAAAAGAAATCGATGATAATATCTTATCGTGAATACGATGGAAGAGGTTTCCACAGGGACAAATCGTTGAAAATCTCCTTCTGCTTCTCCAGGGAGCTGCCATAATTTCAAATAATCGAAAAGTTCGCTGAGGGAGAGAAGTTCTGGCAACTCAATTCACTTTGACAATTCTTCGCTGAATATCGTGACCGTCTTCCTTTTCCGTGAAAGACGTTACTTGTTTATGCATTCACCAAGACGAAAACTCTATATCTGTGCGACGTCCGGTCCCGTTACAATCCACCTGTACGATTAATTCGTTAAAAGACAATGTTTATTCTACGAAAAGAAAACATGATCTATAATGTAGTCTCCAATTTCACGAACATCGCTGAACTTTCCAAGCATCGTTGCAAAGTGACAGGAAGTAATTTTGTAGTTTGCAACATTGCTGCAGATCGCTCTAGAGAGTTTCCGGTGTTTCCCCTAGTTTTCGAACAGTTCCAACAACGTTGAAAAGGCCGTTTAATGGGCATTCGTAGAATATCGCGCTGTTCCTCCATTGTTGTCGCTTTTTTGTACCGTTATTTCGCGAAATGAACATTTGACAATACATTGGACAATTACAATTTCACAAGCGATCATTTGATCTTTGTATATCACAGGAAGAGTCTGGCACGTCAATTTGACATAGTTGCGTCCCGTATTATATTTAACATGTGTTTATCGCATTGAGCGTTAATCATCTTTTATTAAACTTTGTGTCTGACCACATGCAGTCCTGAACTACTTAACCGCGTTCTATAGTAGACGCGGTGACAATATCTGCGACAGTTGTAACGTTTCTGTTATTACCTGTTATCACACAAATTACTAAACTAAATGCTTCATCTAGACTTTGAATTTCAAACAATTACAATTAACTTATTCGTAAATAAAAATTCAATTTGAACGTTCGATCAATATTCAATCAATATTTTAGCGACTTTCACTTTTTACAGATAACAGATTAATAGATTTATTTATAAGCGACTAGATCGATTTAGTCGATAGATAGTGGAACATCGGAAAAGTGTTGTGTAAGTGTGATATCAGAGACGATACTACGGTCAATTTAATCGCTTTGACGCGGAACGACTCGACAGTGTATTTGAAATTTATGGCATTGGCTTAGCGACCATTTGATCAGACGTCGTATACAGCTGAAAGCTTCTTCAGTGAATACATTTATTAAGCAAATTGAATGCGGTGTCATATTCCTTATCAATATTAGAAGCCTTAACCGCAGAAGCAATAAGATCCATTACGACATTTCACGTCCTACATACATTTCGACGTAGTATCTTAACAATTTCTGATAAACAATCGAGATCGTAGATCTCGTCTACGAACTAAAGTTTTAAACGAATAACTTTCACAAGGTTACGGTTTTAAATTTAAATCACGAAACATTTTTACGTTACGACGCAGTTCACCAGGAAATAAAAGTTGGCAGCTTTATGAGGACATGCGCGTTACGCACCCTGCGATAAACCATAAGACGACCATTTCGTTGGGCTTTATTACTGTTTTCCATCTTTTTAAACTGTAAGGATAAATACATAGATATCTTTTTTACTTCCCCTCCATAAAGCTAGACCTTCGGTCTAATGGTTGGAAAATGTTTAGGATTACCCAGAATGAAATTACAGAAACAGACTGCAGGATTGCTGAAAAAGAAACGTACGACAGAAATCTTCTTCAGTTTCTATGCATACGCTATGTAAAGTATTTTCAACGCGAAAATTTTCGTATGATACATATGACAGGAGACAATATACCATAATACCAATATAATATCAACTTTAAACTTCCTTAACACGTTGACGCCGGCGCCGATATTCATGATTTTCTCCGTGGGGCGGCGACCGAATTCACTGTCTGTTTCGTGGGGCGGTGGTGGGTCTCATTTGTATTTTGTGAAATACATGTGAGACCCACCGCCGCCCCTCGAAACAGACACGAGAGGCCCACCGGTGGGACGCGTCGCATCGCGAAGTATGCATTGGGACCCAATGCCGCACCACGGAACATGCCTGTGAGACCCACCGGCGAATCGCGCCGCAGCACGGAACATACCCGTGAGACCCACCGTCGCGCCTCGAAACATACACAAGAGACCCACCGGCGAGTCGCGCCGCACCACAGAATATGCACGTGAGACCCACCGATGAGTCGCGCCGCATCATGTAACATGCACGCCAGACCCACCGCCCGCACCTCGGAACAGACACGAGAGACCCACCGGTGAGTCGCGCCGCGCCACGGAACATACACGCGAGACCCACCGCCGCACCTCGGAACAGACACGAGAGACCCACCGATGAGTCGCGCCGCATCACGGAACATGCACGCGAGACCCACCGGTGGGTCTTGCCGGCGTCAACGTGTTAAATGAGAAAATCACATTTTGGTGTCGATGTTATTCCTTTAATAAGCTTGCACACGAACAGAACTAAAAAAGTCGGATGACTTTTGACTGCGATAAAAAATAAAAGATACAAATAACATATCCTTTTTTGTTGATGTAGAAGTTACTATAAGAATAATTATTTATTGGGTGCTTCAAGAAATACACGGTACTTGTTATCCTCTAATATCTTCCTATTGAGATCGCGTGGAGGTATAAGGTGATAGATATTTCATATTGAATAAATTTAGACGATCATGAAAATACTTTTATTTTATACCAGATATTCCATGTATACGAATTAAATATTGTCAGCATCAAACTATTCGCTCAACACTCTCAACGTGATATCAAACTTCGCTTTCTTTACTCTATCCTTTTACTGAAGAAAGTATCCGCAACTCGCTAATTAACTTCCCACGAAGAACAATAATAAATGAGCGTTTAATAGCATTTTTTATTCCCACGAACGTTCTTGAATTTGGCCACGAACTCGAACCGAAGTTTGGCCTGAAGATTCTTCGTGCAGAACTTTTGTAGTATCATCGGTCCGTAAAACTTACCGAGGTCAACTACCTTTCGATGCAACGAGGCTTCCGTTACGGTTAATAAAAGACAATTCCACGGTGACCACTCTTCGTCATTTCGAAATCTCACCAACCTCAATTCCTCTAAATTATCGTTCTCAGAAATGGCCGATTTTCCGTGCCAAATATCGTTCACCAAATGATAAACGGCTTTTGCATCGATTACAAAAGCCAGACTGGTGTAACAATAGATTCTAGCTTCGCGACGTCTTACATCACGAAGAAGTCTTTGATACGGCTCGTATACGAGCCGAGGCCCAGTGCGAACTCTCACGTAGAGACAATAATTGCACGAAGAGGAACGGCACCATTTCTCGCGTGGGAACTTCTCGAGAGGCAATAGTCTACCGCAGCTCCTGCAGATGGTTTTACAACTGGTCCGGAACCAACTGATCAGCCTCGAATCCTCTCGCTCGTTTCTCAAGGACTCCCTTGCCAGTCTCAAAAAAGCCATCCTCAGCCCACTTCTTAACCAATTCAACTTACTTTCCTCCACGTTACGGGTCAACAGATCAATCTCTTGATTCAACAAACGTACCAGTTCATCAGATTCCTTACACGTATGAGGCTCTATATCCTTTCTCAATTTAGACAACATCTCAATTCTTTCCTTAACAGTCATATTTTCCTTCGACAACTCTTCGAACGTGCCTCTAAAGCATCTGGCGTACTGTACAAATGGTGTAATTACAGCAATCGATTCTCCATGACTGGTTTTCCATACGACAGGCTTGCACAACTCATCCAAGAATTTCCTGTACGATTGCTCTCTCTTTTTTAATTTGATAGTGGTTTTCCTCGAATCAATGGCTCGCAATAGCTCTACCTCCTTTGATAGGATTAAACTGCACAATGCGATCCTGGACGACACGAACAGCTGTTCACTCGCACTCTTCGTCTCGTGGATACGCCAACGATCCAGCAGATTGTACAGCAACTCGAAGTCCGCCCTGGTACTCGGCGACGTGCGGTTTAGTATCACGAAATCCCGGCTGCGATAGAATCTCGGTACTGGCTGTATTTGCCGCCGGTTCGTGTTCTTAGCGCAGGCTGAAACGCCGCTCGACGAGATCGTGGTTTGCCGGCCGCGGTGAGCTCTGCGGGCAACGTCGAACAGACGTTTGAACAGGTGTTCCTCGGAGATTTTGTTCGTCGCCAAAAGTTTACGCCACGGAGTTACGAGCTCGTGTGCGCGTTCTGTTCTTCGTTGACACGTCCGATTCGAGGAAATCCAAAGGATTTTAGGGAGCAGACGGTTCGCCGAAGTTCGGGGGTTGAAAGCTGGGCTCTTGGAAATATTTCATCGGGTGAAAAGTCAGTGGAGGGCATTAAGCGCCAAGTACTAAACTAATACTTCGAATTGTAAAACTGTGTAAGTTAATCGAAGTAACAATTCGATAAGGTTGGAAAGGTTTAAAATTGATCTATATTGCGTTAAATTATTGTAAATGGCGTGCGAAAGTTTCGAGTCCCGAAACAGAGAAATTCTGTTCTCTTAACCAGTTTCTCTTTGACCTACCTATGCAACGCGAGTGAATTGTGTATCTTACCGCAGCATCGAGTTTTACGCTTCTCTTCGTACCGGCTAGAGCACTTAATTAATAAAAATAACTGATTTAACGAAGCTTCGTGGCTTTATTTCTGCCAGTCACGAGATATGGCGAAAACCTCCCCTGCCTGTCCTGCTCGTATTCTACTCGCTACCTTAATATCCGTCGTTCGTTACTTTACCTGTAAAACCTCTGTATCTTTACGATGCTCTCTAGTATCTTCTCGTTCGAGTAATCCTTGAATCTCGGTTCCTTGGAATTTCTAAAACATTTCATAAATCTGTCGCGGACGTTAGGAAAGAAATTCGTCTGCACTTCAACGTCACATTCCACATTCGTAAATTTATCCATCGTAAAATTTGTCTGCGTTCTTTTGTCATTTTTGCCGTCGTGTTTACCAGTTTGCGTGCACGTGTTTCGATAAATAGTTCCAGTCAGTTTGTGTTTCCAGCCAACTAAGTATGATTGTGTTTTAATCTCTGAATTCTCCATTTGAGCTTTAATTAGTCATCAGTGATATGGCTACACGGTCGATCGAATTAACTATGAAAAAAAAAGAAGAAACGCGGTTGTGAAAGTATAACCATCGGCTAAGAGCTAGCCTGAAGATAATGGTAATGTGGCTAGTAAAGAAAATTACTGTGCCAAGGTTTAAAGGATTCGTTCGGAGGATTGCATCGTCCGCCGTTTTACAATTCCAAACGAGCGTTGTTGAACTCCACGAGAGAAAGAGCGACCGAAACTGACTACTTGGATTTAATCGCCGGAATTGTTTTTGCCTGTCTTCCTACCTTCACCGTCGTTTTGCACGTTGATAATCGTTTTGTTTTACTTTTCTCTGTCTATCTTTGGATATTTTCCTCGTGTAAGTTTCTTCTCGATTTTAAAATCGAACTGATCTTTGGAATACAAAAAGATTCTTAATCTTGTTGTCTTTTTCTTTTCTCGGTGTGATAAATAAAATTATTAATACCTGGAAAAACTGGAGGACCAGCGATTGTAAAATAGTGCCAACATCTTTATATCGTTTCACTTTTCTCGATCTTGAATAATTTCCTCCTAAAAGTTTCTCCTCTTTGTAACCAAACTGGAATGGAACTTTGTAACCAACACCTGGAAATACAAGAAATTTCTTGATATTTTTTATTCTTTAATCTTTCTAATGTGGAATACAAGTAACGAGCCCATTGTACTCTGGGAAAAATAAGAAATGAATTGTAAATAATTGTAAGGGTTGTTGTCCTTGGATCTCAATGGATCTTAACTCAATATTCCATTTGATCTAATTGTTGATCTAATTTAGGCTGTGTAAATGCAATTCGGTATTGTCCATTACAAGTGCATCGCAAAACAGAAGTCACATGATACTCTGCACAAACAACGAACAGTAACGTTGGAGGCCACGTGGCGCATTGTAAACATAATCACGTGCCATTAACAGTGTAAAGCACTGATGTGACATTAGAAATCACAAAGGGCAAACAGGCTGTCTGGTGAATCTGGCAACCTCATAAAATACCGCAAATCCAATCAATGCAGTGGGGCTCTATTAAATGCAATTTAAACATCGATTGATAAACTTATCACTTATTCGTATACTCTCTACTGATTCACAAAAAATGTTTATGCATACATAGAATGGAAGAAAGTTTTTAGGAAATTATCAATTTAAAATTGTTCAGTTCCGTTAGAATAAAGATAATTGCAGAAATTAATATGCTTTTAACACGTTGACTGCCAGACGAATTTTCCAATTTTCTAATTTTCATTATGCGATGCATATTATGTTGAAATATTATTTTAACAAATAAAATGAGTTACAAAATCATGCTTGAAGCATTTTTCGCGGTGAGGGCCACCGGTGACCCCCACGACGTTGTAGACAATTATTACGATTGTCCTGTTTTCAAACGATCGTGCTATGTACTTTTAATATTTGCTGCGTCGCCGGTCACCGGTGGCCCCCACGGCGCTATCGCCAAATCGAGTGCCGGTCACCGGTGACCCCCACGGCAGTCAACGTGTTAATTTTTTGCATTTCATTTGTATTTAATTCTTTGAAAGAAGCAAAGGTCCAAATTTCCCATCAGAGAATGAAAGTATAATAGTCCGTGGCACGAGTAGCTTTCAAGTTATTAGTCTTGAACATCGTGGTCGAATGTGTTTTCTTGCCCGTTAGTTTCCGCCCCGTAATGGCCAATGAAAAAATCATATAAAATAAGCATATAAAGTTAGCCATTGATAACCGGAACAGGCAAACGACGTAAATATTACAACGTCAATCATCGATGTATCGCGTATTGCGTCATAAATTCAGTCATAAACGTAGATGTTATCGGTGACCGCTTAGTGTAGCATAAATTTCACCGTAAACGAACATGGACTGGCACAAATTCGATTATGAATAAGTATATTGCAAACGTAAATTTGACCGCAAATAAGTCGGAACCAGAAAACTATCGTTTCGCTCGCCAAATTATTCCACGCGACTGATCGATTAAAATAAATCATAACTAGACTGTGACTATTTATGAAAATCTACATTTTTATGAATACAACGGAAAAAATAAAACCAAAGCAGAAGTTAGTTTCATACGCTAAATATCATGACAAGTACTAACTATAACTTTGGCTTGCACAAAATTTCGTCAACCTATGAGATATTTTTAAAAAACATACACTATAAACCTACCAACTTGTTTTCATTTTCAATTTATATTATATTAAAATTCTACTATTTAATAAAAACAAGTGACATTAAAATCAGGAGGGTAACAAAAATATACTGATCATATTCTTCTGTTACGATCATGATTAAATTATGATTCAATTTTCCATAAACATAAATATATAAATAAATAAACTGGTTAATTTTTATCTTTTTGCGCGTATCTAAAGATACGAAGGGGTATGACGTATTACATGAGAAAGTTTAACTTCCACAGACTTCCAAATTATAAATACCTGTTAATTCAAGCCCCGAGCAGCGCTTAATTCTTTGTTATCCTGCCAAACGCCGGCTAAAGCTTTAGCATCTGCGGCGAACAGAGGAATGCACCCTTTAAGGTTTTATGGCTGATGGAAATCCAGCCGGTAATTCCGGAGTGCGCGGAAATGCACCGGCGAGAACGCGGAGAACCGTAAAACTTGTGTACCAGCGCGCGTTGTACGGTCGATGCATTCAATGCATCGCGTATAATTTGGCCCTTTAAACAAGAAAAACACGCATGTGTGCCCGCGTGTAGTTTATTTCTATTTTTTTTTTTTCACCCTCTTATTTCGTTTAACGTGATTTTAACTTTTCTATTTTTTTTTTCCACCCCCTTCTTCCCTTTAACGTAGTTTCAATCGAGCCATTATAGAATAACTGGTCGTTCCAGATATTTCACTCTTACCTTTCCTTTGTCTCTCTTTCATCTTGCTGGAATAAGATGATACTGGAGTAAAAGATGGAAAATGAAAATTACGATTTTCTGAATTCTTATGTAGGATACGCAGGCTTCGGAGAAATAGTAAGCTTAGTTGGTTGCAAGTTGATTGGATTATATACATAGTAAGACTCGCTATAGATTTTGGATTGGACGAATTGTAATTTAATTAGTATTCGTGGAACGTGTAATAACATGGAGAATTCGTTTTGCACGTGTAAACTAGTCCCGTGAACTAAGTGTTTACATTTCGCTTATTAAACGTTTGTGGCCGACTGAACACGGAAATTTAATTTGTGTTTAATTGGATCGCCAGCAGCTGACTAAAGGTACATCTGCACATGAAACATTCATGATTCTGCGAGCAGGCGATGAAGTCAAAAATGCACGAGTCGCAGCAACTAAGCAAGTGCGAGCAAACATCTTCTTCGAATCGCGTTTTATCCACAATTTTGTTTTGCGTTAACAAGAAATAAAAATAGCGGGCACCATATTTCTCCTCAATTTATGAAATACAGAACGACGATGTATCTTCTATTCGTCTACTCTCCCAACTTGTTTGTAAACATTCTCGCTTTGTTTATTTATATCGTAAGGATTTGTTTGTTTATTTAGGTTTTTAATATTTATGTTTGCTACCATGTATGTTCATATTCTACAGAGATTTTTGTTTCATGAAATTGTCAGAAAAATCTATTATCTTCTCGAGCAACGAGAAACATCTGAAGATATTTCAAGATCGAAAGAACGCCCGAGTAAAAGTTTCCATAAATTATTACGTACGATTTTTCAACATTTTTCACACTCACTGTGAATTATGAATTATTTAACGGGGAAATGAAAACAAAGGTTGTTAAGATACCGATACGAATGCAAAAATATTTGAATAAATCGACTGGAATGGCGAAGAAATGCAAAAAGGGAATCGCCAATGTAACCGCTGCATCTGCGAGCGCACCCACGCTCAACCTCCGAGTGGATGGTTTTTCATCCCTCCATCGGGATTAACGATTTTTTTTTTCTTTTCGAAATAAAATATAAATATTCTAAAATAATATTCCAATACCCTGAAACGATAACTGCAAAACTCCATTTTGCTGAAATTCCGTTGAAATTCACGTTCGAAAGAGTTCTGCGTCGAAAATGAACAACATTTTCGAGCCAAACCCAACGAAAGATACACTTTATAAATATAAAAATATAACCGGAGGAAATATTACTGAATATTTTGATTAAATCGTTATCGTTAAAAAAAGTAGAAAAGAGACGAACTCGCAAAACGGACGTCCGTACCGATGATAAATAAATGATAATTAAGAGTCGGGTTTCGTTGATGATGCTATCACCAATCGTCGAAAAAAAGAAAAATAAATTCGCAAACGTGATTCGCAACACACTGTATTTATCACGAAACGCGCGAATAACAAATGATTCACGATAAATTAATAATCAAATTTAAAAATTAATCTCATTATACATAGATAAACGAGAAAATATTAATTAACTCGTGACATACAAAATTCGACAAAACAAATGTATAAATGTAAGAAACAAAAGAAGTAAAAAATTGAAGTATTGTCGTAAATGAATGCAACGTATGCAAAATGCAATTCGTCCTTTTTCGATTCGAATAATATTGTTGTACTCTACACTAAAGCTACTTTCACAAAGGATGTAATCTAATAAACACGATGATGGAACCCCGCTGCGGGTAACCATCCACGTGCTATATTTCATACTCTAAGATAAAATATTTTACCAAATATCCTACTGGACAAATTGTAAAATTTAAAAAAAAGGAAACTAAAGCTACTTTAACACTAAACCTACCGACACTTCGTGTATACCTATTCTTACCGTGTGTGGTCAAAATGACCGATGCTTAAAAAAGTAATAGTTTATATGATTTAACTTAGATAATTGTTAATTTATAACTAAATGTATACAAAATGATGAACTCTCATAAAATTTCGTCCAAATTTACTTTTGTTTAATTTCTATTATAAATTTAAGCTATTCTATACCTCAACTCACTCGATGTTCCTCTTGTTTTGTATAGTTTACGACGCTCTGTGTTACTTTTATAACGCCTCTGTTTATCAGCTGCTTTTAGTCTCGCGATTATTCATCGTTCGTTTCGTCGTGATTTGTCGTCGTCACCGAGAAATTTATCGTCTCTCGTCTTGTTCAGCTATAAATTGCCCAACGACGCGTGCACTAACGACCAAGAGGCGAACGACGGCAGCGGCAATGGCGACATAGCGTGCCTTGAAATAACGCATGCTATTAGATTTATCAAAACGACATCGTTGCACAGATAAAAAAACGTGAAATCGGTCCCGGGAACGATCAGACAGAAAAGAAAGAACGGAGCTTTCAATGCGACGCAATCCATATAAGAGACTTCTGCACCACCTTAAAGGTCAAACCCTTAAATCCACCGTTGCCAATGACAACCTGCTTGGTCGATCGAAAGCACTTTCTAGTCCATTATTTTTCGATTTTATATACCGCACGTTCAAAAAAAGAAGGAAATCACCATCCAGCACCAACTCTCCTCGATCGCTGCCAGATGCAACAAAAGAAATTTAGATGAAAATCGTCTATCTTGCAATCGTCCATTTTTTTTGTTTATGTACTTATTTTCTATAACAATCAATTATATATATATATACAGAGTGATTGGTAATTGATGGTACAAGCGGAAAGGGGGTGATTCTACGCGAAAAAAGAAGTCGAAAATATAGAATAAAAATTTTTCGTTTGACGCTTTGTTTCCGAGAAAATCGACTTTGAATGTTGGCTCGGTACGCGTGCACTTTATCGCGTCTCGTTATAAAGTGGATATCATCGCAGTTTAAGTTTGTTTTTGCCGTAACAGAAAATTAGGAACACATAATGAAATAATATGAAGTAATCATAAAGTTTATTATTACAAAAATTGCTGAAAAAAAACGAAAAATTTTTATGTATAATATTGAGTGGTCCATGAAGTTCCTCGATGATGCAAAGATTATCAGTAATAGAGTTTTAATATCGTCATATAAAACACACACATGACATCCTTGGATATGGTTCATCTCTCTTCCGGTGTTCACGGAGGTATATACAGGGTGGTTGGTAACTGGTGGTGCAAGCGGAAAGGGGGTGATTCTACGCGAAAAAAGAAGTCGAAAATATAGAATAAAAATTTTTCGTTTGACGCTTTGTTTCCGAGAAAATCGACTTTGAATTTTGGCTCGGTACGCGTGCACTTTATCGCGTCTCGTTATAAAGTGGATATCATCGCAGTTTAAGTTTGTTTTTGCCGTAACGGAAAATTAGGAACACATAATGAAATAATATGAAGTAATCATAAAGTTTATTATTACAAAAATTGCTGAAAAAAAACCCTTTCCGCTTGTACCACCAATTACCAACCACCCTGTATAAATATATTTAAGTAGAAAATGACCTTATAATTTGATTATATTGAAAGAGTCAACAGACAATTAGATACAGCAAAGTACATCACGTGAAAAGATAATCGTCCACTTTGATCGCTGGATTGTACACCGCTTTATCCTCGATTTTGTGAAATTTACCTTGAAACTCCTTCTCAAACTGTCTCAAATGCCTGCAACGAGTTCAATCGATACGTTATTTCCACTTCTCTATCTTTGAAACCGTATGTGCACGTACTTGAATTGGTTTTTCGCTAACTGATGAGACAACAAAATTTTTTCGATAAGTGGCTTCGAGTATACGCTCGCGAAATCCTTGATCCTGCAATGAACGTCAGCCTCTTCCTCAGTTAAAAGGATACAATTCCACGGTGACCACTCCTCGTTTACGTCGTATCGAACGATCCGCAATAGGAACATATCTCTATTTTCGCTGACTACTGAATGGCCGTGCCAAATATTGTTCACCAAATGGTACATGTCGTGTTTTTGCATCATAAACGCGATGGCCGAAGGTGATTCTCTTTTCGCTTCCTCACAGCGCACACAGTCCAGTAGAAATTTGTAAGGGTCGTAGTTCACGTGTCTGATATTTCGTTCACGCAACCAAGTACAACCTTGAAGCAGTAAAAAAAAAAGTTTAATGCATATTTTCCATTTAAATTTTTCAAAAAATTTAATGTCAAACGAGATCAATAGTACCAACGCAAGTAGACAGCCTTTTCATCCTTCCATGAATAGTGAATTGGTGAATAGGAAGCAATTTCAAACAACTGTGACACAATTTCGTTATAGGTTCAATTGGTTCTCGCAATTTTTCATCATCTACGTTCCTACAAAAGTATCTGTCGTTGTTCACGCAACAGCACGAATGCGACGTCCGTAAAAAGTTCAAGTAGCTGTCTACATCGTCAAAGAGAAAGCGGAAAGAAGTTTCGTTAACAATTCTTCTGTCACCTTGGAACGTCACAGGACAAAATCTCGTATATTATTTTTTTCTTACAAACTATCCTTTCTCGAAAGTAGCCTAGCGACATGCTTTTCATCCCCCTTGCCAAGTAGGTCAGCTCTTCGTCCAGGAGTCGTATCAAATGGAAAACAGACACACAGTTGTGTATCTCCAACGATTTCTTCAGTATCGTGAGCATCTCCATGCGTTCCTCGCGAGTAACATCGTAGTTCATCAACGAGTCGTAAATCATTTTCAATTCTCTTGCCTTCTGGTTTCTCATTGTGTCCATTTCCAGCAATTTATTCTTGTAGCCGTTCCACAGAATAGGCTTGCAATTAACCGCAACAAATTTCGCGCGTTTCCGCTTCCTGTAGCGCTGCTTCACCGCCTGTCTTTTCTCGTCGATTACATTCAGCATTTCTATGGTCTTTTTCAAAATTTCGTGATTTTCTGCACATCTCGCGGGTTTAAAGAAACGTAGCTTCGCACATTCAAGGCGATCGCGTCTCCATTTTTCAACCAAATCATATAACAGATCAAAATCCGATCGAGTTTTGGGATTAATTGTTCGAAGAATTTTCTGCTGATGCCTCTTCCTGAGACATCGATCGATACATATAATATGGTTTTTAGCAACTTTGTACATTTTACGTGTTTTAAATGTTAACATACCTGTTTAACATTATCTTTTCTGCTTCGTATAGCTTGCAACCTTTGACTAACTCTCGATACTGTCTCGCATATTCTTTGATATACTTCAATAATTTGTATATTCTATAGTTTCTTTGGATAATTCGCGCTTTTCCATCGTAATCCAGTCGTTTCGTCATTTCTTCGTATGTTTCGTATGGTTTTGATGTTATATATTTATCCGATTCGGCCGATATAAAGTAATCAGATCTAAAGAAAGGGAAAGATATAAATTAATGAAAAAGAATGATAAAAGAAATTCTCGATTATTGAAACCAAGCAAAGGAAAGTAAGAAATTAAAGGAGGAATTGAAATTAAAATTAGTAGGATTTGTTTTAATTTAAATGCAAGAAAACCACGTATACCGCCACATCTGTGTTGGATGGACGCATGGTGTTTGCGTAAATACATCTGTCCAAGAAATATATTGCACTTTTTTACTGCATTTTTCTTTTTCTGGCTTCCTTAGGGGTCCTGTTTGCGATTCGGCATTTAAATACTCTACTTGGGTAATTTTATGCTTCCATCCTCCCAAATAAGGCTTTTTTATTCTTCGATCTTCCACTTCCACGGAACAGCAGCAAACCATTTTGAAATTTTGTATATATTAATAGGCGTTTTAAACGTTTTAAATAAAGAAATATTTGCTTAGTTAAAACGACTTGGTTTTAAGGAATAATAGATTAGATGATGAATATAGATGCAAACTGAAACAAATCTTGTTATTCATTTTTTTTATTAATGTTTATATATATATATATATATATGACATAATGTATTATTATCGGATAATGTTATTTATTAAATACACAACCATTTCAGAGTATTATTTTTATTAGACATACATCACTTTCTCTTCTTTCTGATTTTACATTGAAATTTAGTGTTTCAGTTTAATGTTACAATATTCTCTCGTTCCTGTACAATACAGAATTTAATAATGTATAAATCATGTCTTCCTAAAATGTAGGGAATATAATACTCATAGACGCAAACAATTTAGATCACGTTTGATTAATAAAGTTACGGATTGTTATTATAAAAAAGGTTGTTATCGGAACATGTGTTACATAGCTGAAGCCTGCAATATATATTCAAAATGTTGCAGATGTCACTAACAAGAACTGTTAACAATTTCATTGATAAGATGTGTTACTATACAACATTTCGAGACTATACATTCTATACTTTTGTTATTTACATTTCATAACGATCTGTAAATTTCACGAACCTTATCTTCAAACGATCGACGCATTCATTCTTAATATCCACATGAATTCACTTAAAACATACGATTTATGATAAACTATATACAAATATCATTTTCATCCTTTATAGAAATTTATCCACAAAATATGTACGATAAATAATACATATCTGTACAATGAAGGGTGTATCGTTAATAAAACAAAAAAGGGGGGGAGCTTTAAACATTGTATTAGACAAAAAAAAAGGCATCCAAAATCAACAACACAAAAATTTTTTTCTGCACGATTAAAGCTAGAATAAATAATATGTCATTTATAGCATGAAATGATGGCCGTTGCAAATGATTTAGATCAATTTTATCAATGGGAAATGTTGATGATAGGAGAAGTCAAATACTGGAGGTTCTTTGGAATCCTTTTTATGCCCATCAGCGAGTAACTTTAGAACCACGAAATTCGTTTTCGCCACTTTTAATAAATCATTGATCTGTAAATCAAGCGCTATAATGAGTAAAATATGTTTAATACAAACATAGGAATCGAAAGGTTTAAAAATATTTACCTCATTTAGAGTACTAGAATTTTGTGGATAAAAAGACAAAGCTCGTTCTAACATATTTCTAGCTTGATGAAAATGACGACAACCGGCTAAGTACAGCATTTCACTAGTAACCTTTTCCTAGGAAAATAGAAGTTAAGAAAAAATGCTCCATGCTAGTTAAAACCAAGAAGAATAGGCCACTATACTCACGTTTCTTTTATGCATCTGTGCATTCGTCATATCTAAGAATTCTTGATAATGTACCGGAGGTGGTGTGAGTAACGAAGAAAATGGTAATAACCTGTGCTCATATCGAACTCGTTCTGAATCAAATGGCGACTCAGGAAGTGGTATTTTACCATCCATACGGAAACCAACTAAAGCCTATAAAACAAATTTTATAGATGAAATTAAATCATGAAGATAACGTTTTATAAAAAATCAGACATGCGCAACTTACTTTGTAATATCCTCCACATATATTTTGCATCGCTTGATACATTAATATTTCTAAATTATACGGTCTTGATGTTGATTTTTTCTTCTTGTTTTTCGCACTTTTCTTACCACCTCTACCTTTATGTGTATCATTATGTACATCGTGTTCCATCAAGAACGTATTGGCTCTTGTAATAGCCGATACTAGCCATCCATAAAGAAATTCATATAGGTACCAAAATATATAGTGATATTCATGCACCGAATATAATTCCAATTCAAAGCCACTTAATAAATACATGACCATAACTCGTAGTGTATGATACAAGATCCATGTTCCGAAACAAGCTAAATGTGACCTTGGTGTATCACTTTTCATTGACAAGGCATGTAAAAATCCATCAACTCTTTCAGCCTGGCAAAATTTCGAACATATATCAGTTTGAAGTTATGAAATATTCCAATGTTATGAAATATAAATTAACTTTTAAACTCACTTCATCCTGTAATATTGCAAAATCATCCAATAAGTGTGCTAATTTGTCTCTCTGTCTTGCTCTATTATGGCCAGTAAGTTGCAACAAACTACCAAAGAGCCCCACACAATGAGATAAGAAACTATCAACATATTCCTTAGCTTGATGATTTTGAAGTAACGTGCTCTTTGGCATTAGTACCGGAGGCGCTATGAAATTCCGCGCTGCATCTTTCAAAACATCGGCAAAATTTTGCACACCGAATACTCGATTTGTTGTAGGTAAATAAACTATTTGCAACATTGATCTGGATAATATACATGGACTTCGTCGTGAAAATTCTAAAAAAAAGTCCTAAAAAGAAATCAGTGTACTTGGAATTTATGCCAAAAATTTTTAGTAACCTATAGATTTTGTCTTACCAAAGCTGCATGAAAACCATTCTGATTAGTAATCGTAGTAACTGTTCGAAATCTGTTTAATAGCTCATCCAAATATTTTAAAGCCTCTAGTCTTGGCTTTATTTTTGTATACCGTGGAAATGTTGGTGGTAATAATCTTTGATTCACCATAGGGTCAAACCCCATAATATTTGGATAATTTGCTATAATCATTACATAATACTTGATGTAAACTATATACTATGACGTAAACTATAAATTTTGAAAAACTTACATATTTCATCAGCTTTTTCTCCACTGTTTACTGTTTTAATCATCATTTGAATCATATAAGAACATCTTGATAACAATGTATGACAATCATTTAAATTTTGTTGCAACTGTTCTTTCTTTCCCATTAATGATAAAATTTGATAAAATATTTTAGTAAATCTAATTCTAGCATAGAGTGCTAATCTATCACCATACTGAAAGAAATAATAACAATTTCAGTAATTAGTTATATCCTTAGTCGTTCACAAAAGTTCAATAAATGTATTTTGTGTTTCAAAACATGCACCTACTTCTTTCTCTGATACTACATGAATTGGTTTTATTCTTTTCCCAGGTAGTTCATCTTCTACTTCTCTCAGCATGGATATGATTTTTTGTTCTGTAATATCCTGTTGCAATCTATAACCATAAGTAACACTCTGGAAATCTTCTTCCTCAAAAACTAATGCTTTATTGATGCAATCTTTAATTATTTCAATTATTTTATATACAGCATAACAAAAGGTTCTCAAAGGTTTATCCACTATTTGACTCGGTTGGTGAAGATATAAATTAGTAAAAACTGTTTGCGCTAAACTATGGCCTTCAAGCCAAGACACTATGCACGCATATGTTGAATCTATTATTCCTATAACTTCTGATGGTGTCAAATTGTCCAATTTCAATGCACCAGAGTCAACAGCCTGTGTAAAAGTGCATGGTTTGTTGTTGCCTCTATTACATAGCATGCCAACATCCATTTTTGGATCCATCATTTCAATCGCAGACATGGCCTCAAATAATCCAAATAACTCATCACGCAATAGTTCACCCAATTCCAACTCTAAATAAACATAACAATAAAGTGTTTTGTATTGTATTAAATAAATATTTTGTATATAAAATATTGTTTCGATTAATTCATATCATTAATCATTATAAATTAATTTCCCATTAAATAGTGATACTTAAATGTTAACAATGTTATTGGACAAAATTGCATGATTATTTGAACAAAACAAGTTGTATACAAATGAAAACTAAATCGTCTCTACCATAATAAAACAAAAAAAATATGAAGAGAGAAAAAGAAATAAAAAGAAAACTTGTAAAGCAAGCATTTGCAAAGGAGAAAATAAGTTTGTAAATAAGCACCTGTAATGGCATCGAAAAATTCTTGGGTAATATCCACCCAATTGTAAGTAACTTGGTCGAATCTGCAATGTAAATAGATATAAAAATTAAAAAATATCCCCGAGAATTACAAATAATGTTATACGTTAGGTTATTTTCCTAAAGCCTAGCTGTAAACGTAACATTCTTATTTCAATATTTCCATGTAATTATATATTAGTTATGGGTGATTTTTCTATTATAATTAATATATCACAACTCACTGTGATTCTTTATCTTCGCCCATATCAACCGAATTCTGTTCTTCTACCATGGTCGCCATTCTTGCAGACTGACCTGTCACATTTAACGGCACTGCCAACAGTAGAAGCTTCTACATAATCCTCGTATCAAAAGTTAACCCCTGAGAAGCTCCCCTTACGTCAAACAGGAGTTATATACTCACAAAGTCTTGAAATTATTGAATAAGTATACAATCTCCTATATTGTTTTATATTTATCAAATGAAATGTATTTAGACAAATCGTGTGTAGATATACAATGAAAATATATATTCAAATAAAGTGATTTTAAGAACATTTATATTCAAGCATTTGAATTTATGACAATTTCGGGTATCCAAAACACACTGTAAACTAAAGAGCAACCCACGGAATCAAGCGTTAATGTTTTGTCTTGTTTTATGTTTAGTAATTTTATTTCAGATTTCAAATGGATGATAAAGTATGGACGAATAAAGTCTCACTATATTTTGAAAATATTCTCTGTCTCTATCAAAATTTACTTGAATACTAATGTTATTTTCAGGAATTTTTGAACAAACTAAAAGTACTCCGTCAAATAGGATTCGAATTACAAAAATTTTATAACTTATTACGATTAATGACGGTTGATTTGAAAAAAATTATAGATAATTTCACTTCGTTAAACCGTAATTAATTTTTTATTCTTATTAACGTTTGTTAATGATATTTATTAACACTTTGGTAAAGTACATAAATTTAATAATATTTCTTCTAGGTGAGTGAGTTAAAGCATTTTTGAATATAAATATTTGATCTCTGTGTATATATTTAAATAACTCTGCAAATGGAAAAACATATAATGAAATTGGTACATTGGCTAAGTGTTATAAATTAAATGTTCTACAATTTAATTAATCGTAAATTTTTATAGGTTATGATAAATCAGGATAAATTTAATCTCTTTATGTAAGTAGTTTATTACTATTGCCATTTGTAACATGAAAATATTACAATCCCTAGAACGATACATTCTTTGAATGAAAATTTTAGTGTTACATAGGAATTATCCTTAATGATTCCTTTGCACTCTTTCCAGGTGTTTTATATATATATATATATATCATTGTCAGCATAGCGTAGCCGTGCATTTTCTGCTGCATTATACAGAATACGTATTCTAGCCATACACACATATATATTCACCTGTATACATATATATTATGTTAAATATCTATGTATCTTCGCTTATGGGTCAGCATTGGCTCGATTCCAAGAATATTTTACAAATTTGGAGCTGTTCGAAGTCTGCTCAATAAAAAAAAAAAGAAAAAAAATTGCATGAATCTCTTACGTTTGATCGGTTTTATCTTTAACGAGAATTCATTAAAATTTGGACATAATGGGGATTATATTATCAAGATTTCGCGTAAGTCTCCGGTAGTATATAAATAACATTAATACTGTATTACGGAGGTTAACATTTTGTCATGTTATAAATATTTTATTACGCATTCGAAAATAATTTAGCTATAATATTTTATAATAAATGCTTAAACTTTTAACACATAATGTATTATGTTTTATAATATTTAAATACAATTAATTTAAACACATTTCTTTATATATGACAAATTTTTAGGTTAGGCGCGAAAATAAGGAAGTTTTGAATAAGTTTGCTAAAGAATAACTTTATTATCATAATATATAATAATATAAATTTTTAAACATTTATAATTGATGATTTTTGTAACTTAATATCTATAACCATATTTGAATAAGATTTCTAATATTGAATAATTAATTAACATTGACTTTTAATATATGCAGAATTCTCGTACAATACGAAATTATTATTCAATGATATTACGTTCAAATTATTTAAATTTTGTCAAACCAAAAAGACAGAAAGTAATATATACATACAAAGTAAAAATACAAGAAAATAAAAATATACATACAAACGTTTGTAATTGCTTTGTCTTAAAATATTGTATAAAGATACTTACCTATTTTATATTGTATAATAAAAATTATTATGCAAAAATAAAGTATTATAACTTGAAACATAAATTTCCATTGGAATTTGATAATTAAATTTCATTTTCTTTTAAAATATGTTAGTATGTAAATACGTGTATTGAGAAGAGAAAGAGAATATTATATATGGAAATACTTTGCTTTTATTAATCATGTAATTGGATTAAAACAGATTATTTTTACATTTCAGAGGAAGAAAACAACAATTGAAATTTTGGAGGATCTTGATGCGGTATAATATTTATATTCTTTTACTTGTATTTATGTTGATAACTAGATAAGTAATCAAAAATTCCTTCCTTAACAGAAAATTAAAGAGATAGAAAGATATGGATATAGTACAGAACAAAGACATAAAAAAATTGTTGGAACTCTGATATTATATAGTGTGATACTTTATATTATAACAGCATTCATTTTTTACTTCTATTTCTTCCCTGCATCACTATATGATCAAATATTTTATATCATTCCACTGTTAATTTTTCCAATTCTGTAAGTATTTTAACTGTATTTGTTTCCTTTACTTAATTATTTAAGATATATGACAAAATGTATTTCATTGTCACAGCATATTGCTTACAAAAAAGATGGTAACGTGGTATTATAAATGTAAAATTTCTAAAAATCAAGATAGATTAAGTAGTATGCAATCTGAAAAAAAGAAAATTCTAGATGAAGTTACAGAGACTGAAACATATAAAAAAGCTAAAGAAATTCTGTTAAAGTTTGCACCTGATCAATTAAGAATGACTCCAGTAAGTCAATCTATAATATAATTTCTTTATTTTAGTTACATAATATAATCTTTACAAATTTTTAATAATTGAATTATTTTTCCATTTTTCAGTTGTCTCCGCAGGTTTGTATTTTACATAATAAAATATATGAAGAATGAATTTTTCATAATTATGAGTATCTTTTTGTATAAGAAAGTACTAGAGAAACATTTGAATATATAGAAGATAAAAAGTCTAGTAAAAGATTCTTTCATTTTAGACAACTTTTAAAGTGTCATCATCAACAGAAACTCCTAAACGATCAAGTACACCACAGCATATAATATCTCCAGTATCACCTTCTATGGAACTTAGAAGACGTGTAATAATAAATCAAAATCAACCACTGAATGTGCATAGTGGTATACCTGCTAACACTGGTCTTGCCCCAGTTGGCATAGCTCCCACTCAGAATCCATTAAATACTTCCTTCCAGAGTGGTATTAGACCAGTTAATACTCCAATTCGTGATTATCGTTAGTATTTTTAGGACTACGATTACTAATTTTTATTTTTTTAATTTATTAAAAATTAATTTATTGAAGTAAAGTTTTTTTATTGAGGTTTTTTATTAATAGGAACTCCGTTACCACGTCCAGTATTACCGCGGCAAAGGACTTATTTGGATCGATTGATTGATTATCTTGTTGGAGATGGTCCATCGAATCGATATGCGTTAGTGTGTCGAAATTGTGAGTCTCACAATGGGATGGCTCTCAAAGAGGAATTTGAATATTTCGGTAAACATTTGTCATAATCTGCCAAAAAGAGTTAAGTATAAAGATTTAATTACGTTACTAAATATTCAAAATATATGTATTTTGATTTTGTAGGATTCAGATGTTGTTATTGCAACTTTTGGAATCGTGCAAGAAAACAGAAGCCATCTGCTCCGAAATTAACGTATAATGTTGCACATAGTAGTTCATCTTTAAATACTTCTGAATATCTAGCATCTGATCTAAATGTAGCAGAAAATTTGAAACCTCCACAAACGGAATCAATAAATGCATCGGATACAGGTTTGGATAAAAAGAAAGCTAATGTATAAACTGTTTGGGGTTGAAGAAATAATTGGAATCAATCGAAAATAATTTTTAGATTCAGATATCGAAGTCGTTGAGCGACCAACAGAAGCATTGGAAAAGATTGAACACGTTACTGAACCAGTTAAAGACACATGTGGTAAGTAACATTGTTGTTAATCATACTCATAAACTAATATATTTTTTGGTACTATAAATAATTACAATCGCAGAAGAACCAAACAATGCCGAGCCACATAATGCGGAATCGGACACTACGGAGTCTGAAACGAAAGAAGCACATAATTGTGACGAGAGTGATGAAAAAATGGATATCGATGAATCATCGTCTTAAAAAAATATATTTTGAAATAATTTATAACACGAAACTTTTTGTTATGAAGCGTTATGTGTTAACAAAATATATTTTGAAATAATGTGCAACATGAAATTTTGTTCAATCTTAATCGTAAGATCTGCAAAAGATCCACCCTAAGTCCATGCTTTATAATGAATCCTTACTATATAAGTAAAATATATATTTACTAAACAATCATGATATTGGGTTCTTTTGCAAATTTTTCTCTGAGATCAATCTTTCATAGTTATTTCAATCCAGATCTGCCATCTTTATTAGTGATGAATCTGAATTCTTAGGAATAAAAAACAACCTATTGTAAAAAGAAGAAAGCATAGATAATCTAAGTATATTTTTTCGAAAACTGATCGGCTATTTATTGTCTTTACGCGGGAGGACAATTATAGGTATTTTATAATTTTCAATTAGTTCCGCGCTAGAAATAGGGTGCGCTAATGTCACAGCTTCTTGGCGCTTTTCTATGTGCTTAGTAGCAGCTGTTAGTAGTTGCTATGCTATATTCTTTCATATCAAAGAAAATTTTTAAATTATTAAATAAATGTAATTGTTTTAATTGTTTTGTTATAGTTGATTTCTTATTTATCAGATACAATATATTCAGAAAAATAATATAGTAAATATACCATGAAAATAAGAATTATTTATTATTATTCAAATAAAATGGTTTTAAGAACACTTGCATTCAAACTTGTTTGAATTTGTGATAATTTCGGTTGATCAAAAAAAACATTGTGGAATGAATATATAATATTAAGTTAATTTTTAAAATATTTTTCTTGTATCTATTTCTACAAACTTTCTTTTAAATGGATAATAAGGTATACAAAAACAAAATTTCATTGAATTTATGTAAATATTAATGCGTTACTTTCAGGAGCTTTTTAACGAATTGATAGCACTTCGGCAAATGCAACTCGAACTCCAACAACTTTATACTTTGTTACGTTTAATGAGGGTTGATTTGGAAAAGATTATAGGTAATTTTACTTCATTAAGTGGTCAGTATTTTTTGTTTTCGTTCATTTTCGTTAAACTTTATTAACACTTTGGTAAAGTAAATAACGGAAATGTCTGTTTTAGATGAATAAATAAAAACATCTTTAAATACATTTATATATATTTGATCTCTGTGTATATATTTAAATAAGTCTGCAAAATGGAAAAAGAAATAATATTAGGAACATCATCCTCATCATCTCTGCGAAGAAAGTCTTTTCTACTACAAAATACATTATCACCCAAATTGGTAGAAAACAATGATGAAGCTGAAAGATTGGCTAGACGTTATGAATTAAATGCTTCTACAGCGTCAGTAGAAAATTTAAGCATAAATAAAAAACGAAGATCTTTGGGTCTTGGATTTCTAGCACATATGCCAACACATGAGATAAAGGATCGTATGGCTGAATGTATAAAACTTAATATTGAAAACAAGATTAATGTGAAAAATGCATTTAGTCTTGAAATAATTGACTTCATGTCCTATATGATAAAAAAACAAGATGCCAACATATCTAATTTACAAGCAGCTAGTACATCCTTAGATGTAAGCACAAAAATCTATGGTTTTCGTGTAGATGGAGTTTATACTGAAATAATGAAAATAGCTAGTGGAATAGATAAGCAACAAAATGATAGCTCAATTGATGAAGTAAATGGAGAGCTAAATACTGAGCAAGGAGATCAAGTAAAAGATCTACGAATACATAAGAAAAAGGGGAAAAAGAAAAACAAACAGAAGATTTTTAGTACGACAGATAGCTTAAAAGGAACTGTAGAAATTATGAAGCCTTCTTTGTGGATAATGGAAAATGAGGATTCACAAACTACAGATGCATTATATCAAGTAATGCTGTCAAATCATGCAAATTCAAACTATTCTTTACATTTATATCATGATGTTATTGTGGATGTTATAGAACATAAAATAGACAAAAAAAACGCGAAAATAATTATTCCCCAGATGGAAGATTTTTCTAAATTAGAAATATGTCCATCTTTAACCAATTTTGAATTTCAAAATTGGATCAACGATATTGAGAAAGAAACAGAAGAAGAAAAAGAAGAAGATAAAGGTATAAAGTCAAAGAGTGACAATGAAAATAGATTTCAGTTTGATTTAGATGCTAGCTTACCATCTGAGGAAGAAGTACCTCATGATGATATGAATTATTTAGATATTCAAGATGATGTGGAAAATACAGAGAAATGTGCAGAGATACAAAAACCAACAGAAAAAATTGTAGACTTATGTAAAGTTTTATCTAATGTTGGAGTAATTAAAACATCTGAGTATTCCTTCCTTCAGAAAAGTTTGAATATACACTGGGCTGGTCCATCTCATTGGAGAATAAGTAATTTTTCAAAACTATCTGGAAGTAAAATTATCGCCGCTTGTCCACAGAAGCCAGGTAGAAAAAGAAAAGAAATAGAAATATGTTATGACGACAATATAAAAACAACAGTAGTACCAAAATTTGTAGTAAGCAAAGTTACAAAGTTTGAAGCTGCCAACTTAGAGTGGTATGAAGAAAGACTTACATTACCACGAGATATGCATTATAATATTGCAAGTGCTGCTAAATTGTACCTTCATGAATTAATACATATAAATATGAAAGACGATCAATTAGATGCTACTCATGTATCTGATATAGAGAATTATAATTATGATAATGAAAATGATATATCAAATTATTGTCCATATGTCCCTAATGAAGACTATGCATCAAATGAAGACAATAATGATCTTGAAAATAATGAAGTTGAAAATGAAGCAGAAATACAAATGATTTTTACTGGAGATAACTTAGTAGCTATTCCTAAATTAACAAATAAGATATCTATTGCATATAGTACACGTGCTAAAAGAATCGATATGCGACAACTAAAAAAATCCATTTGGAAAAGCCTAACTATGTGCAATGATACAGAAAATATTGAAAACCGAGAAAAAGAAAATAAAATGAAAGAAAATAGATGTTTTAGTGAGATTTGTAAAACATTACCGAATTTATTAACAAAAGCCAATATAGAAGTCCTAAGTTTTCCTATTTCTTTTGTATCATTGTTACATTTAGCAAATGAAAAGACATTAAAAATACAGTCTGTTCCAGATATGTCTGATCTTATTATAGAAGCAAGTTAAGTACATATATACTATAATCAACAATAAAATAACGGAATAATATTAAGTCCATAATAAAATGCAAATATTATTTTATATATTGTGATAACGTTATATAAATCGTGGATTAAAACAGAGTTTTATTAATATCTAGTTGTGTCTAGTTCTTTCCATTATTCTTTAATTACATTATGATATATATATATATATATATATATATATATATATATATACATATGTGTGTGTGTGAACGAAAAATTTCTAACTTTTGTAAATATAATGTGAATAAATGAAAAACATAAACAATATAGACAATATGTATATTTATTGTTTTCTTTCTACTCTAATGTCACTTTTTCGGCTCGCTCACGCACTCTATCTTTATATCTTTATGTTAGAATCAATGTACTTTTAATTCAATAACCTAAGTATTCTCCGAATTCTATCTTTTTATGTTCTTCGACAGTATCAAGAAATTATCGTCAATGATTCACATAAAATTGTTTAGATATGATTGCAACAAAGCGATATCTTCTGGTATCTATCGAAAAATGCATTTCACGCCGTTTTTACCGGAACATTTCAAATATGCCGATTGACGATGAAAAATCAAAATGTGCAAAAGATAAAGGAAATGGTCAAAAGTCGAAAAAAGAAGCTAATGTTAACATCAAACCTCAATTAAAAAATTATGATTCCTTTTCACCAGATCATAAAGGTGACATAAAAGTTTGCATGATTGGAGGCGGCGAGTCATTGATGTACGCTGCTGTTCTTCTAAAACAATTTCGTCTTATAAAACGAATACATGTGGTAGATACAAAAGATTCATTGGCTAATGCAATTTTAGATATTAGTCATATTGACACATCACCTCGTGTAAAATATTTTAAAAGAAAACATTTAAAAGAAGCTCTTAAAGAAGTATGTATTTATTTATTAAACAACAAAACAAAATGAGCAGTACATTCCCAGTACAACACTGAGCCAATGTTGATAAAATTGATACGTAGAAATCGATATGATTTACAGATAGATATTATCGCATTGATGGATGAGACAAATGCTAATATTGATGTAAGTCCCGCAGCACAATTTGAGGCTGCATCGACATACGTGAGCGAAATGGCTGAACAAATGGTACAATTGAATTCAGAATCTTTAGTAGCTGTTTTTACTCGGCCAGTAACGGCTATACTTCCCATGGTGTCAGAAATTTACAAACTTGCTGGATGGTGGGATCCAGACAGAATTATTGGTTCCACTGCACATGATCGTATGCGAATGGAGGCATTAACCGCGAATCTTCTGGATTTAAATCCTGCATTCTTATCAGTTCCAATGGTTGGCGGGGCAGATTCGAACACTATTGTTCCCCTTTTGTCATGTGCTTCTCCAATCAATCGATTTAACAATGTATGAAAGTGTAGTCATTTACATTAAACTGTTATATGTATTTAGGGAGAGAATTTTTTTTATGCACATTCTAACACCTTATATTAAAAATTCATGTAGGCGCAACAAGAAATGTTGTTACAATCATTACGTACCGCAGATAAAGAAATGGCAAATATTGAATTTAAAGGTCCAGTGTTGTCTGATGGAGCTGCAGCTGCCAAATTAATCCTTGCGCTTGTCGAAGGACTTAGCGGTTATAAAAATGTTATTTCTTCTGCTTATGTACGATCAAATATTTTGCCGGGATGTCGATACTTCACCAGCCAATTGCAATTCGGCCCAGGCGGTATACAAAAAAATTTTGGACTACCAAAAATGTCTGCTGCGGAAATAGTACTTGTAGAACAGGCAATCCCTTCTATCAATGCATATATCGAAATGGGATCGAAAGCAGTACATAATAATAGACATATCACACTGAAAACTGTATAAATTTATCTTTTTTTTTTATAAATGATTTCATCTTATATAAAAATTATACAACTCCATGGAGTTAATATTTTTGTTATTAAATGCAAACTAGTTTTTTTTCCAGGTAATTTAACAGAAAAGATGCCTAAATTTTTACCATTTACTTTCTACTCTTTCGTATACAATAAAAGTAATAGGAATGTATCGATTATTATGTGATCGACCATAATACCTCTGTTCTATTTATGTATGTATAATAATATCATGTTTGAAGTCTATACTGTATACATAAAAATTGTACTTCAATATGTGTAGGAAAGATGAAAAATGTTAAAAAAGGTTAATTATTGCGATGTCAAAATTTTTTCTCCTAAACATTGTTTTTATCTAAAAGGAACCTATTATATTTTCAAAGTTTCGTCTAAATTAAAGGTCGTTCTCGGGAGAATAGCTGAAATTATTTTTATAAGTATTTATAATAATATTTTTAGTGATATATAATATTAACATATATTTTATTTATTTCTTTGCATTTCTTTCTTATCGATGCACAAGCCGAGTCGTTATTCTATAACATATACATACAATGTACAGTTGTTCGTATCAGTTTGATTTGTAGTTTCAAACGGAGCGTATCTCGACTGGTGAATACCCGATAGGAACGAACACGAAATAATAATGAACGTAACTTAATACACATTTTAATTGAAAACAATATATTTACGCTCAATTGATTTATTTAACAGAAAGTGACAAGCGAAAAGAAAAATTTGTGATATCTACTAATTTACCGAAATATTATTTAAGCATTAAATGAACACCTTGTGCCATAAAAGTACTTTTTTATAAAGGTCATAACAAATATGTTAGAAATCATGACACTTATAAATATTGAAACTATAAACATCGAAACAAAACACAAAGTGATTTAAGTTTAAATTTGGATCGATCGGCACCAACGGTTGGTTAAGATGGGAATCTTGTTTAGATTTCTATCAAGATTTGGCGTAAGTCAGTGCATCAACTTTTTATAAGTACATACTATATTATTTTATAAGCAGTACAAATTTATGACTTAAAAGTTTATAACCTTTAATTTTTATAAAGAGGAGATTTAAGCTTTTTAACCTAATTAGAATAAGATTCATAATATTGAATGATTAATCAATGATTAATCATGTAGAATTGTCACACAATACGAAATTACTATACAATGACATTACATTCATATTATTTAAATTTTGTCACTGTTGAATTAAAAACAATTTAAAAATTATATACATAAAGATATCTGTAATTATTTTTTAAATAGAAATATATAAGATCTTTTTTTATTAAAATATGGTATAAACGTATATGTTTCATGTCACATAATAAAAACTACTATATAAAAATATGATATCATAATTTCAAACAAAAGTTATAATTAAATATGCTATGCATGTAGTTATTTATAAAGTTTCATATTAATTATTATGCCAAGAACATCCTTGCTTCACTGTGCTGAATTCATTTCAATTCAATAATTGAAATTCATCTTTTTTTATATATGTAAATATATACACTAAGGAAAAAAGAGAATAAATGTAATGTATATAATGTAATGCTTATAGAGTAAAATAAATACTTATAGAAAATTGATCTCATATATAAATATGCTAATATTTGTAATGTAAATTTATACTGTAAATTATTTTTACATTTCAGAGGAAGAAAACAACAATTGAAATTTTGGAGGACCTTGATGTGGTAAAATATTTATATTCTTTTACTTGTTGATAACTACATTTATGTTGATAACTAGACAAGTAATACAAAATTCCTTCTTTAACAGAAAATTAAAGAGATAGAAAGATATGGATATAGTACAGAACAAAGACATAAAAAAATTATTGGAACTCTGATATTATATAGTGTGATATTTTATATTATGACAGCATTCATTTTTTACTTCTATTTCTTCCCTGCATCACTATATGATCAAATATTTTATATCATTCCACTGTTAATTTTTCCAGTTCTGTAAGTATTCTAATTGTATTTGTTTCCTTTACTAAATTATTCAAGAGGTATGATAAAATGTATTTCATTGTCATAGAATATTGTTTACAAAAAAGATGGTAACATGGTATTATAAATGTAAAATTTCTAAAAATCAAGATAGATTAAGTAGTATGCAATCTGAAAAAAAGAAAATTTTGGATGAAATTGCAGAGATTGAAACATATAAAAAAGCTAAAGAAATTCTGTTAAAGTTTGCACCTGATCAATTAAAACAGACTCCAGTAAGTACATTGACTATAGCATTAATATAATTTTCTTTATTTTAACTCATTTTTCAGTTATCTTAACAGGTTCATATTTCAAACAATTAGTTATATGAAAACAGTTTGAAAAGGAAGGCAATGCATCTACTAAAAGAATCTTTCATTTTAGCCTGCAATAGAAATTCCTGAACAATCTAGTACCCCACGATATATAAAATCTGCTATATCTCCTTTTGGGGAACTAAGGAAGCGTGTAATAATAAGTCAAAATCAAGCACTAAATGCGCAAAGCTATGTATCTTCTAACACTGACCCTGTCCCAGCTGGCATAACTCCTGTTCGCAATTTACCAAATACTCCTCTTCAGAGTAGTGGTAAACTAGTCAATACTCCAAATTCGAATCATAGTTAGTATCTTGTGGATTATGGTTAATAATTTTTATTTTTTTATTTCATTTGTATTTTATTGTCTTTTATTGTAAATTTATTAAAGCAAAATCTTATATAATAGGGTGTCCTTTATTATGTTCATCAATCTTACCACGTCCAATATTATCGCCACAAAGGACTAATTTGGATCGAATAGTTGATTATCTCGTTGGGGATGGTCCATCTAATCGATATGCATTAATTTGTCGAAGTTGTGAGTCGCACAATGGAATGGCTCTCAAAGAGGAATTTGAATATTTTGGTAAACATTTTTTATGATCTGCCAGCAAAAATTATGTATAAAGATTTAATTATAATAATAAATATTCAAAATATATGTATTTTTATTTTGTAGGATTTAGATGTTGTTACTGCAATTTTTGGAATCCTGCAAGGAAACAGAAGCCATCTGCTCCAAAACTAAAATACAATATTACACTTAGTAATCTATCTTTAAACAATTCTGAACATTTATCAACTAACATCAGTACAGAACTTTTGGAAGATGGACAAACTGAATCAAAGGGTACATCTAATTCAGGTTTGAAAGGAAAATAATACGTGATCTTACGGGTATACCTTACTATGATCTTATTGATTTAAAAAAAATAATCTAAGTCAAGAAATATATTATTTTTAGATTTAGATATAAAAGCAGTTGGAATATCTACAGAAATGTCGAAAGAGATTGAATCTATTACTGAATCAGAAAAAAATACATGTGGTAAGGAATTCAATAGAGTTAATAACAATTAAACATGTTTATAATTCAATATTTTTTCTAATAGCAATAATTGCAATTATGTAGACTAACTAGATACTGCGGGATCGGAACGAAAAAAAGTACATAATCGTGAAGAAAGCATAGAAAAAATAGATATCGATGAATTTTCACCTTAAAAAAATATGTAGAAGTAATTTCCATTGTAAAACTGTTATAAAATATGCGTACTACAATATGTGTATACTATAAACATATATTATAGTTTTCATTATACTATACATGGAGATATATATACATACATACAAATGTACGGATATACATACATGTAAATATTTCCCTTTTTAATAAACTTTTTATATGCTTTTAAATGTTTATTCGTGTTTAATATTCTTGAAATTATTTTCGAAATGAATTCTGTAAAACGCAATGTTTTCTCTTTTGGTTTGCGTAGCCAATTGCGGGTGCTGATTTAACAAAATGTCTGCTTGCGTTTTGTGTTCTTAAAAGTACAAAACTATGCTCATTCGAGTACACGTGTGAATTGGTCTCAGTTTACATGGTAAAAATAGTGCTCGCTTGCCGACGGATTATCGTTCGAGGTAAATCTAACGATTTTTTCGGCATCGTTCTGTAATGATAGGAAAAGAGCGCGAATATCGAGAGACAAGTAACAAACATATCCCTTTGTGTGAATCATATCGCGTGTAATGATTTATTGTCAACGATGAACGTGCGAAATGTTTGTGCTTCGATGATCTTCATGCACGAAATTCATCGTGCTGCATAACGATATAAAACACCGTATAGAAACGCGGATAGACTGAAAATGTGTCACTCACAATTATTGGAACGCAATTAATCTTGTCACGATAGTTAAACATAAATAGTAACGAGAATTGTCGATCGTATCTTTGCAAGTATTTTTCGACTACCTTCAGTGGGCGCCATAACAACGTCCATTTCTCTGTTACAATCATTGTGTGATAAGTGTTTATCTTTCCCATTTAATTGTTTTATATTTATTAATAATATACAATTTGTTCATCAATCTCATCGTTATTTTATCTACACTTGCGAAGTCGTTCATGTTCATTGAAACTCATACTGCAAACGAGGGTATATTAGGTGGGGCAGATTTTGTTAACCCGGTGTAATACACGTGTGGCCGACTTTTATGGAGAATGATTGTATCAATGTATAAATTATGTTAATATACAGATTCGTTCATATCGTATAAAATTATACTTTTTACAAATAGTAAAATAGTAAAAAGTGGTAAATGTACATTATTACTTATTTAATGTAATTATTTGTTACAGATCAATAAATATGCCAGAACTAACTGAACTCGACAAAGCTGCAAGCTCTGAACCTACTAAGGTCGAAGCAGCTGCAGCAGGATCCGGAACTGATACAGATTCAGATGACACTATCCCAGAATTGGACGATGCAGGAGCTGGGGGTACTGTTGGTTTCCCAGGGACAACTGTCACTGGTCTTCCCATTGATATGGTTTCTAAAGCAAAACAAAGTCGAGGAGAAAAAAAAGCCAGGAAGCTTATGAGCAAATTGGGATTAAAGCCTGTATGTTGGATGAATGCAATATACCATATATTCTTTTATATATATGAATAAATAAATACTTGAAATTGTTTTGTTCAGGTGCAAGGAGTTAACAGAGTGACTATTCGTAAATCAAAAAATATTCTCTTTGTAATCAATAAGCCAGATGTGTTAAAGAATCCAGCTTCAGATACTTACATAGTGTTTGGCGAAGCCAAGGTAAAATAACTGGAAATCTAACTTGAAGTAGTATATTAGAGAAATAATATCTCATAGAAGGTGATGATTAGTTTTGTGTTTCGCATATTATGAATTAAAGAAATGTAGAAAAAATTCCTTGGCAGACTGATACGTTTAATAATTGTACATTTTTTCAAATATTATGGTTTTTAATTATTTAACGAAATTATTTGTTTTACAGATTGAGGATCTCAGTCAACAAGCTCAAGTAGCAGCAGCTGAGAAGTTTAAGGAACCACCAGTTATTCCAGCAACTGAAGCTGGCGGTAGTACTACGGTAAGATATTGTATTTGATTGCTATAAAAAACTCTAATGCAACATTTCATATTTGATACTAACTTTATCTTTCAACTTTGTATTTTTAAAGGTTGTTGCACCAATACAAGAAGAATCAGAAGAAGAAGTAGACGAAACGGGTGTCGAAGAAAAAGATATTGACCTAGTAATGTGTCAAGCCAATGTGTCTCGAGGGAAGGCTATTAAAGCTCTTAAAAATAATCAGAATGATATTGTCAATGCTATTATGGTAAGTTTACAAACGGAAATACAAAATTTTATAGAATACAATTATGTGATGATTTTACCAACGGTTTCGCATTTATTTTACAATCAGATTTATAATATTGTTGAAAATCTTGGCAGACTGATTAAATCTGTGTATAAAAAAAAACGATTTCACCTATATCATTCGAAAACTTATACTTTGTTTTTTGTCGGTTTCAGGAATTGACAATGTGATGAAGCTACTTTGCAGTAGGGTATGCTACGTCGTAGCTATCATTGTGACATCATCTTATTTTATCATCTACGTCATCAGGAAAGAACATCATCCTTTTTTTCTCTCATTACACGTTGAAAGGATTAAGCTCGAATACTAAGAGGCATGGAGACCATGATGTTTGTCTCAAAAGAATTCACATGTATATACATAATTCATATGAAAAAAAAATAAATACACTAAGGACACTATGTTGTTTGCGTGTTATTCCATAAATTTACGATATGAAATTAAAGAAAAACTGAAGTAGATTTCGTTGACATCGTTACATAACGCTGGAATCATCGGTGCGCGAAATAATGGCGCGTGAACATTATTGATTATCAGCATTGCGATACGGTAAGACAATGGTGGTAATAAAGATTTATTTCTCACTTCTATCTTATCGACAGATGGTTAAACGTCAAAAAATTTCAAATTCGAGGAAATATGAATAGATGGCAGTGCATGACATATTCCACGAATTACAGATATTCACACCCTTTTCAAATAATTCTTCTGATCATCTAAAATATGTATGTATATGAAAATATACAATTTTAATAATTAAATATTAAATAGTGAAACTGTGAAGAAGTAGTAAATTTTACCTTATCAAAATTGCAATATCCTATTTCATATAAAAAGACTATTAGTTTTTTTCTAAAAATTTCATCAAACGAGAATAAACGATATAAGTACATACATCGAAAGTACTAAGGACGTCATTTTTATTTTCTATAAACACTTGTTTCATGTATACTCCAGTTTCATCAGTCGGAGATAAGTAATGTCGGGGATGATAGCTATTCGCGATGGCCGTGTTCGACGAAAGTTTCATAAGCCGTTTCGCGCACATGTCGCGGCGCGCATCGCATCGCCGAGGGCTGGAAAAAAGCTGCGATATTAGAGCGTGGACGTGCACCATTCTCTCTATCCGGCCGGGAATCCGCTAATATTTGAGATTTCGGTCTCGTATATGACGCTACCTACGGTGACATCTGGCACGGATCTTAAGACGCTTTATTGCCGGCAAGAAGCGTTTGCAATATTGTCACGTAATAAAGGGACACCGCGAGGGAAACACCTGCGGGACACGAGTAATCGAATTTCCATTCGGTCCGCCATTGGATCTTTCCAGTGTTGCGTAAAACGGTTATAGATCGTTTTATAAGAATGACACGCCTTACCAAATGAAAAATGGCAATCCTTTAGTAATTTTGAATTTAACTTCTTGTCTTATGATATTGTGTGGAAATTTGTGATATTTGTGGACCAAAATTGAAAAGTTTGTCGTCGTGTTCGTAATATGAATTATAGGTTAAGGTTAACTAATAACATGGACTGATTGATCAAATCAAACCAATTTACTTAGCGTTTTCATCGTACAATGTGAGAGATAGGATAACAATAATATATATATATATACTACGAACTTTGTAAGTTTTAAATGTTATTGTACACAGTGCAATTATTAATTAAAATTTAGCAGCTATCCATTTGAAAGTATACGTTTATTGGATCTGACGTTACAACTATTACAAATTTTGACATCGAAGTTGTCCAGTTTCCTATACTTTATAACACTTTATAACGCTAACAAAACATAACCTTATAACACTGTGAACAGATGAAATCATTCCATATCTCACGCGGTTACAAATTAGATTTTATAGCAGATAATTAAACATATAATATTCTTCTGCAGCAAAAAAGCGAAATTCTGTAAAATTGTATGTCAATTCATGTAAATGATGAATCCTTTTATCACTTACTTTTTATTATATAGTCGAAGAAGCTGCGAAACGAAGTGAAAGATTCGACGTTTGCGAATGGAAAGACGTGTCACAGGAAGCGGAATAAAAGAATAGTGAAGAAGGAAAAAGAGGATTGCGATCAAAGAGAGGAAGGGTAGAAGTGGTTGGCAGCCGATCCGTCTCCGACATGTCTGATTGTTCCCTTAACGATCGGCTGACAGCGAAGACGTATGTCGGTGCCATCAGATAATGCGACCGGCGTTGATGTGTACGCGGCCCATGGTACGCGTAAGCGTTTTGTAAACGCTTCGCACGTCTCCATGGTGGCGTTTGTTCAGCGACATCTTCATAACGTTCTGGGCAAAAAGACTGTCATGTCGCGTCGTGTCGTTGCGTCATGGCCCACGAACATCGATTCAATCGATTCAAAAATTGTCGTATCCGATGTTCCATCTTCTCATCTTTTTAATTATTCAACGTTCATCATCAATATTCTTATTGAACAAATTTTCTTCAAATTCTTTAAGATCTATTTGATCTTGGTCGAATAATATGAAATAATATGAAAATCTTTGGGTTACAGGTTCGTGTTTGTGGGAAAAGAGCAATTTTAAGACACGTTTTGTTCCATGGTGCAATTTTTATGGAAATTTAATAAGAAGACGATTATATAATTACGTCCTTTTAGGCTGTTCTTGATCATTTTTTTTTTAAATAAGTTAAGTAAGTTATTCAACCAACAGTATAATTGTACTTTTTTCTAACCTGTAATTTAACTTGATTTGAAGCGTGTCAACGGGAGTTGTAAATTCTCGTTACGATTATACAATCGACGCCACGAAATGATCGATCCCCTATTTTTATTAGGATAATAGAGGTGGTTGAATCGATTATAACACTGAGTTAACAGGTTACAATTTACACTGTATTCCAATAATTTGTAAACATGGACAGTTACACACAGTGCGTATAGATATAAATTTAACAGCTGACTGATTTAAAGTAGATATAGATAGTGAAGAGATGTTGAGTGATCTGAAGACGATGAACCAGTGAAGTTCGATGACGATGTTGTCGCAGAGGAAAACTATTGCTGGCTGTTGGTCGCCACACCACCGGTCGCGTGCGGGTAAAAATGACCGTCGAACATGGGAAAAACCCGACTTTCTCATTTTTTACCTGATGGAGCAGTAGCCGTAAGGAACCTCTTGACTTGAAGGCGTTTTATTCCAATTGACGGCCTTAACGGTAAAATTGAAAAGCTTAGGTTTATGACAGTTCCTTATAATTATTACGGTCCGACTAATTATATTTGCACAGCGAGTAGCCTTCTTGACCGAGGGGTGAATTCTGATTGATGTAAAGAGTCACCGGATGTAACATACCTACTATTGTGATATTCCGTTTCGAGTATGAAGAAATTGTTTGCAATTATTTAGTGCGCTGCACAGAAACACGAAACTTTTTACATGCTGTGATGGAACAGAAGATCCAAGTGGTACAGAAAATATTAGAAAATAGAAGGAATGTATCTTGAAATGTTAGGTTGTCCGAAAAGCGTCTTTCTTTTATAAGCACGTCTTTTACAACGATACATCTTTATAGAAACATGAAACCTAATCTGTCGAATGTGGTGATCTTTATCTTGATAAAACAAAATGTATCATACGTAATTCGATAAAATAATATAAAACGGAAAATGTGCATCTTATAAAACGAAAGAAACTTTTCGGACGATCTAATACATTGTCTTGTATATTGGAAGCTAATCTTTGCAGAGCCTCGGATGCTCGTGGTCTTCCAAAGCGCACAGAGATAAGCCGCTCTTCAAACATGTGCGCGTTTCTTGTACTTCTGCAACACCACGCTGCTTCGTCGCTACTATATCAAAAGAACGTTCGAATAAAATTGTCTCCTACTCGCTTGCTTCGTTAACTAAATAAAAATTCCTCGGTGCTGGAACGTGATCACATACTACGAAAGGTTAATGTTAAATCTTAAACTATCTAGAATCGTTAATCTTCAGAAATTGAATACACGTGTAATAGATGGTTGTTTTTAAAATGTTTTCCAGTTTTTCTAGATACTAATAGGCGTTCTATTATACGATTAAGTTACCTAAATGCTGCACGCGAATTCATTTGCAATGATGAACGGTTCCAGTCGATGAACCCTTGTTGAACTTTCTGTTCGTGTACAGTGTTCACGCGCCATCGTCGTGTTTAACAAGCCGTTGACGAGTCGTATGAACACGTTTCCCTTCGACGAGCGTGCACGTGTTCCTTGGGATCCTGGTGTTGGCGTGCGAGTTTGACGCACCACTTTTAAAACGGATTGACGCGCGTCGGTTTCCCGCTAATGGCAGGGTTCGCATAAACGCACAGACACACCGCGATAAGGCCAATTTGACGGATCGTTTCGCCGACGAGCTGCCACCATGTTGTTTGTCTGTGAATATGAGACGATATGACGAATCCAAATAGACGGCCGAGAAATGGAAAGTTAGAATTTTCTGACGGTTGTTGTCGTTTGAAGACATTGGAAATTAATCGCGCGTTATGCAATCAGATTATGTCCTTTGCGAAATGTCAAAGTACCAGAAGTATCGCATATTAAGGAAAAAATAATTCGAATCTATAAAAATTAGTATTACAATTTCATTTTATCGTATCCGAAGTTCGATTTTTCAACAAGAACAAATAATATCTTCTATGTTCTTCTTTTTTTATAATGAAAACTATCTATTTCTCTGGAAGAAGGAAAGGATATTTCAAACACGGTATACTTCGTTCCTTTAACTCTTTGCACTGCGAATTTTATTTCCGAATTTCGTTAGCAGCAGCTCCCAACGTTTTTAAGTGTTTTATTTGAAATTTACTTTAACTAAAAAAATAAGACAATTTAAATAAATAAAGGAAGAAAGAAATTCGCTTAAATACCAGTTCTATTCACACTATTGTTGTATTTTGTAATTTTTAAACGTATGATATATCTTGAAATAATTTCCAGGTGCAATCCTGCTTTTCTTTTGCACGTTTCGGACTCGACAAAGGAACTCCTGAGATAAAAACTGATGTGGAGTCACACTCGACATAGGAGTGTCAAGGGTTAATACCAAGTTAATTGGTGTTAATATGCAGAAATACATACAAATAATATGCGACGATATAAAAGATGAGAGGTACAGTGTATTAATGTAATAAATAATATAAATTTTATCCAACGCTATCCGACAATCTTCCATTTATCTAACAAACTTCCATAACTTTTTCATTCAAGCACAAGTGACAACAAATGCACGCACGTAGTCTAACAATCATGCACATCGGATACCCGTGAAAGTGCAAGTTACAAACTCAAAAGAAGAACGAAGAAAGTGGAACAGGGGCTCGAGCGGAGAAGAAAAGATCCATCGAGCCATGTGGCAGGCGCAAACGGTGTGAGTAATGGCGTCGACCAATCGCTTCCAGCTCTTAAAACACGAACGCACCTCTTATCCCACTCTCCCTTCCTTTTTTCTTCTTTCTCTTCCTTTTGCATCTCTTTATAGGTACGTCTTTCCTCTTTCGTTTAACCGATGAGACGCGTATAATAACGAGCGAGCTATCATCAACGGGATCATTATCATCGATCGATCCACGGCCTTCGCGTTCCCCCTTCTTCTTCACCCTCTTTTTTGTCTCTCTTTCGCTACCTTTCTCTCGTTTCTCTTTCCTTATCGTCGATACAGGATAAACGCATATGTAGAGAGGAAACAGGCGAACGGCCACGAACACACAGCATGGCAGAAGGAGTTTAATCACGAAATTATAGCGACCGCGTAACCTCGGTGTCCATGAAGATGTAATATTTTTCGGCCGGTACGAAACGATTGTTTACAGCCATCGGGTATCCTCAGCGAGGGCCTGGTGATTTCGCGGCCACGAAAAACGAACGAGCACGCGTGGCGTTGGCCGATTTTCTGCGCCCTCTTCGCTCGACCCTCTGGGCCAGATGCTCGGCGCGCTCGAATTAAGCAATGAAATTATCGTACGCGCCGCACCACAGCTTCGCTCCATATTTACTGCGCCTCGAAAACGCTCGATAAATATTAATACCGATCCCGACAGAGATTGAAACCGCCGCGAACACTTGGATCGCCTCTCCTTCCCTATTATCGTTGTTGTGTGTTCGCTTCGTATCGTGTTTCTTCGCCTGTGTGTTCTTCAAGCGTGTTACGAATGCGCGTTGAAATTGATAAGCAAGAGGAAAGAAGATATCGACTGTTCTCGTTTAGGGTAAGTACAGTTCTAGATATCAATATGATATGTATCAGTACGATACAGTGGAATTTTGGTTATACGAGTTTTGTTTGGCGCAATGCTATTTTATGTATTGTAATACTCGAGTAATTATTGTTGCGTAATCGTGCGCGTTTGTTAAGCTCTTTCATCTCTATCTATGCGTTTTTACGTAGCCATCGTTCGCAGGTTACTCGATATGTATGAATTGTATATGAATGTATGTATGTATGTATGTATTTGATGTATGAATTGTAAATGCGAGTTTGAAGCTTGGACGTTTAAAATTGTTTGTGTGAATTGTGACGTAAAAATATCCAGGCAATTGGGATTAGGAGCGGTTTTCTATAGAAACCTAGAAGAGAATTCAATTGTCCGCATGTTTAAACAGATTCCTTTAGGCTGAGATCACTTATCCGAACGTGAACTTGTGTGAAAGTAGCGTGGAAGATCAGTGAACTGCTACTATTCTACGAACTGTCTGTTCTTCAATGGGTTTAGATAAATGGAATACTATCTTAGCTGCAGAATATCGAACGATACTGTGATTACAATATAAACGAAGAAATAAATCATTTTAATCACTATGATTTACACCGAAGTACTAGGAACAAATGGGATTTTTAAAGAAGGTTTCACGCGACTCAACTTCTTATTTAGAAACTTGCAATCCGAAATGCATTACGGTTGAGGAGTACTTAGTTTTGGACCGAGAACGTTTCGTTGCGCTTAATTCGATCGTTACACGCGAACGTTCCATTGCCGTGGTCTTAATTGCGTTATTGAATAAAGTTCTTTGTGAAAACGGGGACAACTGGCTGGTACAAGGAGGTAAGAAGCATCGGTAGGACTTCGCATAAATGGCTACCAACGATTCACTGCTAATACTTTAACAGTGCTTTCTTAATAACAAGAACATTTCAAAACCATTTTATTCAACTTTATACCATATACAAGAAAACAATATCAGAGAACGTATTTTATTTACCGACTTCCCTTTCTAACACATTATGGTCTCTATTATAGGTATCCCAATTTTGTATTATGGTCCTTGAATTTTTGTCTTCAATTTCACAGTTGTTTTAACAAGCAACGTTGTTTTTAACGTTTTAAGAAATAATTTAGCATGCTTATACTTAACCATTCCATACTCCATGTTATGTATATTTTTATAGATTATTAGTCAACTAAATGATAAAAGTTTTTAATGAAACCAATTTTAAATTTTAGCGCGTTGTGTCTTCATTGCAAAACCGTTTGAAGAAATGTTTCTACCATTAACAATTAACAGAAAATAATTTTTTTCACAGTCTAAAAGAATCTTTCAAGTGTTTTTAATTTAAAACTAAGCCAAATTTAAACCATTTCTCACAAATAGGAAAAACAAGATTAAGTGATTGAAATGATCCATTTTAGAACGACTCAAAGAATGCAGTTAGGGTTGAAAGAAGTATAGAATTAAGAATGAACAGAATATTGTATATACATATAGAAATAAAGCGTTTTGAAGGACAAAGCAGGAGCAAGAAATATGAAGGAAGTTTCTGTATCTGTAACAACTTCTCAAATTGACCAATGGCTGGACTTCCGTGGATCGAACTCATCAAAAATCTGTCGGTAAGCAGCCGTTTCCTGGTGAGAAACGAGCCGCTGAAACCGCAAACGGTCGTCAGAAATATCGGTTTCCGTTCTCTGGGAGATTTCCCAAACGTTGCTTGAAGAAATATCTTGAATCCATCGGTCGACCAGCAGTAAAGCATAGAATGGGCGTGGAATTAGCGATCCGGCGCAAATGGTGGTGCTTCAATGATTCGGACGTAGCTTGCTTCTTCGCTGGATTATCCCAGAAGTAGCTGTTTTCGCTGGTAATATGGCGACGTCGTGCAAGAACAATAACTTCTCCGATCAGCAGAAACCGCTCCACGCTCTCCCATCTTGATATTAACGTTGTCCAGCATCGAGAATTTCTTCTTTCGCGGTGTTTACTCCGAACTGGATGATCGATGACCCTGGAATGAAGAAAGTTGCCACGATTACCCTCTTTCGCCGTTCAGTTTCGTTCACATTGCTCTGTGAACCGACGTTTCTTTCGTTTCCTCGGCTCGAAAAATCGCGTTCATTCGCGATGAAATTATAACTATAGAGGTCTCGCGGCCGATTATACTTTTATGATCATAGAGAATTCTTTAATTTTTTGAACTATCGTTTCCTGTATCTGTTTGGTGTTTCAAGGCTCCCTGTTTAATATAGTAGCGTATTGATTGGCAATTAAGTGATTGCGTATTTTAAATAAGAAGGAAAATTCAAAATTTTTGCTTAGAAATATAACTTTATTCAATTAGGTATTGTCCGTTTTTGTCGATAACCTTTTGCCATCTTTCAGACAGTGTCGTAAGTCCATGTTCATAAAACTTCTGACTTTTGCCAGCAAAAACTGAATTAAATGTGATTTTACATCATCGGCGTGATTAAAAATTTTACCATTTAAGGGGTTCTGCATGGGACGAAATAAATGGTAATCTAAAGGCGCAAGGTCTGGGCTATGGTGGATGTGACAACACATCCCAACCTAAGTTCCAATAATTTTTGGCGAGTGACCAAAGATGTGTGGGGCTTTGCATTGTCACGCTGGAAAACAACACCCTTACGATTTGCCAATTCTGGCCGCATTTCTTCAACTGTATCGCTCAGTTTGGCGAGTTGTTCAACGTACACGTTTGAATTAACCGTTTGGTTTCTTGGTAAAAGTTCAAAGTGCAGAATTCCTTTATAATCCCACCAAACTGACGGCATAATCTTTTTTTGGTGAATCTCAGCTTTTGGCGTCGTCTGGGCTGGTTCGTCTTGCATCACCCACGATCTTTTCCCATTAACGTTGTTATAAAATATCCACATTTGGTCGCCGGTAATCAGTCGTTTCAGAAATGGATCAATTTCGTTGCGTTTCAGAAGCGAATCGCGGATGCTAATGCGCTGCGTCAAACGAATTTCCTTAAGCTGATGAGGGACCCATAAATCGAGTTTCTTGACATAGCCAAGCTGTTTTAATTTTTTTTCAATGCATGTATGCGATACATCGAGCTTCTCTGCAATCTCACGCGTTGTGCTATGACGATCCGAATCGACAATGGCCTCGATATGGGTCTCATGAACTTCAACTGGACGGTCAGATCGTTGAGCACTTTTCAGTGAAAAATCACCAGGACGAAATTTGGCAAACCAATTTTGACTCTGCCTTTCTCCCAAGGCTTCATTCCCATATGCGGCACATAGCTTCTCGTGTGCTTGCGATGCGTTCTTGCTTTTTCGGAAATAATACAATAAAATATGTCTGAAATGCGCGTCTTGTTGTTCCATTTTTAAATTGCGGTAAAAACAAAACTAAATAACTAATCGATACAATTGTTTTACTAAATTAAAGGTGGAAGTTCAAACAACAAGAAAACAATATAGGTTGCTTGCTTTGAACACGCTGACAAAAGAAAAAAATGTGCTAAGACCACGTATTGACAGAATCCGCAATCATTTAATTGCCCAATAGTTGACAATTGACGTTAGAACAAGATTCGATAGATGGTAGAATTGGCCCTTTCAATTTAATTCTCAAAGCGAAATAAAATTTCGTATGCATCGATCCATTCGGTTAGGAAAATTTGATACTTTTAACATTTTTCGCTTCTTTGAGGTATGAGCGAATTTTAACAGTAAAGTTTCTTATTACGACTTTGTACATATATATGTTAATAATTTATATATGCATACGTCGCTATAGTGATTTGGTCTGTGTAAGGTACTTGTATCATACGTTGTTAGGAAATCATATCCATTTTATAAAATTTAACATTTAAAAAATTTAATTATTTTTTAATTAATTAGTACAAAGACTACAAAACATATTATAATCGAAGCAGCGAAATTTTAATTCGATGGTCAAGAACTGGAAAAATCCAGCCAAAAATCGATCGGTCAAAAAAGGTATGCCGATCGTCAAATTTGTTACGTTTACGATTCCCTTTCAGAATTAGGGCTATGGGAAAATCGGCCTGTTTCTCGTCGAACAAAGTCTTCGGCGTGACGAACGCCAAAGTCATAATATTTAAAGCGACGAACCGATCGCGAGACATCGGATTCGACTTGAGTTTTTGGAATGTTACCTGAGGGAAACGTGCGGTTCTTTTAACTGTGCCGCGTGACGAATCGTTCTAGTATCAGTTTCCAGGTTCGATACTTTCTGCGTTAAGTATTGCGTGGAACTTTGGACCTGAGGTACCTGTGCACGCTCAGGACGGTTTGCAAGATTTTCTTTGAGATTAGGCGGAAAGGCGGGCTGTACGTTTGTTGTTTCGTTTCAACAGCGTCGCCCGTTGCTGCACGTGTGTAGTCGAGGATCGTAAACAAAGTGGAAAGACGAGTCGATTATCTCTGGTGAAAATATGCTTCGTAGTATTTTTCAGAGTTAATTCCTTCGCTGTTGACAGGAAGTAACTGGATAAACTCGTTCGTTTCGCAATGATAAAAGACACAATGCGTTCATAAATATATGGCGAGGGAAGTGTCGAACTTTCCCGAGGGCTTCACCGCCATTACGACGCTTGCGAAGCGGCCTCAAGCGACAGAGGATAATTGTAGCACGGGAGCTTAAACGACAGTGGGAAGTGGTTTCGATATCGATGTATCAATTTGAAGTTTCACTGAAAAATTTGATTACTTTAAACACATGAGAAAACTGTAATGAAAATATTCTTCTTTCGATTTCCTGCCTATCGCTGTTTCTCTTAACTGAAAAACTTAATGAATTTTTCATTGGATGACGATAATCCTAATAGCTCTTGACTATATCTACATGGATGTAAAATAAATGTATTTTATTATCGGTCTCTGGTGACCGGAAGTATCGACGAATTAAATTATCAGTCCTCCGTGAGATTCTACAATAACGAAATTAAAACACTCGTATAAAATAATAAGATAATTCTATAGTTTCCAAAATAAAGCAGGCATTTTCCGACTGTAATTTTTCATGGTAATAGAATAATTCCAGGTGAAACAATTCCATTCCTACGAATCTTTCCATTTAATCCTACGACGTTTTAACTTTAAATCGATAAGAAAGAAGAAAGAAACGAAGCTTTGGTTCAATTTTTGAAATTTAACCCTTGCACCTTTCCACAGTTTACTTGCCCCTCTAAAGTTGTCTTTTTTACAACTTCACAAACTCACCCCTGAGAGTAGAGTAAAATCGTGATCAGGTCGAGGGAAAAAAGGCCACGCGATCCGGTGTGTTGTCCGCGCGACAGCTTTGGCCATGCGGCTGAGCGCGGCCGAAGAAGGTAATACGGTCGAGGAGCAAAAGGGCCGAAAGACATCGTCCGTCGAGTAATTACATGCCCCGGGAGAGGCCGGCAATGGGATCCGAGGAACCCGTGCGGTTAGAAGTAGGTGGTTAAGGGTTTAGGTGTGCCGCGGTCTCCGTCAAGCCGAGCGGAGGCGGAAGGGGGCAAAGGTTGTTAGAGGAAGAAGAAACAATACAGAGAGGGAGATAATAACACGAAGGAGAGAAGGAGAGAAGGAGAAAGAGAAAAAGAACGAGAAATGGAAAGAGAAAGAGAAAGAGAAAGAAGAAGAGAAAGAGGAAGAGAAAGAGAAGCTTTACCTCTATATAGGTTGCCGTGACGTCTTCGTGGTGGGATAGTCGGCGCGAGAGCACTATATTACATCATTGGCGGCCATTTTGGACCACCCAAGTCGCTGTCAGAGCATAAAAAATATGAAGTTCTTTTAGGGCCGCCTTTTTTCCGTGCCGCCAGCGGCGCGGCTCTGCCGGATCGTACCGTAACGCAGAAAGGCGGCGCGAACGCTCGAGAAAGAGTGAGGAGGAAAGGAGGATCACGGAGAAAGGAAGACAGGGAGGAGGTTGTTGGAACGAGGAGAGAACGAGTCTAGTACGGGCTGCAGCGAACACTGGAGGGAAAAGAAAGGGAGGACGAAGAGAGAGAAGGGGGTAGAAGAGGTGGTGAAGAGGTTGCTGAGGAGCTTCTTTATTGGAGAGACAAAGAAGGGAGCGCGCGAGAGGAAGAAAACGGCGTGGGCTTCGAGAGGAAGATTTAGAAATCGAAGAAACGCGCGGGAAGGTGTCCACCGAGGAATAATAGGGTGCAAGAGGAAAATCCTGGGGATTGAGGGATGAACAGAATCCCGAGGTACGAGGTTCCAAAGGAAAAGTCGGGAGGCGCCGACGAAAGGAAGAAGAGTATCGACGATGAAAATATCGGTATATTTCGCTGGAAAACGTGGGAAAGCGATGAAACCAAACAAATTCGGAAACCAAGAAATATTAAAAGAATAGGAAGATTCATCCGTGGAAAATCAATATCGTGATTGGTTCCGCTTAATCTTAATTTTCCGCTTGTAAAAGATCCGCGATAACTTAACTAGTCGTTCCCATATGAGAAACATAACTTGCCAAAGACTATGATAGAAGATAGAACGAGTGGTACGAAAAAGGATGGATGAAAAAGAATTCCGGGAGTGGGACGACCACGCAAGGGGGTAGAAGAAGGCACGATCGGATAGGTGAAAGGAGAGAAATAAGGGCTCAACGAAGGACGAAGGTGGCGAGAGGCTGCAGGCTCTGTTCGCGAGCAACGTAAAAGAAAGATGTACTTATGTAGTTAAGCCGGCGTTAGATCGTTTCGTCCGCCATCGCCGCGCCGTAGCGCACTTTTTAAGCTCTACGATTACTTATCTCTTTCCTCCGTCCATTCTCTCCCGTTCCAGCGTGATGAATCGCGACTATTCTTCATGCCGCGCGGACGCCCCGCGATTTAGCTTATGAACAATCATTAAAATCACCCTCGAAATATCGTGGTTCCGCTTAATTTTAGGTTTGTGCTTATACTGCAATACTTCAAACTGTATATTAAATTACTATGATATATTTGTGTGTTTTGAAACCTTTTTTTAAATTTTGTTTAATAATCAAAATGAAACGAATTCTCGTAGTCGATGAAAGCACCAATTTATATGGCTGTTATGTGAACGAAGCTTGCATTAATCCGGCAATCGCTTATCGATTGCACCATCGCACGAACGAAATTGAGCTTACAGGGTGTTAAAGGTAACGTTTTCAATTCCAGCTCCCACACCGGAGGCAGTAACGAGCCATCAAGTCTCCCGGTAATCGAATGCCAACTGCGGTCTTATGTTTGCTCTAACGCCTTCGCGAGAAACATGAAGCTAACTAATCGCTATCTACGCTTACGTGTCTCTGAGGAAATACTACTTTCACTTCTAAATTTATACATATATGTCGTCCAATTGACATTCGTTGCTTGTTTTTTCTGTATTTTAATCGAATTTAGAGACTTTTTCCACGGAATGGCTAGAATCTAGCCGAGGAACGTTAAGACCGATTTTAATCATAAATATGATAATATTTTTCGGACGTTTCGAATATACAACTGTGGATAAAATTATTTACTAAATTATTCAGAGTAGATACATAATATTGCTAAAAATTGCGGGCTGAAAGTGGCGTAAGTCAGTTCATCGTTACTGTTTATGAAACGATGCTCTACGTTTATTGTCATAAAAATTCGTTCTATTTTCCAAGTCATGAAGACGTATTGTAACAGAGGATGAAGTTATAACTTAACGAATTATGAAACTAAATGGATGATATCTGTAATTACGTATCTGTTTGATACGTAATTTTTTTTTTTTATTTGTTAGTAATTTACAATCAATTCTCGCATTGAGAATTTTCAGTAATTTTTCTGGCGTGGCGCTGTGGCATGGTTAATTATTTATAATAAGTAGATACTTACTATAGATAAATATAATTTATACAAGGTATTATAAATGATAAATATTGTTTAATAAGCATGTCTAATTAAATCTTGAGCTTAGGTCTAGCGGGTAGTGTCTCTTCAGCTTGCGGATCTGATCCGACGTATCAAGTAATCCAGTGATTAGGGGGTTTCGATGTTGGTTGACTTTTATGCTGTATCTGTTGCTATATTTAGTAATTTCCTCTTTGACTGTAGGAATCTTGAGGTCTCGATGTATTACTTCGTTGGTGACATACCAGGGTACGTTTACAAGGGATCTAAGAGTTTTTGATTGAAAGCATTGGAGAATTTCAATGTTGGAATTGCTTGCTGTACCCCATAGTTGGATTCCGTAGGTCCAGACAGGTTTTATTACGGTCTTGTATAGGGTAATTTTGTTCTGTGTGCTTAGGTTGGAGCGTCTGTGAGTGAGCCAATAAAATTTTTTAAGTTTGATACGTAATTGAATTAAAGTTTATTCAATTTTCTCTTTCATCTTTCTGCGGTTCTTAGTTACATAGTAATCAATTAGACTTTTCCTAGATTTTTCACTTCTTGAAAAATAAGGCTGACTAATGCGTTTGGACATAGTGAGTCAGTCGTATTTAGCACTCGACGAGTTAATGACCCAGTCAAAACTCGAAAGTCATTCGTTTCCTTGAAAATCTTCCCTAATTTATTTTCTCCTTTTTTTCACGAAGAAAAAGAAACTTAGGGGAATATTCATTCCAGATGAAGATAAGTCACGCGGTTATCATGTTCACCATGATATTTCTTCGTGGTGAAGCACACAGAAGAACAGAGGGAACGATTATTTTCAAGGCAATAATTCAAGGCCGGTCGGTTAAACGAAATATCTCTTAAAACTCGGCGCAAAGATTAAACGCTAGCACAATTAATCACCATCGACGGTTAAACTCCTCGCGAAAATCGATATATCGCGCGCGCCATCCTCCCCGGTAACCCTTGCGCAAGACGCACGTGATGGGTGAATTTATTATTGGTAATCGTGAATAACGACTGAGCTCGATGTTTTCGACCTTGAGAAATCAGCCTTCGTAGCAGTGTTGGCTGAACGGCACTCAATAAAAGCGGAAGCTAATTACGTTTATTAAACGTACGAGTCTTGGAGATCGAGTCGTATCTATTAACCGTAAATATCGCGGTTATTGGAACGGATTTAACATTTCCTCGATCCTCGTTTCCTCGTTTTGCTATTAGAACCCGCGTTTAATCGTCTTTTGTTAACTCTGGGTTACTGCAATGATCGTTTTGTCCTAAATTTAAAATCTCATGATCAACCATCCTCTACATAGTCCTCCACAAATATTACAAGAACTATAATTTCGAATATAACTTTCTCCAATCAGTCGGTTAAAAATTAATAAAATATAGCTCTTGTTGTGTTTATAAAAATATAATTTTGTATCTGTTTTTCATTATTTTAAATATACAGGGTGGTGGATAACTGGAAAAAAGAAGTCGAAAATATAGAATAAAAATTTTTGTAATAATAAACTTTATGATTACTTTATATTATTTCATTATGTATTCCTAATTTTCCGTTATGGCAAAAATAAACTTAAACTGCGATAATATCCACTTTATAACGAGACGTGATAAAGTGCAGGCGTACCGAGCGAAAATTCAAAGTCGATTTTCTCGAAAACAAAGCCTCAAACGAAAAATATTTATTCTATATTTTCGACTTCTTTTTTCACGTAGAATCACCCCCTTCCCGCTTGTACCACCAGTTACCAACCACCTGTATATAGAGAGAGAGTTAATTCAAATATTTTAAGTTTGTACTGGCTCGAAATATTTAAAAATTCGGTAGCTATTCTGTGTTTATAGTGTTTGAAAATGTAACAAATATATTCGTAAATCGTATTTAAAATGTATGTGTGTATAATATATTCTAGTTCATTTAATTTGATTAATGATCATGCGCTGACAAGTAAGATCCTGGTATTCATGTCGAGGATCTTCAGAGTAATTTGGAGAGTACTTTTATCTCGACCTTCGTTATTTATTCATTTCCTGAAATTCATTTGAATATTAAGTGTTTCTCTTACATTTTAACAGAACTCTTAATACCATACTAATGCTTCGTTAATTACAATCTTTCTTCAAACATCTCCTTTTACAGAACTAGTTCAACGTGTCTTTGGTATGGCTACTTTCTTCAGCAGTCCCGTAATTGCGATCCAACTTAGCTCGGTTACTAACATTAGTTTGAACATACCCAGAAAATGAGTTCTAATTTAATACACCTCTGACAATTTCCATTAACCGATTTTACTCGACGAAGCAGTCCAAAATGGATACCCGTAGCTTCACCGAGCAAAAGTAAAATTCTCGAGAAAAAGTAGCGACGCAAAATTTTTGTATGCTAGATTTCTAAGAAGCAACGCGATTTTCTTCAAAATTGTGCTTTTTGAAAGTTTCAAAAGTACATCGATGGAAACGTTTTTCCTACTTTTTAAAGCAATGTTAACTCTTTGGAATATTTGCCTGATTGATCACAATCTTTTTAGTGTTTCAGATTGTGTGAAAGTGAATGTTGCGATATAAGAAATTACAGTAGCGACTACAATTTTCTTTGCTGTTAAAAATTCATTGACCAATGATCAGTGCAATTTTCATGGAGAGCTGCTTGGCACGTCGTGATGCAGCATCTCTGTTTCACCAAACATGCAATCATTTATTTAGCAATTGCTCTATATCGATGAAATCAATTAACACGCGCATATTACGTCAATAAGATCCATAGATCGTAATAATTCATTTGCTTTTGTCAGAGTTACAGGTACGCGTCCATTCGAAAGTAAATCAACCGCGAGTTGCTTTTGACAGCATTTCTCGCAAGTGGACGCTGCGTTGAAAGTGGCTATCCAATCTGATAGTGACTCGGATAATCGCCCTCAACGCGGTATTCGCTTGCAAGAAGTACTCTCGTGAACAACTCGCGATAACTTTACTCTCAAGTGAACACTTACTTTACCAGTCAGGCAATGAGTTATAAAGAAAGTAGTTTCATTATTTTTTGATCAGACCACATATGCGAAACCATACGTACAATGTCGATAATCGGCATACTGTTCTTTATCTATTTGACACATTTATAACGAGGCATTAAAGTCGACAGATAGATATTTTTAGATTGCATATACAGTGACGAGCAAAAGTGTAAACACACTCCGCTGATTTTATGTAAAAGGCGATACTACGACTAATTTTTCAAGTGATCGGTAAAGATTAGGCAACAGTAACTACAAGCTACGTCTGATTAACGAAATGTAATAGTTCATTTTCATTAACATTAATAATGTACAGAATATTTTATAATAATTGTGTTTTGAAACAATGTTTACAGTTTTGCACGTTTCGTCAGAAACGTTTATGATAGCATGTAAATGTCAGGGAAACGAAACTGTCAATAAGCACTGATTGTCCACCGTTTTGCAGTCAACTGTTCCACACCATTGTTAGATTACTTTTCAGTTTGATATGCTTAATCCAAGATGAAGCCACTTAGTGAAGATAAAAGGAACAGTATTATTTGTTTGTGTGATAAAGGTTTGTCGTTGCGGCAAATTGCAGAGAAACGTGGTGTCAGTCGCACGATAGTTGCAAGAATAAGAAAAAAGTATGTTAGTGCGCCAATTTCTTCGCAAAACGGTAGACCGCGACTTATTTCGGATAGAGCAGCACGTTAAATTGCACACTGTATTCGGTCGGATAGTTACAAAAATTGCTGCTCAGGAAATCGAAATAAGTGCTAGCGAATGGATCATTTGTCGCTCTTTAAAGAGAATTGGTTTTCGAGCGAAAGAAAAAGAAAGTAAACCAGCTCTTTCAAACAAAAATATTAAATTACGAAAACAATTTGTTGACACCTGCAAAGAATGGACGACCGAAGGTTGGAAAAGAGTTATATGGAGCGACGAAACAAAAATTAACAGATTCGAATCCGACGGAAGGTCCTGGTATTGGACTTCATCCGAGAATAATGATCAACCAGGTGGTATAAAACAAACTATGAAGTTTGAAGGTGGCTCAATTATGTGTCGGGGTTGCTTTACTCACACAGGTGTTGGCCCCTTAGTTCGAATCGAAGGTATAATGCGAAAAGAGCATTATTTGACCACTCTACAAAGTAATTTACCTTCTGTAGTTAATTCTATTGGATATAATGAACGTGAAGTAGTATTTCAACAAGACGGGGATCCTAAGCATACTGCAAAAATAGTTAAAACCTGGCTAGAAAATCAAAATTTTTCTGCGACGAAGTGGTCAGCGCAAAGTCCGGATATGAATCCGATCGAAAATTTGTGGTCCATTTTGAAAAGAAGGCTGGCAAAATATAATAATCCACCTTCAGGTGTTCATGAATTATGGGAAAGAACACAACAGGAATGGTACAATATTGAACCACAAATAATTAAAAATTTAATTAACAGTATGCCTCGTAGATTAAAAGCATTAAAAAAAAGTAAAGGACAGTGGACGAAATACTAGGTTGAAACCTTAATTCGACGAGTATAATTACAGTGCAAAACTGTAAACATGGTTTGAGATGTCCATTTTTGTAAAATGTTCTGCACATTATTAATGTTAATGAAAATGAACTATTACATTTCGTTAATCAGATGCAGCTTGTAGTTACTGTTATCTAATCTTTACCGATCACTTGAGAAATTAGTCGTATTATCGCTTTTTACATAAAATCAGCGGAGTGTATTTACACTTTTGCTCGTCACTGTATATGGTATTGTTTCGAATGTGAAAATTGAAATGTGGAGATTTGAATGTGAAAAGTATTTTATAATAATTCACATTGAACACATATGTGAAGTTCCGTGATATAAGAACAGGTATTGTATGAAGATTATTTATTCGTACAATATCGTAGAAAATGAAAATGGGGTGCGCGGTCCACGTGTTAACATTAGAACTATCACACCAGTAAAATCGACTGGTTTTACAATTTTATTTTTAAATTTCTACCTCATGTAATATTTTTTTCCGCAATGATGTAACGACTTTCGCAACGATAACTAAAGGAATAATATAATGAATTTTATTTTGCTTTTTATGTATTCAAGCTCAAAATAATTTTGTATCAAGGCTACTTATACCAATACCATTCAAAATGACTGATACTTGTCAAAGTGTAAAAGGATCCTACAATCTGTTTATCGAATCTCAATTAACCAGTTTCCTCGTTTTCTACAACTTGCCACACGTTTTTCAAATTTTTACCGCGTATCATTCGATATGACGATATCAGTTATCAGAAAAATTCCCGATCGATCGCTAGATCGCTAGATGCTAACGCTAGAAATACCACAGCAGTCAAAATACCACAGCAGCAGGTTCTACAATTTTATAAACGTGTCAATCCTCGTTTAGGGATCATGGACCCAGATGGATTAATAATACCAAAAATATACTACATAACATGGAATTGCTTCTGTAAGAAAGTAATAAATCAACAAATATGAAAATATTCTATCATTACGTATTTTTTAAGGACCAGTCATTTTCACTGGTTTTGGTAGAAATAGCTTCGTGTTAACTATCGGTAGTTCTAGTGTTAAACATGCGCGTGGAATACTGCATTTTTGCTTGGTCAAGATACAACCACGCTTATTCGGATAGAGCTGAAATCTCTTCTGATCTCTCGTAAAGTGACGAATGAAAAATCGTTTAGTTTATCACGGAAGCGTAGTGAATTCGAAGTCGATCGATTTAATATCGGGATGGAGAAAGCACGGTCGACAAAAGGACGAGCAAAGAGGAAGCCGAGATACAAATTTATTCGCGGAGCGTGTTTGGTAGGCGTTGGAAGTGACGCAGCCCGCGCGGCCAATTTATTCCGGCGTGGTAAAGGTACCTTGAGAGCGCGAGAAGACGAAGCTGCCGCCGCGATCAAGTCATTCCATTATCTGAATTGAGTGCTGCTCGTGGGTACCTGCAATCAGTTTTTTCCCCCACTCTCAGCTTCGCTTCTGCTTCGTATCCTCTCGTCACGCCCTCGACATCTCTCGCCGAAATGAATGCACTTCAGAGAAAAAAGTGAGAGATCAGAGGGTTGCTTGGTGCAGCTGCACATCGGATATTACGTGTAATAAGCGATTCTTCTTATCGTCCTTGTTCTCTGTTCTGTGCACTACGTTTAGGATGTTTGCCGATTTTTGTAGGTGAGAGATTATTCTGTTGGACGAGGGGTGATATTGTTTTGCAGTTCGGGGGATGGGTATATTCGTTTAATGGAATATGATCTTTGTTCTGATTATTCGATTGTGGATATAAGAACGCGCAATATATAAAATATTTAGAGCGAAGGGCTTATTTTAATGTTTAATGGATGAAACAAATCTGTATTTAGATTTTATATATTTCTTAAATTATTGTTATTATATAGATTAATCGCCAACTTCTTCTGTGTAAAAAATTAATTGAAATTTTAGTGCGTTCTTCCGATAATTAAGAGGACGTGACGTCATGAAAAAATAGTTCACATTCATTAAACAGGAACAGTATTAGGTAACAGTATTAGCATGACGCGATCTTATTCAGGTTACGAAGCAAAATCGCGAATTCGAAGTAGATACATTTATGTAAAACCGTTATCTTTCACGCAATTTTCTTTTTCGAAAAATTATGTATACATATAAGCTCGATGATGAAATTTTTAATCAAGAAAATTATGATAACCAAGAATTCTAAGCGTAGAATTTTCTAAAAAATATTTGTTATTTTTTTCTACATTCCAACTGTACGAATACTTTTATCTCTCATTGTGATATTCATGCCGCCCTTCGATTTCCTCGAACATTCCTCAATGAACACTTGTAAACGATCTCAGAAAGCTCGATGCAAACCGTCATTTCCTTCGATATTAAAATAATCATGGATTTCTACCGTGCAATAATGGCGACTAAATGTACACGTCGGATCTGACCGGTTCGTAATTTACGTCGAGCTCGTATGATCCAGACGTTTCTCCGGTGCCGCGACTGCGTCTCTTCATTTTTCGTAGAGAGCGTGTGGAACGGTGCGATCAACAGAAGCGGCGTTCAATGTCTCGAACAAAGTGGACGAAGGGGCACCCCTCGAGCAACAACAACTCGCCCCGAATTACAGGATCATTAAATCCAATTTGGGATTAAAATATTGCCTGCTAATAAGAATCGCGCCAGCCGCGTATGTAGCTCGCGCATAATTGCATTATTACGCTCTCCCTTTTAGCGAACAAATTGCCCCCCTGTCTCTTTGCCGTGAAACCGACCGATTCTTTCTTCCCCTTCCTATATCCCGTCGTTCCCTCCCATTATTTTCTCTCTTTTACCATCATGATTTTGTTCCACCATCTCACCGATTTCGTGAGAAATTACGCGGCGTGCGAGACGAATATTCCTGTTCTTGAAGCACTCTTTGAGAAAGATAGCCTCCCCGAATGGTTCTCTTGAAAGATTGCGTTGAAAGGTTTGAATAAACTCACCGGTAAAAGCGTGTGTTTTTCATACGAACGCGTAAGTGAAATAAGGTGGATAGATCAGACACGGATGGCGCGAGATGTGAATTTTAAGAAGCATCGTGCGTAATTATTTTCTCATTTAGATCGGTCGCTTGATAAATTCCCAAATGGCTTATTAATATTATAATTCGAGTATGTTTGTATGAGTTTGCGTGTGTGTATCGCCGTAATTAAAATTACACCTAACTAGTCACGTTATATCCTCGTTCGTTTATGGTTATGTGGTTGTTCTCTTCTCTTTATCCACGGCCCTTCGCGTCAACTTTCATCTCTGACAAGCCTTGCATCGAGTATCGACGCTTTCGTGTGAAATTATGCAAGTCTCCATGCCAGTTTAAATCGCTGGTTTAATTATTTTATCGCTTTTTATTCCAGCCATCGCGTTTTCTCCCTTTCTCCTCTCATTCTCTCCCCTTGTCCCTGTTTCACGTAATTTCACTTCCCTCTATGTCTCTTAATTTTCTTATTTGCTTCTTTAATCTCTTCGGATTTCTTGTTGGTATTTTATATTGTTCCTCTTTTATTTCCTCGGTCTCCTTTATTCTTGCGTCATCGTCCACGTAAACTAAGTCCGCGTGAAAATAATCGGTGAGATCATCCGTCGTGAACGATTTTTCTTCATGGTGTATCTACCACCTACATAAAGGGTGAGCCGCAAGTATGGCGCGGGAGATTTTACAGCTCAAAGCACATTTCGCCGCACGAAGATTCATTTTTCAGAATAATTTTGACATTCTATCGAATACATTCGACTGACACTCTGGAAAAATCGAACTAACTGGCAGGTAAATACAAAATCTGTATTTCAGTACGACTAACACGAATTACGAATTATTCGCAAACGAAATTCACCGGCTAATGAAACATTTAAAGGAAGATTATTCTTATCGTTAGTTGCAATATATCGACTTCCAGCGTTGTAGCACAGTATTTCGTGAACATAAGGTAAGGAATATTCTTCGATTGATCCTAAAAATATATTTCTTGTGTGAGATTTCCTGGATTTCAAAAATAAAACAAAAAACAAAAGCAAAACAGTGTTCATCACGAGTATTACATTTCATAGTGGCACAGTGATTTTACAGAAAGCGCTATTATACCAAAAAGTAGTAGAAACGTTATACAAATTTATGTGCACGTATTATATTTCGGAAACAAAGACGCGATTACCGATCATCGGATCAAACTTGTAATTTACTTGCCACTTACTCGCATCTCTAATCATTTTATCTCGATCAATTGATAGCAAAAGTTCAGATGCGTGCTCGAAGAATTTTTTGTTCATAAATCAACGACCATGCACAGCTTTTTTTCAACTGATCCTCCACCCTTATTTATTATGTAATTGATCGTAATTGCTCAGAGAAATTCTTGTTACCGTTTCGATTGGGTAAGCATCGTTGCTCGCGGATATGGCGAGATAACGGATCGGTGGCAGCTCGTCACAGAAAATCCGCCACGCTGCCTTTTACAACGGCTCGTTGTTACGTGAACGTCTGAAACGCGAGCTATTTCCTTTAACGGGTGTAAACCGCGTTCACGCTGGTCAACATTAAAATGGCGCGTGTGTTCAGGGAAGCCGAACGAACGTTCAACGATGTCGAAACCCGTCTAAACTGTTGAATTATATTTATTTATACGATTCGACACGGCCACTTTACCTCGAGATTATAAATTTCCTCATTTAAATTAATATCATCGAGATATCTAAAATGAATTCCAAATAAATGGTTAGCCAAATAAGAGACGATAACGTTCGATAAGAAAATGAAATTACCGTATAACGTAGCAAAGTTTATTCCTCAATAACAAAACGATTAAAACACACTGAAGTATTTTTGAATTAGATTAGGCTAATAGGAGTATAATAGATCTATTCGAATTATTTTCCTATTTTTTGATATTTTACCTTACTGCACCTAAAACACACGATATTTTGATTATTCTGTACAGAGTATACGATTGAATTTTAATTATAACCCTATCCACGCTGTATCTAGCTTTATTATCAGGTACATAAGCAATGAAAAATGGGGTAATATATTTCGAAATTATATTTCTTTTTAAATAAATGCTTATGCCAGCCATTATCCTTTTCGATGCATATACATATAACATTTCGAACGCTTTCGAGATCTTTTTTAATGTCTGTTTCCGGTAGCCTCTAAAACACGCTTATTAAGACAAATTATTCTATATTTTATTCTAGAAATTTTAATTTAGAAATTATTCTATAATTTTCAAAGTCACGAACGACGATCAAATGTTTTCGTCAATTATTCGACAAATATCGTGTACTTCTAATGTAAAATGAGCCAGTAGTCGTGCCAATCGCGAGGGTTAGTACAAAAGACGCTTAAGAGACGCAAGATGCAGCACGGAAACGCATGACGATCGCAAAGGAAGAGGATTTGAAAGCAGCGTGGCGCGACATTCGTTCTCGTCCAGGTGGCCAGCGCCATCAGCGAGAAGAACACCGCGATAGGACGAACGACGGGGAGAAAGGGGGATGATCAGTGGTAGTTTAAACGTTAAGGCCGAAAGTTTCACGAGACTGGAAAGCTCGAGGAGAAGTCAGGCCCACGATCTAATCTACCGGGGATTTATCCTCTCCGGCCCCCTTTCGGCGCCATAATATCTGCGGGCGCAGCTGCTGCTGCCGTTTCGGCTATCCTTTCTGGTAGGCGGCGACTTATCTCTACTTTACGACTGACTACGTTCGACGCTTAACGTCGAATCCGGCCTGGTGCTGCGCTGCAACAGATAAAATGGTGGTCCACCGGTTCCCCCGTGGTGGCCATTTTGCCTCTAATTAATTGACGGGACTTTCTTGCCGACTATCGGCCACCAAAAACCCTTCACCAGGCCTCGACAATCCCATGCACCGCGTTTCGAACCTGCTTTAATGTATTCGGATACCTATCTCGCCTTTGGTCGCCTCCTCGCGGCCCTCCGGACGCGCTTCTACGTTTAAATTTCACATTGACTGACGATTCAATGCCGCCTGGTCTCGGCGATCGTTCCACAGGTAAATGTAAATCCCGGCTCGGGAGGAAGACGCCACGTTCCTCGAGCATCGTGTGTCACCGACCCTCGTCTCCAACGAACCGATACTCTTTGATGCCTTTCTGCTCGATTCTCGCGTCGACGCCTGTTCTCGCGCTTCGCGATACGTGTTGCAAAGCGCCGGTTACTCTTATAGTCGTCCTTTTGTGCTGCGATTGTGTGAGAGAATGTAGAATATCGCGGAGGATCGTCTTTGGTGTTGAAATAAGCAACTTCTTTGTAGAACTTGCGACTGTATCGTGACTTATTATCATTGAAAGGAGTTTTTATCGAATATCAAAGTCTAAAGTTTGTTTCTTGCATGTTCTGCTATGATTAGTCACGAGAATTTCTTTGCAGTGCCTGAGACTATATCACGGTGTTTATTAATAACAACCAATTTTGATCAATTCAAATATTATAATTCTTCGTGTGTTCCCTGTAACGAACGTGGTGCGGATTTCTTTGTATCGTTTGTGACTAAATACATTGTGAAGCTACTCAGTTTGGTTAATTACAGTTTCAAAATTCACGAATATCCGCCAATAATTATTGTGAAAACTTATAACGTTTGCAACCGTATCTTGAAATTATTATCATCGAAAACTATTTCTATTCAATTTTAATTAATCCCAAACCCAAAATACCTCACCTTATCGGCGCTTCTTCCCAATCTTTGAGATCATATCACGCGACTATTACCATTTTGTTTAGCTTTTTCTTTCAATTTTAACTGATTCCGATCCCAAAATTCCTTTCTCTTCCAACAACCATTCTTTATCTACTTTCCACCCTCGATCCAACGATCTACGATTCACGCGAAGACAAAGGAGCTCGCCAAACAAAATGGTAATAACCCTTGCACGTACTCGGGAAAGTGGTACCAAACGGTTGGACGAAGGTGTCGCGGCAAGTTTGCGATTCACCGGTGGTGGTAGCGAAGAAACGCGCAACAATAAGCGCGCATCGTAGTCGGTTCATTTTTCTCGGAGCCTTAAACGGTTGCCTTCTCCGACTCTCTCGTGGTCGCTTAGAGGAAGGGAAGATCGTAATCTGAATGGGCCTCGGTGTTGTTGCCGGCGTGGCGGGTGCCAGCGGCAGATAGGAATCACCCGAAGGAGCGCGTATCGTGAGTCCCCGGGCACACTGTGTCTACGTACACGTACAGACGCAATCCACGCCGAGGATATAGGATAACGTAGGACCCCACTTAGCTACTAATGCTGTCGCTACTCGCCCTTTCCCAGCGTAAATTATGTCCTCGAGCAGGATCGTCCGTTTCGCCTCGCGACTGCCCTCGCCCACGGGGAATATAACACGATCTCCAGGCTAATCGGCTCTCTCGTACGTGCTCGGGTCCCGACAATCGCTACTAGAGACAACCGTAAGACCTCCACAGGACCTAGATGCCAAGCCATGTCCTCTTTTTCCCTTCCGTCTCATTCCACTTTTTAATTTTTAAAATCTTTTATTTTTTTTTCTTGCTCTTTTTACATTGATATCGAGGTAGGCGGTTGTTGTAAGAGGATCCTTCGACGATGTTGCGCGTTCCATCTTCAGCAACCGAAGAAACTACTGTTCGAGAGCGGCTTTTGGGCGAGAAGATTTGTAAAGGGTTCGTAGAGGATTCGTAAATAGGTAACGAGAACTTGCTGTCGCAAGTTCAAGTATATTTGAAATAATTAAATAAATATAAATAAATAAGTATTGTCTTGAGACGCACGTACAAACGTATTCGCTAGACAGTGTAATAACAACTCGCAGATAATTCGTAGATACTGATAGATACTGGGTGTATACCGAACTCTTTTCGGTTGCGTCCGTTTGTTTATACTGGTCGGGGGAAAGTCGGAAAATTCAAATTTGTCTTTGTTCGATGGTTGCACGTAGCGGCGATATTGTTTTGCCGGGAGTTTACTTATTATTACATTACGTGTATCCTAACAGATTCATTGGGAGAATAAAGAGAGAGAGGATTTAACGTTAGTTTGGAGAAGAATCGAAGTGACGCTGAAAATTTCTGATGTTGCGAACGTATGTTTGTTAATTTGTCTAACGACAAATAGAAATAATCACGAAACTTAATAAATACGAAGAAGCATGAGTTTATATTTAATACACCAACATTAATAGTTTTTAATTAATATTTAGAACATTATTGTACCCAGAACCTGAAAGAGTTAAAGTCAAACACATATCCCAATTAAGTCTTCAAGATCTAAGGAAGACGATCAATTTTCAAACGTCAATTCTGTGCGTTCCCATTCTCACCAAGCAGCCAGCGCGAGAAGCCTATCCGCTTGGCGATTCAATAAGCTCGTGGACTCGTGTAGCACCTATGCAAAGTCTGTTGGAAGTTGGCCGTCAGCTCGGCGAGAAGCAGCCTCGTTAGCGTCATTTTAGATCGGATCGTGGCTGGCTATGGTGGATCGAAGAATAGAGAAAAGGAAAGGTAGAGGGGGAAACGGGTGATTTGTGGCTTTTCCCAGTACCACGCGACGTTCACCCGGACAATTTGTATTTCCGATTTCTATGGCGAACGCTTCAGGGCTGCCAGGTGCTGGAAAGGTGGCTGTTAGATGGTTCGCGTCGCTCGTCTCATTGTGTCGGCGACTTTTGAGACATGTGGAGTTACGTTGCGTGTCGTGAGAGCCACGAGTAGAACGGATAGAGCAACCAGAAGAAATGTTTAACGAAGGAGCAGACTTTCGAGGATCGATAAGGATGTCTTCGGCTCGTAAATTGGAGAATAACGTGGATAGTAACGCACAGTCTCTGGCCATGAAATTATAGGACCCTTCGAAATTTAGGCGCAAGCAGACTTTGTATGTAATAGTGAATATAATTAGCCTTGATTCCAGCTCATACTCTTTACATACTTTATCATATTACCTACTTTATGTATTTATGATTTTGTCTCAAACATTTTGAATCTTCTTTTTTAATCGAATAATATGGTGTTATGGAACGAGTACAAAAATGGCTTAAGCAGACTGCACACATTTCTAACGGCATCTAAATCAAGTAAATTGTCTAACAATAACGTCTATCTGTTCAGAAATGAATTAGACAAGCAAACAGTTTGCTATCTATAACATAGTGATGCAGTTAGGAAATTGCACATTTAACGATTAAGCGTCGTGAAAGAAAAAGTGGAAACCAGAATTAATCTTCTCTCGTTATCTTTCCATTTAAAACTTTCGATGAACTATAGAGAACATCTGAAGTTGAAAGGTTTATCAAAAATCTACCCCCACAACACATCGAGCAGAGTAAAACAATTCTAACTAACAAATGTCCAAACACGAGCTAAAGGACATAAATAGAAGAAAATGAAACGTTCTTGAAAAAGAATCATCCCGTGAACTCGATACCGAGAGATACACGCGGACTTCTAGAACATATCGTCCTATTGTGACGGTCGTGTAGGGTGGTCGCTAGGACAAATCTGTCCCTTTTGTCGACGACCGGTGACGCTCATTGTGCATTGCGGTAACGTCGGCATCGAGCACGGCAACAGCGGCAACAACAGAACGACAATGCCAATGTACAAACGATCGAGTGGGCGGTAGCCGTGTTTTCGGATGTCCCGTCCCTTTCATTGTCGCCGCAAGAGCGCAGTATCACCCCGATTCCTTCTCCGTCGGTGAAGTCTGCGCCCTGCTGTTAGGACACGCGCGTCCAGCCATTCATCTTCTCGTCTTTCGTGTTTTTCCTATTTTCTTCTATACAGAGAAATCGCTGGTACATTTCTTTTTCAGGGTTGGATACAACAAATACTGATTTTGTGTCACGTGCGTCTTGGAAATTTGCGCTCTACTATTGGACTGGCAACTAAGCGATTGCGGATTTTGTCATTAGGCGGTATTGACAAAATCCGCAATCATTTAGTTGCCAAACCAATACATGCCTGGAGTCTTCTCTAAAGTGCGAACTTCTTAAAATTTCTATGAATTTTAGGATTGCGATAACCAGCTATATATGTGAAATTGCTTTGTGAGAACAAGATTCAGTAATTTAATGTATCTAAAATTCTGAGAATTAATTAGAAACTAATGTGTTTTCGTAGGCTCCAGAATATTCGCAAAGTGACAAATCAATTTGGTGTGCGTTGATTTGAATATGCATGAGTACATGTATGAGACCTCCGCAATACATGTAAATACCTGCTACTTACAGTTACAGACAAAACGCGATTAGAGTACTTTCTTAATCTATAAAAACGCTTCCGGTCGCCCAGCAAAATTTCACGATTGCTATGCATCGTATAATCTACCAATGCATCAGTAAATTTACAAATTGAAAAGAATAGAGTCAAAATTAGCAAAAGAAAAAGAAAATGATCCATATTAATACTTAAGACGACAACCCTTACGTTTCGCTGAACCCCAGTTTGTAATAAAATATTTCTTGTGGTTTCTCAGAAAAGCATCTCCTCCGCAGTAAAGTCAACCCCTCGAACGTAGATTGGCCAGCAGTTACGGTTTCCCAGACGTCGTCGTTTTGCCAGGCATCATCCGCGAGACCGTTGCCTTTTTTCCAGGGTGCGTACACAAAACGTGGGACGTAAAGCCGGCTTCCACCGAAATGGAACATAGGTATCAGCGATGATCCCCGTGTGAGGCGCCAGCTGGCTCATATTGAAACCAACCCCCTAACGTGTTCGGCCAATGCCCTCCCCACCATCCTTCTACAAAGAACCTAAATCATTTTCAGCCCCTCTACCGGTGCTTCCTGCGTGTACTAACAACCCCTGGTTTCCTCAGGGGCCACACCCTGGCTAGCCAGGCTCCACCTACCGAAAGGTCTAGCGTTTATAGAGTCCTCCTTCGCCAGTCAATGGAATCGTCTCTCCTTTTTTTCTTTCTTTTTTTTTTTATTTATAGTTCTTTCTTCATTTGCGGCTCTTTGACTTCTTTATACAAAAATGTCGACAACTGCGTTGTACGTCTGGGAGAATAGGGAATGAGAGGTGGAGATTTTTTATTTCGTTGTTTCGCTTTAGTAGCTTATAAAACTTGTTTGGACTAATTAATTTTTTGAATTTTAGATGTACTGAATTATTAACATCTTTAGCCGTAATATTTTTTGGCGATTGGGAACAGCAGAAAATAACGGAAAAGTTTATTTTGTTATTAAAGTTTAATAGTTTTTGGAATTTTATATAGTTATATTACTGAAGCTTTTACTCGTGAATTTTTATGTTTGGGAATGGAGAACGAGAGTGTCACAGCGAGAATACTTAATTCATTAATAGCACTGGTCTGAAAGTTAATTTGAGGTAACTAACAGTTAGAATTTTAGATACATTGAATTACTGAAATTTCTATTCATAACGTTTTTAAATATAAGAATTTGATTGATGAATAACGTCGTATAAAAGGAAGAGAGTGTGTCATGCTGGATAAGGCACTTTTCATTCCGTTATTAATGAGATTCCTGTTCTCACGATAATCGATTAGACGCGGACCCGGAAAGGATTTTTAATTAAATCGAACAAATAGGAATTTCAAGCGTACACATATCCGTGCGATTTTGAAATGATTATTTAGAGTTTCTGTTGCTAAGATTTGTCTGAACGGAGTTTCCAGTGAAAGATATTAGCTTTCTCTCTTCCTTTTCCCAGGGATGTAATTAGATAATAATCACTTGTAGACCTGACGGAGCAATCTAAGCGACCGAGTAATGACTCACGCGGTTGACAAGCCCAAAGACAAACGATGATCGCGAACAGAAAGGTAAAATCGTTAGCCACGAACAAAGCCAGAGCCATATGTAACGACGAAAGGAACACTGTGTGGATTCAAGTGTTCTTCATCCTTGGTGAGCTCTCATTGCCAGACACGAGAAGATTGATAGTGTAACATTCTCGTACGAAAAATATGCCAGAAACTATGATCGTACGTAGCAGCGAGTGGTTTCCAGCGATTTTTGTTTCCTTTTGCTAAATGACAAGAGAGTGTTCGAGAATCGAGACGCGAACGATTCTTCAACGCCGTACAACTGTACAAATATGGAACGAACGGACGCGACGCTGTACAAGTAATTCAGACTTCATTTTGCTTAAATGATATTGACAGAACGTCTCACCTATTAGCACGATCCTCTTAATTGATTTCAATCGACCATTAATGGAACAATTTTAACTATGCTCGTTTCCATTAATCATATCATCTCACTTCTTTCACCGATCACCAAACAGCTGTTCTCTATTTCGTTTGCATTTTATTGACACTCGTCGTGAGCAAACTTAACTAACTCGCAACTGTACATTTTTTATATGAATTTATACTATGTAAAGTTGTATGTCCTTGATGCACGTTAATTTTATTACTTTTTTTCTATAGATCGTTGGGAATTTGATTAATTAGATTTAATGTACGGAGAATCGAAGAGGTCAATGATTTCTCCACTTCTACATCGGAATATCGATTTTTAAAGGATAAAAGTATTCTTTGGTATTTCGGCCAGACAAAAAGAAAGGGAAGCTCTTTCTGGTCACGAGTTTCATTGGCCAATAAGAAAAGATGCCGGCCACCAATGTAAGTACGTTGTTCATCGGTTGAATTCGAGCCGCTTCGAAGGTAGTCCACGTCGTAATAGAATCGTTCGATACGGACACGAAACCGAGGCGAACGAGACGCTGAAGACGTAATTACGTAGGATCGAATTGCCGGCAGGATCTGACAAGTTCCTTCGGTTTCATCGGTGAAAAAAAGAAAGAAAGAAGAAAAGGAAAGAAGGGGAAAAAAGATGTCGACGCGGGACGAACGAAATTGCCGCTTTCGTAAAGCGTCGCGAGCCTCACGTTAAAACGATCGCAAAGAATCTTCGTGGAATTCAAGATCCATGGTCGTCCATTACAATGGGGCAATTAGAATTTTTTTGCAACTGGACGTATTAATACGATCTTACGGATGGAATTCGCTGGTAAATTGGGAAATCGTGTGTGGAGTTTTTCAGGGCCATTTGGGCACCATCGAGGTACCACGACCAAACGATTTTGCTCATTGGTGAAACTGAAAAAGGCGATCAGGTAAAAACGAGGTTGGCCCGCAGGTCTCTCGGGAAGATAGCTTGGGTAATTGCGGGCCTGGAAATGCCCAGGGATTAATCGCGAATGAAACATGCACCGCGTCCATCTCGGACCTTAAAAACAGCGACGCGAGCCAATTATGCAGGCAATTGTCTAAATTGAAACCAGCCAATTGTTGTCTTTGGACAGCTGGTAGAATTAACGAGATAATTGTCGATGAAACTGCGTTCGGTAAAAGGTAGATTAGACTATGGTTATCTATTTTTCCTTTGTATTATTATTATTTATTTATTTAGTCCGTGCCTTTCGGCTTTGGACGAACTTTCGATTTACATTTCTTACATTTATTGTATCGCATTCCTTAGCATGTTCTTATCTCTAGCAGCTAAAACTAATGACTACAAACTATTGCAACTTATGACTATACATTATTGCCACTTTGGTCTTTTGCCTCCTTGCTGTGCTACCTTCTTGTCATTCCTACCTGTCTTGTATCGCCCTTGCCCTTCTCTTCTCTATTATTGCTTTTAATTCCATTAGTCCTTCTCCAGTCTCATTCAGTGTTTTTTCCATTTCTTTTGGTCCTCCCGTTATCTCACATTATTTTTCCTTTGTATAATAATCTTTAATTAGATAGGAGAATTTTCTTTTAAATATTCTTAAGCCTCGATAATATGTAGGCTTCGTTACAAAATTCTAGATTTATTGTCAGTCGTATACTTACGAAGATACATTAGCAATAATGTTTCGTTAATTGGACGGAGCCGTTGGAACCTTGTCTGGACATTTGTTGAAAGTATATGTATTTCTAGAAAATCACGAGTATCTGTTTTTCCCTTTCATTGAGTATACACGTAAGAGCAAGAACTGTTTGTAATAATTTACAACTTAATATTAATGAATTGACGAAATATTCGATCCATCAACTATACTAAGTTCGGATATCATTAAGAATGTTTAAAAAGAGTCTTTTAATGTTTAAAAAATAGTTGACAATTATCCACAGCTGCCAATTTAATTGACATTGCTTTTCACATAAAATTATAACGAATCGAAATCCACGTTGTAAATAAATTTCCTGAATTTTTATTAAAGAAAATCCGCAAAAACATCGAACTTCATATTGGACAAATTTCCGCTAATAACTATAACTTGTAACTTGTACAATCCTATTAATGATATCATGTAATATTATAGTCCTGCAAAAAGATTCCGAGACTCACTCGATAAAATTGGTTCTAAAAACCGGGTATAGCGAAGGACAGTTAACGAAGCACTACTGTAATCTTTTACGACTCAATAAAGAGCTAACTATAACAATATTTCTCGTACCGCTACTTCGACGTGAATTTAACCAGCATACAACCAATAACATTAACGAGGCTAACAACTCGTCTTATGGAATATTCACAACAAAATGTTCAAAAGGTAATCGAACAACAAGCACGTGAATCACGGATCGACAGGCGGCGAACGAGCTGAAGACGAATGACTCGAGCGAGTTCCAGATTCCCTGATCGATCATGACGAGCGGCTATCATAATCGATAATGGTCCCGCTGACAGACAAGCGGAGTCGAATGGCCACGGTGCCGATCGTTATTCATTTCCCTTACGAACCGACAACACGCGCATCGTCATCGCATCGTCATTTGCAAGATTCTCTGCTACTTTTTTCGTTCGTGTACGACGCCTTTTCATAGGCCCTTCACCAGCTCCCATTTCAGAAGAATCCAACTCCAACCCTGATCTTCCTTTACTTTCTCATTCTCTACGAAAGATGGACGCTGCAAGTGGCTTCCAGATCGAATTTCTAGCGCTTCTCTGCGTCCATTGATTTTAGACTCGTTGCATTCGTTTGTACGATGCAAATGATCGTAAAGTAGACACAGAAGATGAAGGAAGGAAATTTTGTTCGTTGTAGTTGTTTATCCAATTGCGATTGAAATTTTTAGATGTAGTTTTCACACGAATTAAATTATACAGAAATATACGTAATCTTTAATAAGAAATTTGTAGTCTGGGTCATTGAACAATTGGCATTTCGACGGTGGAGTACTCTAATTGGCATTCTGTGTGAAATAATCACACCGCAACGTGTGAAAATGAAATAGGTGTAAATATTTCAAAAAACATCTATGTAATTAGAACGATATTAATATAAATAATATAGACATAAAAATCAAAGTTTCTTCGATATGTTCTTAAATTTTGCCCCTTTTTATTTATATATTTTCATTATGAAATCATTATTCCCAATTCACAATATATACTAATATTTAAATAAAGATCGCAAATAAAGCCACGTAAATACAAAATTAGACTGTAATAAATATAAAAATATTTTTCGACGATAGAAACAAAATTTTCTCAAAGATAAAAACATCGAAATTGTTAATTCGAAGGCAAATTCAACCATCGCAACGAATGGAACGTTCGATAAAGGGATGACGCATTCGATTCCATTAGCGGTTCCCAGTTTGGACGAGCAAGATCTCTCTTACCGTTTCTAATAGACCGATGTTCGATCAATCATATTACCATGTCGTTCTGACAAACGATCGCGTCCGTTGCGCCTGTAACAGATAACAGATCCATGATGCCGCGATCGGTATGATGTATCGCGCGGGAATCGAGCGTTCAATAGCCAGACACTTAATATACCATCTAAATCACAGGTAGTATCTATCGACGGAGCCTGTGTACTGGTAAATATAGAATTCTCTTACGATCAACTTAATACGTGACAGGAAGCGGGGAGTCAGACCTGATTTTCTGAGCGAACACAGTTAGGAAAGAAACTAATCCCCTTAGCTAATATGAAAGAATGAAAACGTTGTTTGTTATTAACCTCTTAAGTAGGAAACAACGAGTAAAACTAAACGCTCTTTCTATACGACACGCGATCTCTGTTAACACTTTAACTGCCACACCGAAATCACATGTTTCGCTCAGGACGCCACGGGAGTATTTTTATTATTCAAAGCATATAATGGCAAAATAAGAATAAATTGACGATGTAAGACAATATTCTTCCCCGATGGACCGTTTATCTTATTGGTGATCTCGGGTGACCACTGTGGCGTCTTGGTAACAGTTGATAGCGATATATTATAACAAGGCTCCGTTTATTTCAACAAACCATTCGCATTCGATATTTTGTCGCAAGCAAAACGTTCAGAATATACCGCTGAAACGTGTAAAAGATATTAGTAAACAGTATTTGCTCATTCTACATATAATAGTAAGGTGGAGAGACAAGCGTGACATTTTTATGATTTCGACGAAACATTCGGCTGAAAAGGTAGAGGTAAAAAAAGATTATGTTTGTGATAAACCAATGGTAGTGGTAGATCACAACAGAGGAAAATGTACTGTAGATTTATCGGATCAAATGAAAGCATATTCTGCACCACATAGAAGAACCCTCAAGTGGTATATAAAATTAGCCTTAGAGTTATCGTTAAATACATCAATTTCAAACGCGATGATACTCTATAAACAAGCAACAAAAACAAAAATCGAGGTATCAGATTTTAGAATGGCAATCGCAATGCACCTTACACAGTGCCATTCACCAGAGCCGTCAAATATACTTGTTCGACGAAGATCGCGACAAGAAATGCAGAAGAAAGAAGGGCAAGCGTACCTGGCACGAAAATTTTGCAGAGAGAGCTATAAAAAAAATGTTAAACAGTCAGGATCAAAAATTGCTAAGAATCGGACCAAAAAGGTGACCGCCTATTGTCCATATTGTATCGATGAGCCACATTTATGTTTAAAGCGTTTTAACATAGTGCATCGTTAGATGCAAGATTTGTTCTCATCTTTTTTTATTGCTGTTCTAATAAAAATATTTAATTGTTCAATGGTGCACTTTTTATTTCAAAGTATCTTCTATTTATCGGTTATATCCAAAATGCCCTAACTGTCAATTTCCATTCAATTTTTACAATTGTAAGAAGTTCAAGCGCTCCGGTCACCAATGACCACCGTGGCGTCACAGGAGAAACCGTGGCCGGTCATATATGTCCAACGTGGCTGTCAAAGAGTGTTACAATCGCAATACTTTAAATTCATTAACACTTCGACTGCCACGCCGAAATCACGTGTTTCGCTCAGGACGCCATAGTGTTTTAACACAGTGCACCGTTGGATGCAAGATTTGTTCTCATCTTTTTTTATTGCTGTTCTAATAAAAATGTTTAATTGTTCAATGGGGCACTTTTTATTTCAAAGTATCTTCTATTTATCGGTTATATCCAAAATGCCCTAACTGTCAATTTTCATTCAATTTGTACAATTGTAAGAAGTTTAAACACTCCGGTCATCAATGACCACCGTGGCGTCACAGGAGAAACCGTGGCCGGTCATATATGTCCAACGTGGCAGTCAAAGTGTTAAGACTCGTATCTAATATTGCATCAATATCTCGTTAATTATATTTATTTACACCAGATATATCTAGGCTACTGGTTTAAGTATTTCATAGGGTAATAAAATGACGTATGATTCAGAAAAAATGATTTTTAGAATATTTTTATTTGTTTTAGCTAATTCCTTTTAACAGTGGTTACGACCTCACCGATTTTAATGTGCTTGAAATATGTTGTCAAAGTTGACATTTTAAGAAACTTTTTCCTAAATATGTTACCGTCGCATCGCTTGGTTTTAGCTTTGGAGACATTCTCAAAGTTTCTATTTCGACGACACTATGATTTTGACAATCGAATAGTCGCTTTTCTAATCTATCATGACTGAATGCTATCATGGTTGTTTCATGATTAAAATTCATATTTTATCTGGCTTATCATTGAATAATTTAACTTATTTCACAGCCCAAAAGGCTAAATATATCAGGTTGTCCGGAAAGTGTCTTTCTTTCGCAAACGTGTTTTTTACAACAGTGCACCTTCGTACAAACGTGAAACCAAGTCTGTGAAATGTCACGGTGTTTATCACGACAAAACAAAATCGTCGCACGTAATTCGACAAAATAATATAAAACAAAAAACGTTGTGCGTCTATTATTTCCTCATAAAACGAAAGAAACTTTTGGGATAAAATAATATTATTTACTCTAAACCTAATGCTTTGATTTCTCTTTCTTATCAATTAAAAATGATTATCGAAAATGACTTAGGTTGGTTTATATAAAAGTATACAAAAGGATGCTCATAGCGGAATGGAACGTAGTCGCGGTGTAAATTGAACTGAAGTACGTTGCCAATATTTCGGAAACTAAAGCCGAGCGACGGTAACATACAAGGAAAAGTTGCTCGGAGCGTTGATTTTGACAACGTATTTCAAGGTTTTTGAAATCGTTGGGACCGTCCGCTTTGCAAATAATTGTCGATTAATTTTTTACATATACGAAGGTTTCCCCCCAAAAATTTACTTTTTACTTTCAATCGTTTAATAGTCTAATATTTAAATTTATTGTAACTGAACTAGTTTCTTTCAATTTTAATTCGCAAAATTTATAAGATAATAACAACAGAAGATATTTTTCTAACAATTCCAATTTCTAAAACAATTTTCCATTAGAAAGTAAATCAAAAAACGTTGTATCTCTCCCGTATCTATTCATCCAAAGTAAAAACGAACAAAGTTCAAGATTCACGTCCACAATCACAAGGTTAATAAACCAGCGATTCCATTGATTCGAATCGCTAGTGGCGCCCACCTAACCGGCTCCATCGAATCCAGCGACCGATCGAGTAACAACCGCAAGAACGCTCCCGAAGGTGCAATTAACCCGTCGATCGTACTGGATGCGGAAGCATCGAAAAACCGTGTGCTCCTCCTCGATCTGATCGTATCGAATCGAAATCGAATCGCGTTTACGTAGGCGAAGGAGCGTGTCCCACGGCGGGGAACGCTGCGAATAAGAAGGGTGAGAGGGGGTGAAAAATAGAAATTAAGGGCCGGTGAGTTATCGCGGTTGCGTGAGAAGCGGCCCAAGATAAATCAAACCGCAGCAGCAACCGCAACGCCACCCCGAGTTCGGATCACGAACGCAAAAACCCCCATGGCAAATCCCCTGGGATTAATAGTGTGCCACGTCTGGAACCGGTGCTCCTGATTGGTCCAATTCCCTGGGGCAACATGTGCTCCTTTTTTTACCCCCTCCCTATATCTTCGCCTCACCCCCAGTGTGCCCTTTTCCCTTGTTTCCTCGTCCTCCTATTGCCGTTGATCCACTGGAGGACCTTCCCCGTGCTCGATGCAACTCTCGTCGAATTTTAAATTGACCGATAACCTCGACGTCGTCGAATCTTGAACGTTTTTTGCTTTCTTTTATGGACAACCACGTGGAGGGGTGGAACTGTTGGCGGCCATTTCGATAGAGATGTTTCGATTTACCTGAAGAAACGTATTGTTTGTTTGCGAGGCAAAGTGGAGGGATTGGTTAGCTGGTTGATCTTATTCTAGTCTCCTTTCGTGTTTGAATTTGAATAATTATGATGTCTATGATTAACATTAGGCGATTATTGTAGATTATATATAGGGGACTGTTATTCTTTTTCTCTAAAATTATATTATTTTCCTGTGGTAAATGTAATGTACGTAAATATGGTACCAAACCACGCATATCCAGTAAATGTATGAAAGAAACAAAAAGAACTATACACAACGAAAGGAGAATATCTATGCGATTTTATATCATGTTGCGTTCACGGTCTTTGTATTCGCTGGACTAAAGAGAAGACCATTTTCATATCGATGGTGTTCAGGTGATTGTTTTGTCGTATGGTAACAGCGCTACTACTGCTTTACATTTTACATTTGATCTCACTCAAGTTTCAAGACAATTTTAAATAGCAACATATCAAATCCTTGTTATTTTGAATCTATTATTTCGGAATTTATTATTATTTGTTATTTTTTTCCATTGACAGTAATGCAAATTTAATATTATTTTGCAATCATTAAAAATCTACTGAAAGATAATTTTTATAATTGTCACAGAGTCTTCACGAATCTTCTCAATTTCACGTGATCGAACGCAGATCAAACGCTAAGGATCAACCGCCTGTATATAAATACACACCGAACGGTGTAACTTTTCATCTCACACTAGCCTCATCCGGCTTATTCTAACTTTAACACCAACTGTACGATAAACCGACTACCTGAAGGGGTGATAGTACGTCAATAGAGATCCTCTGGGTTAATTCCTCCGACACCGTTTCGAGGAACAGGCCATGCGGGACTGGATGAGTAAGACAGCCGTCGAGAGAGTTATGATCTTCACAGACTATTAACGACGATCCGGCCACATTCCACGGACTTGAGTTTCTACGCGGCCTGTGGGCTGTAGAAAATGCAGGTAAGATGGTTAACGATTTGGTCGCGTTTACATATATAACCGGAGTTAAGTAGGAACTAAAGCTTGATGAGGGCTCTCACAAGGGGGCCGTACGAGGCATCGGTTCCACGGCCAGAAAAAAATTCATGTTCCCCTTCTTGAAGCGTCCAATAAAATGGCTGCACGTTCCATCCGTTGTATATATTAAAACTATAGGTGTCACGGATTTACGCTTAATATCGGTGGACAGAGAAAAAAGAAGATAAAGGAACCATGAGCTGCGACCAACTTTCTATAAATATCGCTAACGTTTCTGATGGTCAATTTTTCAGAAAAACGAAACAATATTCGGTGGATTTACGATGTTTCCAAGACTTGCTTGCTTTTGTTAAAGTATTTCGTCTAGCTAGCGCCTAGAAGAACTATGGAGAACACTCTTTTATCGTGCAGCTGTGACAAACGGGAAAAATATTTATGTACCACCCAGAGCGTTTCCGATTTACCTTGGAACGATACATTATTATACCGCTGGAAATGTGACGGTGAATATTATTCAGATAGCTGAAATCGATTTTTAAGGAATAAAATTAATTCTACGAAAGATTCACAATATCAAGATTAACAGGCGAATTAATATTTCATATCTGTGAACATAACAGAGAACGTGGAATTTTACATATTAACCCTCGATTTGTATTATTGTATGATAAATAAGCTACAGGGATTAGCTTAAATAAAATAATTCTTTTTAATTTATATCTTGTATTCTAGGTCATAAAGATTCGAAGTAGAAAATTAAAATCAAGCGATCAATGAAATCAAATAGTTTCAACTCGCGTGGAATATCAAGTAAAAATGATGGAAGCTAACTAAAGAATCTAACTCAAACCATATAAATTACCTATGATTAAGCATAAACTTCCTAAGAGTTCAAACACGGATAAACAAAGGGACTTTCTCTGTTTAACGGACATTGTGACCTTATTTACTGTTACGGACAACCAATTTACCGAATAGTCAGTTCACAGACAGACGGCTAGAGAAGAAGAAGGATTTCGATCGTTAGAAATAGACGGTATTCAGAGTATTGAAGATTGACAAAGGAAGAGTGATAGTTTAGGAAGTGGAAAATCGATTCTCGATTCTCAGGTAGACCTTGTACAAAGCTTCGTTATTTATTATTATTTATTGTTATTAATTATTATTAATTGTTGTTTACCTCTGTATTTTATTTAAGTACTGTTACAATAAACTCGATTTTCAGATTTCAGAATCGATCCCTGAATTATCCAAATTTGAACATTATATTAATATTCAACGATATCTTTTTTCCAAAAGTACCATCGTAAATCGATTCCATAAACATAATTTAACTTGTACCAAAACCAATCCAGACATACTTACACGAAATCAGTATTCGATAGAGAAGTACAACCAGCCCTTTCACCGTGCCAACAAAAAGCCTCCAAACAGTTGTTCCAACCGATCGATACAGTGACAATAAAAATCAATGAAGTGGAAAAACAAACGTAACGAGAAGAACGAGATCGACGAACGAATCGTTAAATATTTCGCATCGTTTCTATTAACGGCGGCTCGTTGAAAACAGGCGCGCGTAATTGAAGGTGCAAAAGTATGGCTGCATGTGAAGTGTGTGGTAGACGCGCGAAAAATGGCTGGGCAAATGAAGCTCGTTTTGTCGCGGGCTGCCAGATCCTCATCTAAATTACAGCGCCGCGTCGGACGCGCGTGTGCGTGGTCGCGTGACACAGACAAGTGTTACGCGTCGATCTTATCCGCGTCGTGAATCAAATATGAATGCTGCACCTGTCATTATCTCATTACGCGATGCGACGATTCGGTGGTGTATCGGCTCGTTAGCAGGGAACCCGACCGAAATTTCGATCGCAATCGATTAAACGGTCGCTGCCGTATCGCGTACTTTCATCGTGCGCGCTTAACGATTTCAAAGTAATGAGTCGGATTGGCGAAGGTTTAAACCGAGAGAATGACGACGCCTCGGTGGTGGAAATAATTCTGTTTTAATTAGACAAACTGATCGACGGTAATTTATTCTTGTTGGGATTATTAGATGAAGAGGGGAACGCGCGGATAAATTGTAAAGTAGCAAATATGCAAATATGCAATAGCACGCTAGCAGTGTTACCCTCTAACAGAAACCCCGAAGCCATCGTCGCCTGTCTACTGTCTATGGTCTGCCTTCGTCCCAGTCTATTGTTTAGACGCTGTCGATGGCTTCAGTGTTTGAGAAAACTAAAAAGATCAGGTTGGGGTTTCTTAGAAGTGGTGACCATGTTGAATTAAAACGATAGTACACACATAGACCAAATGATCTGATACAGACACTTACACAGGTCATACTCGCTACTGTGTAGAGAGTGGGGTTTAAAATCTTTAAGGGACCATGGGTCACTACCTACAGTCAGCCTGAGAGTTTTTTTTTTTATTTGTTTGTAAATTACAATCGATTCTCGCATTGAGAATTTTCAGTAATTTTTCTGGCGTGGCGCTGTGGCATCGTTCATTATTTATAATAAGTTAATACTTATTATAGATAGGTATAATAGCCTGAGAGTAACTGGCCAACTGTCAACAATCCATAAATTCTTTACCTGCACGCTTTGTTGATTATACCATATCACTCACTTATATTTTAAATACATTTGATTCTGTAATTCTGTTTAATAAACATCACCTAATATTATTTCAACATAAACATTGGGTCTTCCACAGATTATTTATCTTAACTTTAAGATTAAATTCTAACAGACCACTTGAACAATTCTTTTTAAGAAACAAGGGAAGGTTACGAATTTTTGTGGAAAGTAAGATGATTTTTTTATTTGTATTATTGGGTTGGCAACTAAGTGACTGCCGATTTTGTCAATATCACCTAATAACAAAATGCGCAATCACATAGTTGCCAACCCAATATATTCTACCTTTTGCTAGTTTTATTTAAAAATTCGATTAAAATATTCTTGCTCGAATATTCGTGTTATCTTATGCCAGCCTAAATGTAATTGTTAAACAAATAATTGATAATAAATTGTTATTTGATAAAGAGACTCTTATGAGACTTAAACTTTAGAATGATAAATAAGAATTGATTTTTAAATTACTCAAAGTTTCACTTAAAGTTTCAATTAATATACGGAGAATAAGTTTCAAAAGTTTCACCGTGTATTTCTAGTTTACCCATAGGGGTTCGATGTACGAGGTATCATCTGACGAAATGAGTAGCTAGGTGAAGACTCGATGAAAACCGCAGCCCCTTTGTACTCAAACGAGGTCCACAATTTCACGAAGAGCGCAGGAGTGATATTAGAAGCAACATTACAAGGCTTCGCGTTCCGTACTCTGAAATCATAGCTGATTCTAAATGGCGGTGCGCGGAACGCACGAAACGTTTCGATTACACGGTTTTATCCGTGAACTCGTTTAACGCTCATGGTACTAACTGATCTGCGTCGACGAATGGACTATGTTTTCCTTCTTAAAGGTTCCTAAGGGCTGCAACCACGTCTCACTTAATCGAGAGTGCACGAGGAGTGGTCACCTTCAGCAAGAAGAATCCCGCGAATCCATAGGATTGCTAAAGGAAACAACATAAAAGAAAGAAAAGGTAGAAAAAGGTGGATAGGTGGGTACGAAAGAAGGGGGGTTCCGTGGCGTTATGCGACCTGGCTTTTACTTCATCTGGACACGAACTGGTAGACACAGGTCGGCCTGCGTGTCCGCCATTATCTGATCCATACGTGGGGAGCCGGTGACCATGCGCGAACTTCCAGCGAAATGCCATTTCAATCGTTGAAACTCTGCCGTAACTCGCTGCTAATTTCGGCATCTACCAAGCTACCACCACCGAGCCAAACTTTGCCAATTTCTCTTTGCCAGATATTTATCTACTCGTTGAGTTTGCTGGCTCGATTAATCTGCTTCGGTGTTCCATGTGGAAACTAAGTACATACGTTGTGTTTCCAAACTACGTTCCTGCCATTTTCACCATTACGTATTGCACGAACGAAGCTACGTTACTGCTAAACAATTTCGAATCATTTTTTTAATTCCATCTATATATAATCTGAAATCTCTGCTAAATTCGTTGATAATTTGTTAAGATATCAATGGTAACCTTTTTCGTTGCAATAGATGTTCAATTAAGTAATTTTCTAAAGGAACAGAATTCGGATATTGATTTTTCTAATACAGATCCTTGGTGCTTTTTTAAATCCTTGGGATTTATAGATATTACATAAATTATTGAAATTCATAAGAGTGTATATATTTTTGAATGTAGCTTATTATAATAACGCGAGTTTCTCGCTATTCTGTAGAGGGGCAGATATTTATTTTACGGAAGGAAAAGAATAATGCTACGAGGTAAAAGAATAACGCGACCATGGTGAACGTGCGAGACGAAATGCGGGACACGTCGATCATTGCGGATGATGAAGATCGCAGAAAGATAACCAGATCACGGAGCTCCTCTTCCAACTTTGGTAAAAATCGTTGGTTGCGTCCGTGTTCCCCTGTATTACTCGCGAAATAATCGTGCTACGGTAGAAAAGGGATGGGATAAAGGGCTGGGAAGGGAGAATGGAACAGAAGCTTTCGTGGAGAAAGAATGTGTCCGGTGTACGAATGAGCGAGCAGAGAATGGAAGGAAAAAAGTCTGCTCTGAAACGGGGTGCGAAGGATGAAAGAAAAAAAAGGAAAGAAAAAAGAAACCGGCTGATGAATAAAAGGGAACGAATGGTAAGAGGAAACAGCGGTATGAGGGATACAAAAGGAAAACCGAATGAAATAAAGTAACACGTAAGAATAGAACGAAGCAGACCAGATGTACGGATAAAATAAAATAAAACAAAATGAAACAAAATAAAATAAAATTAATAGAAACACATTGGAACAAATTAAAAATGGTAAAGGTAGAGAATTTTCAGGAAACCAGCAACTTGTTTGTTATAGAACGCAGAATAGAAATGAGTTAAGGAGGAAATAGTAGCGAGAGTACACGATGTCCCTACTTCGCCCTTCCTTTTATAGCGTTTCATCGGCCAAAAAACAGAGAGAAACGAAGAGACGTGTAGCACGGTGCCTAGAATGGGACAAAGAAACAGCGAACAAGTCAGAGGAGAAACGGAGACGCCGAAAACAGAAAGTCCAGAAATAGGGAGCAAAAAGGAGTCAGAAAAAGATCGCCGGTATTATGTGGTCGGGCCCCTACTTCATCGAAACACGAGCGGGCAAACAACAGGCCGGGGGCCCGCGTGTATCCGCCATTGTTTGGCCCATGTGAGGAGGCATGCGGCCATGTTTCCCCACGTATACCGGGCGACCGGATAAAAAGAGGACGGCGGAAGGGGAGCAGAAGGTGTATGTGAGGTCGACTGGGGAGGGAAGTGGGGACTTGAAGAAGGGTGGAGGCGAACGAGGCCCTGTTAAGTCCCTTGGGCCCCTCGAGGCAACGCATCGTAACATGTATAGGTACTGGCCTTTGTGTGCGCTATGTGCATACACTAAACGTCAAAAGTTTCGCTACGTCTATTAGAACGTTTCTGCTTTCTTGAAATTGCTGCCAGGTGTGACGCGATCGTATGGCTTTCTGTGGCGCATAGGCTGAAGGGAAGTGAAATATGGGATGATGGAAGCTTACGTTCAGATAGGTATATCGACATATAAGATATCAAAGATTAAATTTTGGGCACTTTTGCGAAATATGGGTAGATGGAAGTTTGTATTGATACAAGTATGAGATATGGGAAAAGACTTGCATCGGTAGATATAGGTATATTGATGCGTAAGAAATCGAGAATTAAATTTTTGAAGTTTTACGGATATATTGTTGTGTGAGAAATCGTTATCTAACGATTTATCATAGCATATACTTATCATAGATACTTAATCGATTGGTAATTATTTAGAATCTCACGCATAACGAAGGTTTTCAAATTGTACCTTTTCGACGAAGAACACTCTTTGAAGAAAATAATCTTCGGAGTAATATTTCATTTCCTAAACACGTAATAAAAGGAACATCGCGAGATTACAGAGCGTACAGCTTTCTCGTTAGCATACGTACTTATGCGTTTAAGTTTTTGCACGATGGTACATAAGACAGACCGGTATTTGTTCGTTTATCCGTATAGGTATGAATTCGCCAGCGTGTGAGAATGTAAGTAGATATATACGTGTGACTGTCTTAACATTAATTATTGAGTATCGATAGGCATGCACGGCGTGCATTACACGAGCTCGCGCGTAACACGTTTCCCCGCGGACAATTCCGTTCGTGTGTGCTTCAGTCCCTGTAAATTTACGCTTATGTGCGCATCGATTTTTATATTAATTATCGCATCGGTGGTCCGCGAGACACGCTCGGACCGAGAAATCCTCCGAAGCTGTTCGTTCATTTTTCTTCGAGCCTTTCAATGTAAACACCGTAAATAATCGTATTCGCCGATGAGTATCGCGATAGTAACCCAGGGGAATATCTCGCGTGATTAAAATCCAGTATTTTCTTCGACGCCATACTGATTTACAGCAATAACTTCGTTCAACATTCGGACGCATTTATCAATCATCGACGATAGGAATCAACAGGATCCGATATTTACTTCGAATTTTTAAACCGCTTCTTTTTCAAATGATTATTCGACCCGTTTCTATGTACCTCCGTTTTGCGAACACGATAGAACTCCATCCGTCTGAATTCCCTTTGTTAAAAGGAAATTTTGATTAGTGTCTGATTAAACGAATCCTTCGATCACCTTGCACAATGAAATTGATGAACGATGAAGCTAATATGATCCAAGTGATATAACAATGTGCATAACAGTAACTATAGCAAACGAATTAAATGTTTGCAAATCAATTTTTCAAGCTACGTGTTATTTGATGATTTGATTTGACTGAAAACTACAAAACCGTAAAAGAGAAATCTGCAACTTGTAATTTGTATCTTGTTCAAAAGCAAAAAATCATAAATAGTGGCACTGGGGAACTGTAGATTCACATAAATCGAGTTCTACTATATTACGAACCTTCGGAAAACCAAAAAATATAAAGAAAACTTGAAAGTATCCATTATTCAACGATGTAATTAACGGATCCAGAAATGTATCCTTATACCGATCCCACGCTCGAAACCGTCTTCAACCGAGTATTCGTCGTATTCGAGAAATTAGAGATATTCGTGAGCAGGATCGGTGATGCACGTAAATTGGCATATTTAATTTTTCGCCAAGTAAACACACGTGTAGCCGTAATCACGCGTACTCGCGTGTGTATAAATACGCTCGCAGATATATTCGCATAAATTGACACGTACGGGTGGCCAGAGCTCGACGAGCGGCACACATTGCCGTGCAAACTACACGTTAGCCTGTTGTGTGTGTACAGAAAGGACTGGTTCGGCTTGAAAGCTAATTATAACCCATAACGATCGGTCCATCAAATCTGATCACCTGGACGGCAGAAGATCCAGCGGAACGGCGTCGGTGTATGGGTGACTACCACCAACGTGCCCATGGCTACCATAACGTTATCCACCGACTTGGCAATGCCACGGCTAAATGAAGCTTTTACGCACGCCGTTGGATTGAGTTTGTTATGGGATCAACACTTCCATCGCGCCGCTCCGCGTTAGGCATACGAAGGCCAACCATCGCTCGCGTATAATCGTTCCTTAAGCGTGGACGTGCCACTTCGACGAGTGAATCGAGAGCCTCTTTGTTCCTCCTACTCTCTCCCATAATGCTGGCTATAGTCTTCCTTCGCATCTAGATAGTCTTCTTGTTCTTGTGGTGCCTAATCAGGCTTGGAGAATCGTTGTCTTATAGCTTGCAATCCTTTTGCGTTCCATGGCTGTTAATTTATTTGTCAAACTTTACTCTACTTGAGTAGAATTAATATATATGTAGATCTTTTATGGTAGGAACAATTTATGGAAAACTGTGAGTAATGATAGAAGGTAAGACAGGTCGTGTGATTAAATAGAATATTTATTATGCCGTGTATAGTTATTATGAAAATACACTTGTTGTCGATAGACGTTGAAATAATAATTTCGTGAAACATCGTTGACATGTATTATATTGTCATTTTTGCTGCGATTGGAGGGGATGATTTATGAAAATGTGCTTGTACTTTAATGGTTGATTAAGTATATAACACACACCACTTGGGACTCTAGTCGATGCATATACATATACAGTGGCTTACGAAAGTATTCGAACGTTTACATTTACAAATTTCAATTAATAAAACGAGGTGTACTAAACTAATTTGTTAAAACAACTTGGTATCTATAGCGACGGGAAAGTGTCAAGATTACGTCAGTCAAATTTGAAAACGATTCAATAATATAGACAGGAATTGTGACACATTTATTAGAAACATTCGTGATAAGCGTCTCATAAAAGTATTCGAACTCTGTTGATAGTTTTTCATCTTCCTTTGCACCGAATGTAAACATCATTGCTAAATGAAAATATTGGTACGTTCACTTGATGTTAGGATATCGTTTCAGTAACAGTAACGTAAAAGTGTGCACGATAGTATTTAAAATGAATACCAAAAAGTCTGAAACAAAAGTGTGAAAGAGAAATGATATTCCGATTACACGAGGACGGCAAATCATATAACGAGATTGCCGGAATTGTGAACAGAAGTAAGTCCACAATACGTTCTATCGTAAAAGAGTCAAAGAACGAGGAAACATTTGCAAACAAAGCTCGATCAGATCGACCAAAGAAATTGACTGGAAGAGAGGAGAAAGTTATCATTCGAGAATTAAAAAAGATCCTACTACATTCGCTCCTCAACTGGCAAGTATGGTAGCTGATACGTTTGATAAAGAAGTTCACCCGGAATTATGTCGACGAATCTTACGAAACAATGATTTCCATGGCAGAGTACCGCGAAAGAAGCCATATATTAATGCGGTAAATCATAAAAAAAGATTGACTTTTGGAAAAACCTATATTAATAAAGATAATTGTTTTTGGGACAAAGTCATCTTTTCGGGCGAGTCAAAGTTTAACACTTTTGGCACAGATGGTCAAAATTATGTGTGGAGAAAACCAAATACGAAATTGGAAATTCCACATTTACACGAAACACTGAAACACGGAGGTGGATCGCTCATAATGTGGGGGTGCATGGCTGCCAGTGGCACCGGAAATTTGATATTTAGTGAAGGAATACTTGATAAATATAAGTATTTAAATATTTTGAAAAATAAAGAGAGTGCCCGTAAATTAGGATTATTGGAAGATTTCCACTTTCAACAAGATAATGATCCTAAGCATACTGCTAGAATTGTGAAAGAATGGATCGTATATAACACACCACACATGTTAATTACTCCACCGCAAAGTCCAGACATAAATCCGACTGAAAATTTATGGGTTGAAATCGGAAAAAGATGAAATAAGTTTCAGATAATCTCAAAGCAAGTATCGAAAGATAAAATTATAGAAATATGGAACTCCGTTGAGCGTAGTTTTACAAAATCATTGGTTTACAGTATGGAACGTCTATTGAGACACACCATTGCTGCTAAAGAAGGTCCAACAAAATATTAACATTAAATAATTTAATTATTTATGTAGCGTTCAAATACTTTTGTGAGTCACTTACAATGCGTGTTTCTAATAAACGCATCATAACTCCTACCTACGTTGTTGAATCCTTTTCAAATTTTGCTGCCATAATCTTAAGACTTCCATCTTCCTATTGACATCTGCTTGTCTAAGCAAATTACTTTAGTGTACATTATTTCGGCCATTCGAGTTTGCATATGTAAGCGTTCGAATACTTTCGTGAGCCACTGTACATTACATACACACGCAGGGAGATTAATTCGCATAACACACATAGTTACTAGTAGAATTGTAATTTGTTTTCTTTCGAATGATTTGGAAGAAAGAAGGTAGATTTCCATCATCCGTGACTATTATATGATAGAAATCCCCAGAACATCATCGAGCAGTTAATAAGAAGAGGAGCAATAGCGGCAACCGTCGATATTATCAACCTCCACCCTAGTTTTGCTTCATCCCAGCGTATCTAGCGTTCATGAATTCGCGTTGGTTCATCCTCTAATGGGGGAACAAGTTAGCCATAGCGGTGTGATGAAGGGGTGTGTCGCGACAGATGTTCCGTCCCCGCCGCTAAGGGGATAATTGAGTATTGTAAGGCGACAACAAAATCAAATTTCCTTCTGTATACACACACATTAGTCACCTCCCCTTTGATGGCGAACTCCATTCCCATTCCGAATAGTCAAACGGACGACAGATTTTCGAGGCCTCCTGGTGAATCTTCCTGGGTCCCTGGGTCCAATGTTCGATGAAGAAACGATAAATAATTCAAGCAAACATGTAGTAACGACAATGATTTGTGTATATTACGTGGATATGATTTATGAGCGTTGCAAAACTGTGCAATAGGAAGCGCTAGTCTGGCTTTCAATACGAAGCAACAAGGTGCTTAATTAAAGTTGTAAGGTTTCAAGTTCTTGGAAGTCCTACGAGATATATGAATATGATTATTCGTATTATCCGATGAAATTAAGTAGGAAAAGATTAGAAGACTACAGCAGAAAGTTCCAGTAAAAGATTTTTCAAGATCTCTCATAGTTACGTGAAGATCATTTGAAAAGTATCCAAGGTCGTTTGTGTTTCATTCAAGATGTCTTGAAAATCATTCAATACTCATTGAAGATCATCTAAGAATCAAATTCACTTAAATATCACCTAATCACCACCTAAAAAGTTTATTAAACGCATCAAATTCTCAGTGAAGATTTAATTATCCAAGCACTGTCGAATCTTTTGGTAAAATCGCTATTTAAACCAAACACGAGGTGACATTCCGTTTGCACGGATTTTTCCATAGCAGCAAATACGATCTGTCCCTGGTCTAAAGGGAACATTCTTCATTTCAAGGTCGATAGATGGGTCCCGGCCGAATCGACGAATTGGCGAAACGAATTGGTCTTCGTTGGCAGATGTCCCCTCGTATTCGGCGGTGAATTCTAGCGATTCGCAAGGATCGTCGGTGGTGGTGCGATAAAATGTAAATCGTAGGAGGGACGATGACTGAAAACGATGCGATGAGCGGTTGATCGTAAATCATGGGGATCTACGATTCACTTACCGCTTTTTCTTCTATACCAACGAGCGCAGGCGATATACCGCGGACAGGCAGCAACGTAATTCCACCGATCGGCCCGTAGATTAACCCTTAAGCGGACTTATTCGTTCTGACAGACACCCTTTGATTCCTTTTTACCTGCATCTCCACGCTTCGCGAGCCATTCCTTTCACGGATCCCCACGTCGCCATTTTCTTCTATTCACCGTTTATTAACCGACAATTTCGGAGAAACAATCTGCTTTTCTTCGTGCAGAATTTTTAACGGATCGGTGTAGCTTTCGTTGAAAATCAACGATGGAATAGCAAAGGTTATTAACCGATTACATACCTATATAGCTGTGCAACTAGGGTCACACATGTGCGTTCAATCTTCCTGGATTTTTATTATCAGAATGCATATAGGTTTTCCTGGACGAGGTTCACAATGTTGCTGAATGATATCAAAGAGAAGAGAAGAAGAGATATAGAGTGTATTTTCAGATGAAATTAATAATAATTTTAATTGTAATGAAGATATTATCAGACTTGTAAAACGATGAAAGTACGAGAACGACGTAACTGATTTTGTGGAAAGCAAGTACTATCAGGTTTGTCTCTTAAGACAAAGAGATGCTGTACTTATTAGTATAATTATCAAATATGCTCATAATATTATATTACCCAATTTAATTATTTCCATACCGTATAGAAAGTAATGAAACTAATTTACTGTAAGAAATTAATTGTTAAATTATTATTAATTAAAACATTGTTTGTCTTATTATATAACATGATGAGTATCTTATATTAATAAAAAATCTCATTATATTTTAGAATGAACTAAACAAATTATTTAAAAAAAAATGTTAATCTGATGTTGATGAATTTAGCTGGATGTAATTTATGATAGATAGAAAGATTATATCTATGTTGTACTATTAAAATAATTCAATGTGACCATGATAGTTTATCAAAAAAAAGTTTCTGGTCATTTCTTGCACCATACTTTGTTATCAATTTGCTACAGTCCTATATTTTTCTATCAGAACACGTTCATAAATTAGTAAACTACTAAGTTTCTACAACTTTTCAAGTACTAGCACGTAGGCATGAAAAATATTTAGTGATAAGAGTAATAAGAAAATTAAGCGATTGCGGAATTTGTCGATAGGTGGTCTTAGCACATTGTTTTGCCAACATGTTAAAAGGACCTAACCTATATTGTTTTCTTGTTGCTTGGACTTCCACCTTTAATTTAGTAAAAAAATTGTATCGATTAGTTCTTTAGTTTCGTTTTTATCCCAATTTAAAAATGGAAGAACAAGACGCTCATTTCAGACATATTTCATTGCATTATTTCCGAAAGGGCAAGAACGCATCGCAAGCACACGAGAAGCTATGTGCCGTATATGGGAATGAAGCCTTGAAAGAAAGGCAGAGTCAAAATTGGTTTGCCAAATTTCGTTCTGGTAATTTTTCACTGAAAAATGCTCAACGATCTGACCGTTCAGTTGAAGTTGATGAGACCCATATCGAGGCCATTATCGATTCGGATCGTCATAGCACAACGCGTGAGATTGCAGAGAAGCTCGATGTATCGCATACTTGCATTGAAAAAAGATTAAAACAGCTTGGCTATGTCAAGAAATTCGATTTATGGGTCCCTCATCAGCTTAAGGAAATTCATTTGACGCAACGCATTAGCATCCGCGATTCGCTTCTGAAACGCAACGAAATTGATCCATTTCTGAAACGACTGATTACCGGCGACCAAATGTGGATATTTTATAACAACGTTAATGAGAAAAGATCGTGGGTGATGCAAGACGAACCAGCCCAGACGACGTCAAAAGCTGAGATTCACCAAAAAAAGATTATGCCGTCAGTTTGGTGGGATTATAAAGGAATTCTGCACTTTGAACTTTTACCAAGAAACCAAACGGTTAATTCAAACGTGTACGTTGAACAACTCGCCAAACTGAGCGATACAGTTGAAGAAAAGCGGCCAGAATTGGCAAATCGTAAGGGTGTTGTTTTCCAGCGTGACAATGCAAAACCCCACACATCTTTGGTCACTCGTCAAAAATTATTGGAACTTAGGTTTGGATGTATTGTCACATCCACCATATAGCCCAGACCTTGCGCCTTTAGATTACCATTTATTTCGTCCCATGCAGAACTCCTCAAATGGTAAAATTTTTAATGACGCTGATGATGTAAAATCACATTTAATTCAGTTTTTGCTGGCAGAAATCAGAAGTTTTATAAACATGGACTTATGACACTGCCTGAAAGATGGCAAAAGGTCATCGACAAAAACGGACAATACCTAATTGAATAAAGTTATATTTCTAAGCAAAAATGTTGAATTTTCCTTCTTATTTAAAATACGCAATCCCTTAGTTTCCAACTCAAATACTTTGTATTCTCCCCTAAAATACAAGTGGGTTGAGGAGTTTTCAGTTTTCACCCTTAGAATGTTGCAGCCTCATTGCCTATTCCATTTATCCCATATTCTACTTCAAACACTGCTTTAGATAGTAATCAGCAACTCCACTTTAACGTAGAATTCAGAATTTATGAACGAACTCCATTCCCCATCAGAAATCGTTTCCGCAGAATCCTTCTAATTCCGCGCCGTTTGCTAATTGACTCCGCAGCAACAGTCGTAAAATCGTCGGAGTAGAACAGCATACCGTTTTTAGGATCGCAATCACGGATCCGTTGGATCGTAGCGATCCTCGTTACGAGAAAAGCCAGCTGTGGGAAAGCAGGAAGCATGATGGCCGGCTCGTGGACTTATGGCTTCCCCGAACTTCTGTCAGCGAACCGGTTTCACTGTTCCAACGCTTTCGCGCGAATATTCCGAATAATTAGGCAGCATTTTTTGCCGAATTTGTTGCAGTTTACCGAGTCGTTCGAGATTCTTGGCCACCTGATTTCATCGATGATTTAAGGACCTCTTTCACGCACTTCCGCCACCCCTAATCAAGCGGCTGTTGATTGTGCGCCGTGTTATTACGCAAAAGGGGCACCCTGCTCGAACTACCGATCTGATAAAAAACCTTCACATAGACCATATTACTCGTGGAGACTTAAAGTGTGCTAGTATACACACATGGTACGCTTGCACGCACGTTCGTGACTATCGGGTGTAGTATGATGCGCCGATGTAACTAGTTGAGAAAGATTTACAGCTCGTTAATTACATTCCTAATTGTGGATGGCACCTTTTATGTCCTCTTTTTCTATCGACCGTCTAATTTGAATTTTATTCAAACTGATGACATGTTGTTCGCAATGAAATAATTTAGAGTTCGTAGGTTTTGAAGTTGTATTTATATCTAATTTCTTTTATCAAACACACGAAACTGAAAGCTCTTCGAGGTGTTAATCATCGAAGAACGGCTTTCCAGTTAATTGTTGAGTCAAGATGACAATGAGTAATGAATAGATAACATTATTACAAAGATATAATTCTTCATATATTCTAATAAATATTTATACTCCAATGAGTATAATAAAGATTTTCGAAAATGAACAAAAAATAATGTATCAATTTTTAAGTCTAGGATATAGTATCCTTTTTTCGCTAAGCAAGAATCGTTTCGTTATCTAACAGTTCACAATTCATTCCGCCTACCTCTGTTTAACGCCGTCCGCGTAACAATCCCCTCTGAAGTCTTGTTTCTCAAAGCATAGTTACCGCGGGTAACTGACTCTCTGTAAGTTTCCTCGGAGACGTTGATGACGTGACCGTTCCCCATTACCGTGTTCTCGGCTACCCGCCGCGCCATTCTACCACGCGATCTCTCTGTCACCTAATAACGCTCCTCCTAATCGGTTGATAAGAGGACACGCGAGTGTCGTTGCATAAATAAAGTCAAGAGCCACCGCATGCTTCACGAGCGAACTCCAACTTCCAAGAGGGTGGAATCACGCAGACACCACGTCTTTCGTTCTAACTTCGCCATTATTGGCTACAAAGCTAACTTCTAATTAATATATTCGTCAATTAACATTTTCTTAATTATTCAAATATATTCGACGTATCAAAGATTCGAATAAACAAATTTGGTAAACTATCGGAATCTAAAAGTCTAAGCAGAATCTTTGTTTCATTGTAGGGGTTCACTGAAAAGCTGATATGTAAATCGTACCCGTAAATCAGTAGCTACGATAAACACGTTGTACGTGTCGGACTTTTTTATGGTGGTTTTATGAAAATTGCACAATTGAGAGATAACCGGTGACTGGTCGCGACGTTGACTAGCATTCTACGCGCATAAACGTGCTTTAAGATCCTTGTAATAATGTATCGGTTAGAATCTAACATAGATACGGCATCAACGCGTGACAAATTTTCTACGAGTTACGGCGAAATCACCGAAGTAATACCTGATGTAACATACACTTGTACTCCTGCCGTTTTAATACAAACGTATAATTCTTGTCCTCTAGTATTTTTTAATAAGCTACCACGAAGAACAATGAGAGTTCAGCTAATTGAAAGCTTTTTGTGGCTCTTGTAACTTCACGAGCTCAGCTCAGCTCAGCGTATTATAAAACGTATGGCTCTAAGCGCCAGCTTTGAGAATTTGATTCTGAGAATTTTTATCGGACAGTAAGCTTCCCATAGCTTCGAAAGCTTTGTGGCTCTTGTAACTTCGCGAGCTCAGCTCAGCTCAGCTCAGCGTATTATAAAACGTATGGCTCTAAGCGCCAGCTTTGAGAATTTGATTCTGAGAATTTTTATCGGACAGTAAGCTTCCCATAGCTTCGAAAGCTTTGTGGCTCTTGTAACTTCGCGAGCTCAGCTCAGCTCAGCGTATTATAAAACGTATAAACGCTGTAAGCGCCAGCTTTGAGAAGTTGGTTTGGTTGGTGGGGAATCGGTTCTGGGAATTTTTATCAGGCAGAAAGCTACCAACAAGTTCTCTATCTATCTGAGAGTAATAATTTTCGACGTTACTCTGAAATGAATATAGAATTTGAGAGTACAGCTATCTAAAGTACAGCTATCAGCTGTACAAAACTCAGCAAAACTCTGAAATGGACACCTACCTTCACGCTCTGGATTTTCCACCAAAAGCAGCTTGTCGCGGCCAAAAAGGAGGAAAGAAAGCGATCGTCCGCTTTCCAAATTCGAAGGAGAGTAATGTTGGTCCAGTGACTCGGCAACAACCAATCTCTCGCGCACCTCGTCGAGAGAAGAACACGAGGTTCGTTTGCCTTCCTCCTACCACCTCCCCCTCGAATCTCCTACCTGGAGCTTCTAAACGAGCACGAGGGGAAGAAGAAAAGTGATGCATCGCGGGGCGTGACTGGCCGACCAAAGAGGATTTCGTGGCCAGGATTGTGTTTTGACGTGTTTTGACAAACGGGCGCCATTATACCGGCACCGAGCCTAAAGGCGCTTTGAGTGCTAGCCGGCTAACCGTGCGACCTAGGTGGCCGTGTTCGAGCAAACCAACCTGCCATCTGAACGATCCTACGAAACAATTACACCACCGGAAGCCTCTACTTTCAGCCACACCGAACTTCATTTTTCCGACCCCTTGCCCTGGTCGCGGATCTTGCAAATCTGTATCCACGTTTCTCTGTAGAATTTATTGTAAAATAATCTTCACGAGGTTTCATTCTTTTCGTCGAGGTGTATCATTTTTGAAGTACTCTTATCATAGTAAAGTATAGAATTTAGACATTGTATTTTGATATCTGTAGATACGATATCTCTGTTATAATAAATATCTATACATCAATAAAAATATTTTTATTATGGATTTTATAAAATTTCACTAACTGGAGAAGGACTAATAGAATTGAGAACAATAATAACGATAAATTTTTTCATTTAATCTTAATTTACTTAATTATAAAATAATTCCCCTATTATTTTAAATAACTTCTTAATTAATAAATTAAATTAAAAATTTATAAATATATTAGACATAGTATTATCATAAGTAATTTATTTTTAATTAAAAAAAAAAAGAATTTTTTAATTAAAATTATTTACTATACTTTAAATAAATTTTTTCATTTAATCTTAATTTACTTAATTATAAAATAATTCCCCTATTATTTTAAATAATTTCTTAATTATTAAATTAAATTAAAAATTTATAAATATATTAGACATAATATTATCATAAGTAATTTATTTTTAATTAAAAAAATATATTTTTTAATTAAAATTATTTACTATATTTTAAATAAATTTTTTTTATTTAATCTTAATTTACTTGATTATAAAATAATTCCCCTATTATTTTAAATAATTTTTTAATTATTAAATTAAATTAAAAATTTATAAATATATTAGACATAGTATTATCATAAGTAATTTATTTTTAATTAAAAAAAAAGAACTTTTTAATTAAAATTATTTACTATATTTTAAATAAATTTTTTCATTTAATCTTAATTTACTTAATTATAAAATAATTCCCCTATTATTTTAAATAATTTCTTAATTAATAAATTAAATTAAAAATTTATAAATATATTACACATAACATTATCATAAGGAACGACAATAAGGAAGCACAGCAAGGTAGAAAAATCCCAAAAGTTGCCATAGTTTCAGAGACAGAATATACAGGGTGGTTGGTAACTGGCGGTACAAGCGGAAAGGGGGTTATTCTATGCGAAAAAAGAAGTCGAAAATATGGAATAAAAATTTTTCGTTTGAGGCTTTGTTTTCGAGAGAATCGACTTTGAATTTTCGCTCGGTACGCGTGCACTTTATCGCGTCTCGTTATAAAGTGGATATTATCGCAGTTTAAGTTTGTTTTTGCCGTAACGGAAAATTAGGAATACATAATGAAATAATATGAAGTAATCATAAAGATTATTATTACAAAAATTGCTGGAAAAAAAAACGAAAAATTTTTATTCCATATTTTCGATTTCTTTTTTCGCGTAGAATCGCCCCCATTCCGTTTGTACCACCAGTTATCAACCACCCTGTATAATGGAGTGCGATATAATAGAGTGCACAAGATGGGAGGTAGATATATAAGAAAAGAGAGATAGACAAGGAAAAGAGTTTAGATAGATATGAGGAAGGAGGCAATAAGGTGATAACGTCATAAGACTGATAGAATGTAAACAGTGTAATAGGTAAACGAGATGTATTTTTTTTTGCATTTTTCATTTTCAAGATTAGTATCGTTAGAAGAACATTGGGAAAATCAACAACGAATGGTTGAACGCTTCAAGTTTATAAAGGAAGATGACCGGAATTGTTTGTGCATTTTGTATTGCAGTGTTGCAAAGAGGATAGAAACTGAGGAATTTTCGAAACAACTTCGAACCAATGAAAACGAGGTAAGTTAACACTTGTATGAAAACAGCTTTTATATAAAACATATTGCAGACAAACAATGTGGGTACTTTTTACTATAATCCACACGAAGAATTTGAATGATTCAAATTAACGTTTCACGTAGATTTTGAAACCTAATATTTAACGGAGAATTCTTAAATATACAATAAAATTCGATTTACCGTACTATACTATTTACGATTGTAATTTATAATCATTTTCTTTAGCAGATACAGACGTATAAATACATAAATACAAGGTACCTACTCCTATATTAATCCTTGAGCTTGGATTCCAAGAATCGTGCCACTGATAATTACGTTTAATCTTGCAGGAATTACGTAAATTACGTGTGTTTTTCTCGGTGTACAAATGACACGGTGAAAATAAAAAGGATGAAAAATGGAGGCAGAACGAGTGGTACGGTAGGATGTAAATCGACCGATAAAATTTCCTGGCAAATTGAAGCGTTACCAGTGGTGTTACAGTTTCAGATGGCACCAAACTAGTCGCTAATTAATATTAATGCGACGTGATCGTGCAGAGAATTCAATTCTGGAGGCAGGAGGATGAGATAAATTGGTTGCTTATCGCCATCTCGGTATTTCCAATTAATTACGCGGAAGATTGCGATCTTCCAATCGCGAGGACTGGAAATAAAGCGTTGCTCAGAGGCTGTAATGAAATTATAAACGAAGAATTAGCGAGAACTGCATGTTGCCGGCTGACGAAGAAAATGGCGCCTGTGCGTTGTTAACGAGCTTTCGATCATTGGCCAACCAACTTCTTTTCTTGTGTTGATTATACTATACGAAAGAGAAGAAGCCTCGTATAATATAACTTGTACACCGTAATTACAAGTCGATAAACGCGAAGCTGTTTTCGTGAAGACTCTTACAATATTTATGAAACGGATACAGTTGAGGATTAAAATTAAGTAGTATTTTATATGATGACTATACGGAAAAGATATGAGTCCACTTTTTACAAATTAACGTCTTGGCTTTTATGTCATTTGCTGGCTGAAAGCAAGTACTTTAATGTGATGAAGTATTTTAATAGACGAGGAAGAGAATAATCTGCTACGTTCGAAGATATAACCCTTTGAAAATAGGCGATATCTTCTAAGTAACGAATGATGTTAGCTTAATTGTTATTTCAATTAAATTTAATTTATCTATATATAGATAAATAATATTTCTTAATGCTTTTAAAATATTTAAAAAGGTAACAAAATATATACGTACAAAAATATGTAATTAAATGGCAATATACCGAATTTTAAAATTGCTCTTTTATAAAAGACAGGAGATGTGTTCATTTGATAAAAGAAAGTAGGTGTTTACTTCCAATTTTGTTTCGCCAGTCCGAGAATCTTACCGACATGGGAAAACTTTTGTTAAAGTTATGGTGGCATGTGAAATTCCACGTAGAAACGCGTCCCTGGGCGCCTCCCCTGCCGAAACGTCCCACCCTCTGATTTCACCAGAACGGAACAACGGATGATCTTACGAATCTGTAAACTACCGACTAACATCGTGTTCTGGGGGCGGGGTTCCCCATGAAAATTATACGGGGTGAACCGCTACGATGGCCATCTCTTAATATCCGCCGTAGTAAACTCTTAAGGGAATTTTATTTCTATCCATTTCGTAATTTTTGGTCGTCGAGCCTTCTAATTTCGTTTCGTTTCTTCTTGCTACAAAGTATACGAACGCTTCTTTGTTTTAGAATAAAAAAAAAGAATATTTGTTTGAAGAAAAGATGATGAAAAATTCTATTCAACTTAGGAGATTGTAATACGAGATGGTGACATTGCTTGTATGTTGGGGGATGTTATGGAGGGATGGAAGAATAAAAGGACGAGAGTATGTTTTTTCTGCCGCCAAAAGGAGACGCCGGAGAATAGGGTGAAGGGATCCAGCTGTCGACTTTCTCACTACTTTCTTTGCTACTCTGTCTACGTTTCATTGAAAGAGACTTCACTGCTCTTGTCGATGCTGCCCTCTACTCGGAGGTCTTTGTATTAAGAGTCTCTACATAGTTTCTCAGCATTTCAGTATATCTATACGGTATATCTTCAATATATCTCAGGCATCTCATCATTATGCATTGTATAAATAAGATTGTTATGATAATTTTTCGTATACAAATTTTCTACATTCAGAAATAAGTGAAAGATAGTTTTTCTTCTGAATGTTTCTTCCAAATTATCGGGAATACCTCGTGTATGAAATAAGAGCTTATTTTTCAATGACGCGTCTTTTATCACATACTATCGATATTTTTAATATCGTAGTAATAATATGAAGTACAGAATGTTACTATAAAAAGATTAAATAATTTTATTCCCTTCAGAAGCTTATACGAATCGTGCAGAAACTATACAGATCAGTTCCCTGAACTAAGAAGAAGTGGAGGAAGGTGATGATGTCATAAATGTTTTTTACAATTTACAATATCACAAATACCATTTTGTAAGATATATAAATTAAAATTTATGATCTTTTTGCATAATGTTATGACAATAAACAAACGTAAATATAATTTAGTTATTTGTTTCTTGAAAAGTTCAATACTAATCTTACATTCGAGTAGAAACAAAAAGATGCAGTTAGTTTAGTTTAGCTTTTAAGAGTATCCATCGTATGAAAGTGTACTGTTTTGGAACAACTGACTGTCCTTCAACATTATGGATAAACACACAAAATTCGTGTGACACCCAACGTGTCAAAATTCTACAACCCTTCAGTTCCGGTTCAGTTCCAGCACACGAGCTAGAGGACGATTCAAATCATGTTGTTGTTCTGCCTCGGAGGGTCAAGGTCGTTAGGACACATGTAATGTAAAAATAAATAAACTCCGGGTAAAACAATATCGCCGCTACGCGCAACCGTCGAACAAAGACGAACTTGAATTTTCCGACTCCCCCCGACCAGTATAAATAAACCGACGCAACCGAAAAGAGTTTAGTATCTACTAGTATCAACGAGCTATCTAAGTATTATCACGAGTTATCTAGCGAGCATTTATTGAGTATTAATTAGCAATTTTACTTTGCGGTTTATACACCGTACGAGCGACTCAGCGAATATAGTCTGTATATTTATTTATTATTTTAAATATATTCGATGGTTTCTACAGCAAGCAATAACATGTAATAAATCTCACGGTCAAACATCCTATATGCTAGTCCTCTACATATATTTTATTTTCATATCATCGAATTGCTGTAGTCATATGAAAGGATTCCTAAAAAATGGTACGAAACTTAATATACTTAGACGTAATTAATTAGTATGTAAATACCAATTAATACAATGCCACAATGAATACTAGGTTGTCCGAAAAGTTTCTTTCGTTTTATGAGGAAATAATAGACGCACAACGATTTCTGTTTTATATTATTTTGTCGAATTTCGTACGATCCATTTTGTTCTGTTGAGATAAACACCGCGATATTTTACAGATTTGGATTTACGTTTGTATGAAGGTGCACTGTTTTAAAAAACACGTTTGCGAAAGAAAGACACTTTCCGGACAACCTAATACAATGGCGTACAAATACTTTTTGTAGCCTCGTAGATATCATTATCTTGTCAAACTACGAGTATGTAAGTCTCCCCAGTCGGTTCTTTGATTTATTACGATAAAATAAAATATACGCTTGTGGTAACAGTATCCCAAAATATTAATTATATATTCATTCTCTGATCCACATAAATTGAGTCGCATCCAGCTTTACGGTTTCTCAGCATCTTTCGTTTTTCTAATGTTCTTGAATTACTTTTACTACCAAATAAACTAAACATAATATAAAATCCTGTATCCTTCACGCATCTGATCTATTAGGTTGTCCGAAAAGTTTCTTTCGTTTCATAAGGTGATAATAGATGAACAACAATTTCTGTTTTATATTATTTTATTGAATTAGGTACGATCCATTTCGTTATATTTCTATTATTACGTTCGTGCATAATTAAATAAACTAATATGAAACAAAAAACAGAAACCATGATCGCGAGTTTGATTTACGTTTGGGCTAATTAGAGCAAAGGTCATGGTCAAGGAATCCAAACAACATCGGAATCACAGTCTCATTGTATGAATAAGTATATTTTTGCCTTTGGATCGTTTCAAGTAATTGCTGGATTTATAAATAAAAAAGGCCTTGCCAATCTTTGTCTTTTTTTCAAAACATACAAAATATACTCTAGCTTTTCCGTTTTCTGTTGCATCGTACTAAACCTCACTAGAGAAATATTAGATTATCCGAAAAGTGTCTTTCTTTTGTAAACGTGTTTTTTACAACAGCGCACCTTCGTACAAACGTGAAACCAAATCTGTAAAATGTCGCGTTTATCTCAACAGAATAAAATGGATCGTACGTAATTCGACAAATATAAAATAGAATAGAATAGAATAGAATATATAGAAAATATAAAACAGAAAACGTTGTGTGTCTATTATTTCCTTATAAAACGAAAGAAACTTTTCGAACAACCTAATATCTCAATACCAAAAATTCGCTGATAGCAAATCTCCTGTATGATTCAAAATCGATTTTTCCCGGCTGGCTAATTACGATTGGCCAAACGACCGGTGGAACGTATTCGCCGAATATTTACGAGTGGCGAACGGTCGGCAGTAAACATTCGACGAACGAACGAACCAAAGGAGCTTGCTTAATTTCTCTTAACGACCGGCTCCGCTCGACCGTTACAACGGTCAAACCAGCCGTAATTACGAAGTCACGGAAACGTAAAAGCCACCCTATGAAGCCGCGTCGCGGTTTAATCACCTCCATATTGAGGCTTGATCTTGTATGCAGAAAAAAACACGTGGCTACCGGTCTTTCGAAGGGAGCGTTCGTCGCCTCGTACGACCACCGTCCATGGCTTCGACTTTTCTAATCGGGTCTGGAAGGGTCCCGTGCTCCATGCTAATGCGTCCTCCTGCTCGACGATCAGTAGACAAACGCGCGTTCACCAACTTGCAGGGCGTAACCGAACGACCATTCCGATCATTAGAATCGCACGTTCTTACATGCAACCGATAATGAATACATAGTTCCTACTGCGAGCTTGTAACAAGATTGAAGAGACGAGGACGGATGATTTTTGTGTGCAGGTCATCGTTTTGGTATATTTGTTTCATGCATGAAGGAGGAAGTAAGTTTAGGTGATGATCGAGAAGTTGAAGGCTTTGTACATTTTACAAAAATGTTATTTTTATTTATAATACATGGAAAATATATAATTTATAATAATATGAAGCAATAGTTGTATGTAATAATTGTACAGTAATATGAAACAAAAGTTGAAAGCTTTGTACACTTTACAAAAAAGTTACTTTTATTTGCATGGAAAATATATAATTTATAATAATATGAAACGATAGTTGTATGTAATAATTGTACAGTAATATGAAACAAAAGTTGAAAGCTTTGTACACTTTACAAAAAAGTTATTTTCATTTACATGGAAAATATATAATTTATAATAATATGANAACGATAGTTGTATGTAATAATTGTACAGTAATATGAAACAAAAGTTGAAAGCTTTGTACACTTTACAAAAAAGTTACTTTTATTTGCATGGAAAATATATAATTTATAATAATATGAAATGATAGTTGTATGTAATAATTGTACAGTAATATGAAACAAAAGTTGAAAGCTTTGTACACTTTACAAAAAAGTTATTTTTATTTATAATACATGGAAAATATATAATTTATAATAATATGAAATAATAGTAAAATAGATCTTAATCGTTTTGGTAAAAATGCACTTACTTTGCAATGGCATTTTGTAGTATTTTATTTTAATGAAAATGATCTGTTTATAGCTCGTGCAAAAATTCCTGTAGGCTAACTGTAAAGACCAGAAACGAAGATTCCTAATAGAAATAAACGACCCAGTTCTCTTAATTTTAATGCTTTTAATGCTAATTATATTATTTATCACTTAAAAAATATACATAGATCCTTAGCGCTTATCAGCTTCATGAATTATTTAAATTCCGAATTTACATTCGTTCTCACTAAAAGAAATCATTTCTTATTCTTTTGACACTTACCTTATTCTTCGAAAGTTTGCCACTTTCTTGTTCCTTTGATTTACCATTTAAACTCTTCAATTATTGAAAGTTTTATCTTTTGAGTTTGAAGAAGATTCCTAAACGACGACAGTAGGAAACAAAATAAAACGACAGAAGAGAAAGAAATATAGGTTTGTTGTTTGAAAAATGTCTTTCTCTCGAGACTGTTTGAGATAAAGTGATCTTCGAAAACGTGATATCCTAATGGTTCAGTGGGTGCGGAAAAAGGGAAAAGGGTTTGGCTCGAGTGGATGCAGTGAGAAGATCGTTGGTGGTTAATGTTGATCAATTGAGTTAGGCTATCAGTGGATAAGAACCGATAAACTTTGGTGAAACGATCTCTCATGTTCATAAAAACAACGATTCTCTGCTAAAGCAATGTCTTGTTTGTTAAAGAAAATTCAATCGTGAAATGATATAAAAAGTCGTGGTTCTAGCAGTAAAACTCGTATCGAAGTTACTCTGTTAATCTGATAATCACAGAGAAGATACGATGGATCGTGTTCGGGACAGAAGTGGGATTTATTTACGATATTTACTGGCTGTGTAGCGGTGACATCAATAGCCGGATCTCTGGATTGCCTTTGGACCCAGGTATACAACGAACGCGCCCTCTTTTTTTTCTACCTTCCAGTCGTATAGATCTTTTGAAAGGTCCGCACTTAATAGACCCCAGGGACCCGGCGACTTGTTTGGACGTTTGTGGTATAAACAGAGCGACACCTGGTGATCTATGCAGTCGCCTTGTTGGGATGAAACGAGCCGAAACGCGAAAGTCCAAGAGCTTTCGGCATTCAGGGCGTCCCTGACTCTACGATACACCAGGAGGATGTCACGCGTCGACCAAGGACTCGGAAAAATCGTCCTTTTTGCTGCTACCGAAGTCTATTGGTTGCGAGAAACTAATCTCATGTTCTTCTTGTAAGCTTGTATACAATGTCTGATCATGTACGTCATGTAGCTGATTCTATTTATTAGACATGGCGTATTATTCGACGGTCTGATTGGTATTGACTTGATAGGTGTGAAAATTGTCTAGAAAGAAAAAATTGTTAATACTGACTGCCACGCTGGTCATTAGTGACCGGTGCGCTTGAACTTCCTACGATTGTAAAAACTGAATGAAAATTGACAGTTAGGGCACTTTGAATATAACCGGTAAATAGAAGATACTTTGGAATAAAAAGTGCCCCATTGAACAATTAAACATTTTTATTGGAACACCACTAAAAAAAAAATGAGAACAAATCTTGCATCTAACGGTGCACTGTGTTAAAACACTGTGGCGTCCTGAGCGAAACACGTGATTTCGACGTGGCAGTCGAAGTGTTAATGAATTTAAAGTATTGCGGTTGTAACACTCTTTGACAGCCACGTTGGACATATATGACCGGCCACGGTTTCTCCTGTGACGCCATGGTGGTCATTGGTGACCGGAGCGCTTGAACTTCTTACAATTGTAAAAATTGAATGAAAATTGAAAGTTAGGGCATTTTCAATATAACCGGTAAATAGAAGATACTTTGAAATAAAAAGTGCCCCATTGAACAATTAAACATTTTTATTAGAACAGCAATAAAAAAAGATGAGAACAAATCTTGCATCTAACGATGCACTGTGTTAAAACACTTTAAACATAAATGTGGTTCATCGATACAATCTGGACGATAGGTGGTCACCTTTTTGGTCCGATTCTTAGCAATTTTTGATCCTGACTGTTTAACATTTTTTTTATAGCTCTCTCTGCAAAATTTTCGTGTCAGGTACGCTTGCCCTTCTTTCTTCTGCATTTCTTGTCGCGATCTTCGTCGAACAAGTATATTTGACGGCTCTGGTGAATGGCACTGTGTAAGGTGCATTGCGATTGCCATTCTAAAATCTGATACCTCGATTTTTGTTTTTGTTGCTTGTTTATAAAGTATCATCGCGTTTGAAATTGATGTATTTAACAATAACTCTAAAGCTAATTTTATATACCACTTGAGGATTCTTCTATGTGGTGTAGAATATGCTATCATTTGATCCGATAAATCTACAGCACATTTTCCTTTGTTGTGATCTATCACTGCCATTGGTTCGTCACACACATAATCTTTTTTGACCTCTACCTTTTCAGCCGAATGTTCCGTCGGAATCATAAAAATAATCATAATACTGTTTACTAATATCTTCTACACGTTTCAACGGTATATTCTGGACGCTTTGCTTGCGATGAAATAACAAATGCGAATGATTTGTTGAAATAAACGAAGCCTTGTTATAATATATCGCTATCAACTGTTACCAAGGCGCCACGATGGTCACCCGTCCATTGGGGAAGAATGTTGTCTTACATCATGAATTTATTATTATTTTGCCATTATATGTCTTGAATAATAAAAATACTCTCGTGCCGTCTTGAGCGAAACGTGATTTCGGCGTAGCAGTCAAAGCGATAATAAACAAGATAGTAGAAAAATTAGTTAGTTTAGTTATTACAACACGTAGAAGAATTTTACTACTGTTTTTAATCCTTTAATTTAATCAATTAAATTATTAATTCTTTAAGTTAAGAAAGCGACTGCCAGATGATTGTATAGTAGGTTGGGTAAAATCTATTTGCTATAGTTGGACAAAATAGCTAATAACAACTACTATTAATATTCTTTTTCTAACATGGAAAATCTATATCGGTTAGTGAAAATTTCTCTCGCTTGCTCTTCCACATTTCTTCACCGATACCCAAGAAACCTCCCATCAATTTCGCTATCAAAAGCCTTCACAGCCTTCCATTCCCTGCATCATATGAACAATTTTAGGAACGACGTAGGAACGTAGAGACTAGAAAAGAAGCATTAAGCAACAAAATATCCAGCAAATCGGATCGTTTCACAGCGGAACGTAATTTGGAGCGTACTTCTCTGGATTCGTGGCTAAAGTAAGCTATTAAATTCTTCAAATAAGCCGCCACGGATGAATACGATCGGCAATTAGCCAATCGTGACCGGCTTTCATGTGGACGAGATTATTCGATTGGCGGCGAAATCGGTAAGAACGGTAGGGTGTATGCAACGAGGGCGCAACAGAAAAGGAGAGGCTCGTACGCCGTTACATTCCAATATTCCTTTTTCGGCGTTTGCCGCGATTTTTCCCCGCCACTGATCCTTTTTTCCCTCGCTAACCACTGCACAATTGGGAACGCTTTATATAGTTGCGTGTCCTGCATAATATTAAGAACGTAACGCGTTTTATGGCACGGCCACCCAGGATGCGTTTTCTCAGTCCTTCTGTGTTCCCTCTGTCGAACCAGTGTGACGAGCATAACGTTTATCCTGATTGCTCGCAAGAACTCTTCCACCTATTGACGATTCTATACGATTCTCCTGTGTAATCCGTGTCATGCGATGCGTGACAGCCTCATAAATTAACTCTCTGCCTCGTTTAATTGAATTAATACGACTGTTCTCAAGGGTCGTTATAGTTTTATTCGTTTTTAGTGGAAAGGTAGAAAAAGAGTTAGCTCGATGCGCAAGAGTATTCTTCGACAGCCTGTTCGAAGGTTAAAATGCAGGACGATAAAAACTTCAAGATTACGTAATTCTTATGTAGGAAAATAAATTTCAACGAGTTCGAAACGGCCTTATAAATTGGCTGCCTAATACGTTATTCTGAGATAGTAATCTCAAGTGGATCTTATACCTTAGGAAATGATAGTAAAATATAACTTAGGTGAAAGAAAAATGACACCTTTCCATTGTCCTATGGGAAATTTGAAAGTGAAAAAATCCACGTAACGCAGTTAATATGCAAAAATGTATAAAATGTTCAAAATATTAAAATAGTAAATATTTCATTCTATTCACAAAAATATGAATTTACATAAACATCTACAGTCTAATTGTAAGAAACCCTGGTTTCCTTAAAACAACGCCGTTTCAGAAACATAATTTTTCTACGAATTTGTATTGAAATATCTTTCCCAAAGATGTATTGAAATACTCGAAACAGCTTGTACCACGCGAGGTGGACATTGCACGCGCTGCTAGTATTACACTGCTATCTATTCGTTTAACATCGTATTCCTGGTGGCACGACCACCCAAGGCGATCGTTTCCAACTGTCGCGAAAGGTACACACGACATAGGGACGTGTCTCAAGGTTTTCACGTATCACGAATGGCGTTGACAATCGTCAGACCGATCGATATACGATCGGAGAACGAGTGAGAACGAGAGAGACGGCAGGAACGCGACCGTAGGAGGTCCTGCATTTCGATTCACGACGGTCCTGAGGATCTTGTCCTGGGAAAACCATAAAAGGTGATCAAGTCGTGCTGATCCAGAGACCTTGACCATGCCACGTACCTCGTACGTCGCGCGAAAACCTTAAAAAAATTTGCCGCAACGTTCCGATTGGTCGAACGAGTCTTTTAAATTCGAAGGAATCGCGTGAAAAGTGCCGGAGTACCCTCGAATCTCGATGGAAAATTATGAAAATTGTTTCTATTTTTTTATATTTATATTTATTTATATATTTATATTTACTAATATTTTTATATTTATTTTTATTTTTATTTTCACTGTACGAGCCATGCAGAAGCTAATCTGATCAAATCGATAGAGGTGAACCATTAAGTTTCTGAACGTTTCTTGGTTCAGAAAATAGAATCGATCAAATTGGTGTTCCGAGTAGCTACATATTTAATTATTTTCATCGCATCATTTTAATTATAATTATTTATCGATATATACAATTTAAAATGGGAATTAAAAAATTCTGTTCGTCGTTTCTTTTCCAGTTGTTGATGTTTAAAAATCAATAAAAATATTCCCCAGTACTAAAAAGAAGAAGAAAAGAAAAGATAGAGTTGAAAAGAATTCTAGTTTCTAAGAAAACATTCTGGTATTCTACAAAATATGTTCAAGAAAAAAGAAACAGGGAAGAACACGGCGGTAGGTGGATTTAAGAGGACGACGACAAAGGTGCAACAATTACTTTATTTTGACTTTGCGGCCGGTTTTTGGAATCTTTGAATCGACCCGCTCTGTTTTGTCCCATGTCGGTCGTGAAAACGTGGCAAAAGGGGCACCTGCGGCGCATTTACCTGTTTCGTTCCTGTCAACCTCGCTAAAAGATCACGCCGATCTCCCGTATCGCGACAAATGGTCTTACGACGGCCAGTCGCTTTAAGACCATGCCGAATTCTATACTCTCCGATGTGTATGCATACCTAGCTGGAGTTAAAGGACAAGTCATCCAACGCAGCGTCGGAAACCCCTTGGAATTCCAGCTTCCTCCTTTCGAATCACGTAACGTTTGCAAACAATCCGTTCTACTGGAGATTTATGGCATGAAGAGCTTTCGACTGTTCGCTGAACTTTTAAAGCGATGCAATTTGGAATGGAAGCTCTTCGAATGTGTGATATTTAGTAATTGATATTTTTAGCAAAAGTATTTCCAATCGAGATCCTTCAAAGAGGTGGAATTTAGATTGAGTTTCCAAAATGAGCGACGAAATTTGATGAAAAATCGAGGAACTGAAAAAATGAAAAATTAAATAAAAGTTGAATTAGGTGGAGGGGCGAATATTTCGTGGAAGATTTGGAAGATGAAAAATAGGAAAAAGTCAGGAATGTGGAAAATCGAGTATAAGAATGAGTATTCGATTGGATATGAGGGTAAAAGTGGCTTAAATATTTTTAATATTTAGCTCAAAGGATATTTGTAACTTGACTGGTTTCTTTAAGTCGTTTGTCGCGTATCGGTAGAGATCCCAAAATTTCCGCGTCGAACTCGTGGCAGTCGGTTCAGAACGTTGTTTCAAATGGAAATTAGTGAATATTGAGTTGGTTTTAATGCTTTTCACACAGTCGAAATCCATAGTTTGGAAAAAAAACGTTGCTCGAAACGGATGACGTTGAGAAATCGACTGGCTCCTGTCTGTTTTGCAATTGAATGACCTAATTTCGGAGAAAGGTATGGTTCTGGTTTCATTTGAATGTCTAGCTGTAACAATTGATTTAACGAAGATTTACGACTCTAAATTTACCGTACCCTTCACCTATATTCAAGTTATTCAATCAAAAATAAAAGTATTTCGTTTTTCGTTGAAGAATAAATTTTTTTACGCAATAGAATAAATTTAAAATAAATTAGTGAACGAAATTGGTAAAATTTAATACATAATAGGAATTTCGGAATACATAATAATAGGAATTTAATACATAATTAAAATAGCAAAATTTAATAGAATAAATTCATCAGTGTCCATTTGGGTAACTACTTCTAAAAATGGTTAAAATAATCTTAAAAGAGAAACCTGTTGAAAGTCTAAAGAATTCAACGAACATATAAGATCGAATGTTAAAATGGTTCGCAAGAATCTCTCGAAGATCATGAAAGAATGTATGGTTGATCCTGCTTTGCACTTGAATGATGTAATTCCGATCCTCAGCGGGGTGCTCTTCTAACGTGTTTGCAATAAAGTCGATCTGTGATGTCTTTGAAGCCTAATCTCCTTTGCAAATGAATGAAAAAATACACTGCGGTCGAGCACTCTGATTTTCCGCGGCGACAATCTTGTTAACTTTTTGTCACGATCATTGTGAACCGGCGGTGCGATCCGAGGGCCCTTAAGGCCCTCTTCACAATGCAATTATGCGGGTCTACGAGCCGTTTCGTAAGATTTCAGGGCGACTGATTCTCTCGAGCAGTTTGTATTATGGTAAACGAGCCGTTTAAAAGTCGTTTCTTCGTGTGACTCGATCAACTTTTTTGTGTTTCTCAAAGCACACGTGAAAAGGTGTTCTTCCGTGAAACGGACTGTCTGTAACGAATTCAACAAGATTTACAAAGGCCCAACTGGATCGATTTTATCGACAGTGGATTTTAAACGAACGTTCGACTTCTTGCGCGCGAATAAATCGCCAAACAGATGACGCTGTCGTCATCTTGGAAATACAATTTATGCACATATAACCACAAATCATGAAAAATTATTACAAGTATCTATCATCACTTTACAAAACAGATGGACAATAATGCCACGATAAAGCAAATTATAAATGATAAAATTACAATTCATCCCATAATTGATGGCAGAATGTATTAAACAGAAGGAGAAAAGACTACATCGTGGATGGTACGTAACCTAATTAACACTTTACCCGATTTCGCTTTCTTATAAGGAGCAAATCTTCCTTCTATCTACGATCTTAAATTTGTGGATGTACGATTAAACGTGTTGGTGTATATAGTGTCGAGACGAGTTAATACTTGTATAGTCAAATGTATTTAAAACTATCTGCATCTATCGACTATCTGTCGTTCGCTCAGTGCTGCTCGATATGCGTATACGCGGTAATGAGTACGTTCGCTCGATATTAATTGCTATAAGAATGCTCGGTATTCACTAACTGATTGTCTTAACGATCGTGTTCGTTTATTTATACTAGTCAGAGGAGTACCGGAAAGTTTAGGTTGCACGTAGCGGCGACATTGTTTTGCCCGGAATTTATTTATCGTTACGTTTTGTACGTCAAGATGGTGTCAATGTCCCGAGGCAAAACAACAACATGAGTCGCTCTCGATTCGCATCGTCCTCTGACTCGTGTGCCACTACAAATTTAATCGATGTCACGTCGATTGAAAGAGTAACACGATTAGTGCAGTTGTGATTGTTGGTTATCAGGAATCAAAACGAGGATGCTGCGCGCCTACTTTCTCTTCGACTTCCCCTTCGGCCGGTAATGAACCACAGAGCAATCGTTATCAGACGATCAAACCAGTAACAGAATGCTGCAGCTTGAGGAAGTGTAAGTACGCGAAATCGCAAGTAGAGACGGAATTTTGCAACACACAGAGATTGCTCGACAGGATTCGTCACTTGAAGAAAAGTATTCAGGAGCTAGAATGTGCTCAGCAACAAATTAGACACGTAAAAAGATTTTAATAACTAAAATTAAGATACACTTTGTCTGGTTAGCGAGAATTGTAATTATATCGATATTTGTTTATTAGAGAGTTAATGAGAGGAAAGATGCTCCTTGTCAAACGCAAGATTCATTACGACCGGATGTAAATGATTTTCGAGAAATTTTAGACAGTTGTATCAAAGAAATGACGAAGCTGAAAAGATTTTTCGATGACGAAAATTTCTGGTGGAAGATATTCAAGAAACGAAATTTCAACTGTTGCGAACAGAAATTACCACATTTGCATGGTTACTTAGATGGAACTATGGTTACTTTGAAGATATTGGAGGAAAAGATCGAAGTATAACATTCTTATGTATTATACAATTTTTAAATAAATACGCATTTACAATTTATTTTGATTTTAGCCGAACGATGGTTTCGTTACTTCAACACCGGTAAAATCAGGTTCTTCGTCACATTCGGCTAAACCATCCACTCAGAAAAGAAAGTATAGGGAGCAAGACGGAGATGAGGTTGAGGGACGTCCTAGAAAATATGTAGATGCGTCCGTGAATACTGAGAAGTAAAGAAATATGTTTCCGGACTCTTCCGTGGTTTTATAAATTAATATTATAACTTTTTTAATATTATAACATTAAAAAGAGTCATTTTTTATTTTTTATATGCATTGATCATCGTTTTTACTCTTCAAATCTATTCTATCTAAACTTACTCTAAACTTATCTTTTCAGAATTGACGATTCTTACCAAGATCGAAATCCTGTCATTTATAAAAATCATCAAGACAATCCAGGAAGTTCGAAAGCAAAGAAAGAGGATGCAGAGGTCTACCAAGAGCAACATGATTCAGGGGAACCACAAACCTCAAAAGATAATCACGTGGTTGATAATACAAGTAAATTTTCAGAAAAATATGAATTTATAGTTGAATAAAATATTTATCTTGGAATTTTTGGTTTAGTAAGATTATCTAGAAATTGGTACACTAAGAATGTCATGGATGTTGGAAATATGGAGAGACCATCGGTTACATTTAATAGCGAGAATATGGCGAAAAGATCAATTATTGCTGCTGATATCAGCACATCGATGGATATACTACCGGTATTATCATATACAGTACTGTACATGTAAATAGAAAAACCGTTACTCATAAATTCAGCTAATCGTAGTATGCAAAATTTTATTTCTGTTCCTTTTTTTTCTATAATATAGAATTTATACAAATATTTAGGCGTTACAAATATACAGGGTATCTCAGCTAAGTTAATCACCTCGAATATCTTCTGAAGTATGCGTTGTATGAAAAAATTGTTTACAGAAGTTTCATGGTTTGGAGGGGCATATTATGTGGTGCATGTATCTTTTTTATAGGTGAAGGCGTTTCAGTGATTTCAAAATCAACTTTATTATTTTGAATGGTATATCATTTCTTGCTACAGATTTTACCTCTTCGCACTCATTTAACTCCATTAACTGCTGTGTAGTGTTGTAGATGTTGGAAATGGTATCCATTGACATTAATACAATGATGAAATTTATTAACCAACCAAAAAATTGCACCCTGAAGAGTATCTGCACCAATCGTGATGCATACTTTACGAATTCGTTCTTTCATATTCTCTGATATTGTTGTTGATATTGTGGTTCACGGTATACTATATTTTTTAACGTCCCCTACAAAAAGTAATTTAGCGGCTTTAGATCTGGTGAACGTGGCGGGCACAGAAATTCTCCATCGCAACTAATCCAACAATTGAGAAGTTTGTCTGCAACTTGATATTAGGTACACAAAGGAAACTTGCCAGAAACAAAGCGAAATTAGTCGTCAACTATTAGCTTCAGGATTAATAAAGGTCAATACTTATTTGTTATTATAAAAATTGCAATATGTTATTCTATTTAAAATAACATTCTATTTAAAATAACAAAGTTGACCTTGAAATCTCTGAAATGCTTCCACCTATAAAAAAGGATACGTACACCGCATAATATACCGCTCCACACCATGAAACTTTTGTATAAATATTTTTTCATACAACTTTAGCATACTTTAGGAGTTATTCAACGTGATCAAGTTAAGTTACCTTATACATCCTATAGAATAGTTTTCAAACTTTCATTTCGAATAATTACAAACTATATCGATTAAATCGAATTTGATGCAAGAACTTTTCCTATTTATATGTTTGCCGCTGTAGATTAATTGTTAATAATTGTTTATAAATTCGAAGAACAATTTATTTCAGAACACTCAACATAGGACTATAAAACCTTCGATTAAAAGCTTAAAGAACGTAATGGAAAGAAACTTTTCAGTCAGAAATTCCTTTACGAAAGAGCAGAAAGGAAAGATTAAGAAACAACAAGGAAATTATTAACGTCAAAGGCGTATATGAAAGTCGACGTTCGCATGTTTTAATGGCGCCACCCTCCTAAATCAGACGAACACTCGTTTTACTTTGATGGACAAATTTTAGTCTGTCGTTTTTTCGATTTCTCCTTTATCGCAACATGCTGCTGTTTTTAACTACCTGTCTCATTGGATAATTTGTGCCGCAAGCTCTTCGAAAGCCTCCGAAGCTTACGAAAAATATGGAGGAAAATGCGAACGAGGTTAATGAAAGACGAGGTTAGAGTATCGATATTTCTTACGAAATTTGACAGATTCAACTAATGGGGCAGTATTAATTAACGATAAATATAAAGCCATATTGTCGAAAACTTTTTCCTGTTATTCTTTTGAGTATTGAATTAATGTTTAACTGTAATGTTTAAAGGATCATGACAGAGTCATCATAATAGCAAGGTGCTCAGCCCCTTCACACGATGAAGACTTGAAAGTAGGCACCAAAACCATGCTGATCTTACGCGAATGGGCGGTACTGCGAATTCCGTATTCGACTTCGATTAGTTCCTGTGAAAGCACATATTCCGCTGAAGCTGATAACCCCTAAAAAAATTAAAATATTCAACGATATTGAAAAAATCAAAGATTATAACAACTCACCAGATTGAAAAATTCTATAGACATATCAATATTGAAATTCGTGAGAAATCTGGAAATCGAAACGCGTCAAAACTTCATGGAGCGTCCAAGATCAATCTTGAAGTGAAAGAAACAAGATTAACACTGCGGTAAAGGGAGAAAATGAAAAGATATGCATAAAGAATCTGTGGTCGATATCGGAACAGGGAATAAAAGAGGGATATTGAAGATGAAGAACAACGAGCACGAACCGGCTACATTGAATGAGATAAATAACTATCAATCGATGCCTTCCGGTGCTCCCAAGAACATAGAAGAATTGTCGAACGTAGAACCAGCAGGGTGTTATACGGATCGACGTCGTAAGAATGTGAGAGATATTAGGACGAAATTTAGGCCGCCATTTTTCCGACGAGGGTGCTCGAAGCATTGTACGGGATACAGGAAGGATTTGGACACCTCTAGGTAATTGACACTATTTCTGTTTCTGTTTTGTTTTTTACATTAGAACTATCCGAGTAGTCAAAATAATTAGCTATAAGAATAATTTTTCACAGAAATTTTCTAGATTTACAATGACGAATGATTTTTTTGAAATTTATACGAATAAAAGTTTGTTTTTCTTCTTAAATTATATAATTTTTCTTATATATTTTAGTTCGATTTCGTTACTATTAAGTTTTACAAAATACTTTGGTCCTCGGTAGAAACTCGTAACTTGTTTTGTAAAATCTCATTAAAAATGACAGTGTATTCCTGAGGATTTAAATGAATTTTTGTAAAATATATAAAGAAAAACTTGCTTTTCTTCTTCTACTAATATACGTTTTCGTATCCTCTACTTTACGATATCTCTAATACAGTTTAATTATATTTTAGATTTAGACTTCAATAGCCCTAATGATAGTTCTAGTACTAATTGTTAGGAATTTAGAAAAGTTGAACTAAGCGTTGCTTCAGTTTCGAATTGACAGTGTGCAAATCGGTAAAAAAGAATAATTTGGCGCACAGGATAAAAAGAAGCAAGAGGAAGTTTCAGCAATTTTCAAATCAAGTAAAAGTGAGAATAAAACAATTTTAATAATACCCGTATGTTAGAATCGATTTGATGTGATGTACAGACTGTTATACTTGTAGAAAAGAACTACGGAGTCTGTAAAGAAAATAAGAAAAGTGTACAGGGACTTCGCTGCAAGGAGAGTAATGGGGTTCAACTGCGATTTAAACAAGTGCCCGAGCACCATAATACAGTGCAGCACGACTTCCTGCACGGAACCTACTATGCTCTTCAACAAGTTTCACAAACTGAGGGATCCTGAGAAAATGACAAGGGACCAGGAAGAGGAATATGACAGCATATATTGTCCGACAATTCGCGCAGGAGCGACGGATCACGAATTCAAGGTGCTGAAGGATCAATCTGTGGGAACGAGCGTTGACAAAGAAACGAGCACTTAAAGGCCACACCGATGTTTTAATTTCGTCCTGTCGTAATACGTCTTTATTTCTCTTTACTCTACATATTCTACGAATAAAAAAAAACAACAAATATAAGAGTGAAAAAATCCACAAAAACTGCAAAATGAAGGAAACTATATTAACAATCTCCACTAAAAGTATGTGTTCTTTTTTTAACTCTCTCTTTAGCTCTTAATTAATCTCTCAAACCACTTGGTGTTTTATATATTAAATCTGTAACCTTTTGTAACATCTCAGACTTGAGTTACCGTAGCTAAAACAGGATATGGAGATGTTTAATATTTTTGGCTGCTCTTCAAGCCTGTAAAGTCTTATCGAAATAGGTGGCGGACCATTTACGACCATTTCTTGTTAATTTTTTCACTAAAATAAAAAAACTGTAATCAATAGCAATTCATTGCCTCATCTCCAAGAAGAAATATTTTATATAGGATTAATTAGCAATCTAAATTAAAAGCAGAACATAAAGAACTACTTTGAAACTGACTCTAAAACATTCGATATCAAACATCTAATCTATAAAAGACGTAACAAGAGTACGGCAAGTCTGTATTAATGAAGTGGCACTCAGTCTATAGCATCGTTTCCGGCCTTCCTCACCTCTTAACTCTTCTGCCATTCGTCGTCCATTAGGTATTTAGTCTGGCATAATAAGCGATCGTCCCAGGGGATCGGGTAATCAGCGGGGAATCAATTTGTCGACGGAAAACCGGCGAGATTGACGAGCGAGATAATCATGGATCAGGAGTCGAGGAATATCTGAGCAAGTTGCGGCGAACATTTCGGACGTCTGCTCGATGATTCGATAATAATGAATTTATAATTCGTCCTCTTGATTATCTGGTCTCTCGGATCGTAGCTGCGATAACTGAGCAAATTCCACTCTTGACTCATCACTGGACTACGGATTTTTATGGAAATTTATATTCTTGAGAATATATTTAAAAAAGTAGAATCTGGACAGAAGATTATTTTATCCACCAAGTATTGCAGGAAGCGTTATACTTACGATATATTATACATTTTTGCATTTTATGCAATTTTGCACTTTCAAATTTTCTATAAATGCATAAAAATTCACTAATACTTTTCCTTTATGCTAAAAATTGTCTCAAGTCGTTACAAGCTGTTTATTCGATTAAAACGAGGAAGATGAGATTAAAATATAAAAAATTCGAGAATCGCAGCAGAGTTAAAGTTGTGGCGGTCGGTGAGCTCCTTAGTTACGTGGGCGCTAAGGTGCAATATATCACCAGGTCCGTATTCACCAGGCAAATCGACTTTTATTGCTTTATAGCTGTTGTAAGCCGGCCACGGCGCGGCGCACGTGTAATCTGAATGTAAGGAGCTCGTTATTACCGCGGGACCATTCACGACGCGACTTCTTAACGATGGACAGCACGTCGTAATGGCCGGTTCGAGTCTGACCGCAGGATTAACTGTCGCAAGCTGACGACGTTATCGTCCCTTCTTTTCTCTTTTCTTCTTAGTTTCCATTCTTTTATTTCGTCGTCGTTGTTATTCACTGTGTTCCACGGTTGTGGAGAAACAACCAGAACGACGTGTAAATGGACTCGTGCAGAGATTGATACGCGTTGAATTTAATTATGAGACGGAGAGAAAAGGTAACCCAGGTGGTGGTGATTATGTCATAGGTAAACTTTATTTTTAAATAAATAAGCAGATCACTTTTTTTAGATTTATGCGTACCATCCCATGCCATAATCAATCGATCATTATTGTACTTAATGTTTGGGACTTTGCTCAAACTGAAATACTCCCGCTCAAACTCTTAGGTTTTTGATTAGGTTTTCGAAATTTGCTTTAGAATTTTCAAGAATTATAGAATTCGTAATAATTATTTTATTTTCATACTTTTTACGACATGAAAGTATACTATTATGCTATATAGTAATGTATATTCGACAACTTTGTATTAAAAATGCGTAGTATTTAAAATGTATATTTTAAATGTATTTTTTCAAAAATAGGAGATGTCCTAACGGCAGGAGTCTGTTTAAATTAAAATTTTAAATCGTCATTTTGCTAATTATACGCTACTTTACGATAGTGATTTATGAATAAATACGTAAGTACGTAATATTTTTATTAAACGCAAGGAACGTATCAACGAAATAATGTTAAGGCGCTAGGAAAAAACAAGCAGCGTCCATCGCAACGAGAGTCGCTCAATGCCTTTACATTCTCTTGTTCACTCGTGCGTTTCTTTCTCCGCTGTGTCTGTGGCGAGCTGTCAACGTTCGACCGCTCAATCCGCGTGATTAACTTTCGACAGACCCTGTCGAGGACAATTTTCCACGATCGCAAGTTCATTTAGCAGCACCCTCCTCTGGTACGCGTATCACGAACAAACACGAACGCAGAAGGATCGAGTGTAGCACGAATGGCGTGTTTTCCTTATTGGCTGATTGAATAATACATGGAACCGAATGGTATTAGAGCGACGGTGCGCGACACGCGATGCCCATGACGCCTGTCATGTCGTGCAGGTCATGTGTCATGGTTTTGACGAGTTGTTTAGCCCGGCCGATTTATCGATCAGGATGGAGCTCTCCGCGTACGATCTGCTCTCCTGTATTTCTCTTTCGCTGTACTCCAATGATTAATAACGCCGGTCGAGATAAGAGGCAGATTGGATTTATGGGAAATTATCTTAACCTATGAATTATATTTCACGGGAATATTATAGGTTTTCAAACTGGTCATCGAAATCGAATTATATCTTTTTAGGTTCATTGTTTTTTTCTATGAATTATTAGATATTGAGATAGATTAAAAAAAGGTTTATCTAACGAAGGAAACGAACATTGAAAGTGATTATCGAATATCTGAGAAAATCGTTCATTGAACAGTAGTCAGTGTCTCGTGTAGTGGTAAATTCGAGATGAGGATCCTGAAATTGAATTTGTTGTAAATATAATTGAAGATTTCGTTAATGGATACAAACAGAGATTGAGAATCAGCCAAGTATCTTAGTTAATAATCTGTACAGCGAATATATGTTAAAATGGCTATAAGAAAATACCCAAGTGACTTAACCTGTTAATTTATGGTATGGAGTATAATAAGATTTTTTGGTGTATTATGAATCAATGTGTAAATTTCGAAGGAATTCTAGGAAATAGAGAAGTGAAAAGTAAAAATAGTCTTTATTATCTATTCAAGATTCACTTTCAACGCTCTGTCGTGGTATCAATTTTACTTAATTATTCGAATGTTCTAATGGTGTCGTCTCCATGTATATAACTGTGCTTCTTGACGCGGTACGAATCAATTTGTAAATTTCGTGTAAATTCTGTTGAGGTTTTATCTCGGAATAGAAAGAGGCAATGAATGAATGAATCTATAATAGAAATATATTTAAGTAAATTTAAGTATATGTTATTAAATAGGTTTTGGAGTTTAATATTTATTGATTCACTTTTTACGTTCTGTATTTCACCACCATGTGCAGCCATATGAACACACTCAGATAACACGTGGCCAACGCCTAAGACAAAGGAGCGTCGTTAGAAGTCGTACCAACTTAGCATGTAGGACTAGTGATCATACCAACTTAATATTTTCCTCAATAGTACAAGTATTAGGTTGTCCGAAAAGTATCTTTCTTTTACAGACCCGTCTTTTACAACGATGCATCTTTATACGAACATAAAACCTAATCTGTCGAACGTTGTGATATTTATTTTGATAGAAGAAAATGGATCGTACTAATTCGATAGAATAACATAAAACGGTAAATGTTGTGCATCGAGTATTTCCTTATAAAACGAAAGAAACTTTTCGGACGACCTAATACCATGTGTATACTAGTCCAGAACCGCACGCTAGCAGCGTTACTTTACAAAAGAGTTCCAAAGCCACGAGCCTATGGGTATTTATATGTCGGAGATGAAAGAACATCGGGGCCTTTCCTTTGGAAAAATCCCCAATACTTTAATCTAGAGTTTTTATTATAGCTGTACTTAAATAATAAAACTTAGAAGTAGTTGTTTATGATTTAATCTGGTTATGTTTGCCCAAGATTTATGACAGTAGGCTTGGGCTCGAAGTGACACATCTGGTCGCTAATCGTAGCCACGTTCACGGGATGCACGTTTTTACCTAATAGAGGTATAGAATAGTTGTATAGCTCTCCTTAAGATATAGTTGACCCGAGGGGTACGGAGAGGTACAGAGAAGAGTACATAAGTGAAGCGCCACTTGGACTGAAGACCAGTAAATTGAGTTCTACTTGTACTGTGTAAGTATGTTAAGTTACACTTGAACTGTGGACAAGTAAGTTCAGTTCGACTTAGATTTTGGAAGAGAGCATATTTGCTATCCCGTTGACCGTGTATTCGTTATTGAACCTAAGATTATTGTCATTAGCATCTGGAGGATCGCCACGGCCAAATGTCAAATTCTGTAATAACCATATTTATACCGTCAACTATCATCTATATTGTATAACAACAATGGCTAATCCAAATGAAGGTTCGTTAAACGTTTCTAACCTCAATGATAACTCGACATATATAATAACGAAAAATTTGCTTGTATGTAATCCTTTGTACCATCTGTGCAAGGCGTGTTCCTAAAAAAAGCTATGAGGCTGACAGGTCCTTCAAGTTCATTGAGGCTTCGAGGACTAAGAAAACTAAACACTAGAGAAGATGCAGAATTTTGCTAGAGGTAAGAATTACTTCAACAAATTCAGAAGAATATATAAACAAAGACTAATAAAAAGAAGAGATCCTGTCAATACTAAAAGATCCACTAACACCTTCAATCCCCGTATCAACGTATAATTCTCAGTTTGAGGTGAAACTTGAGATCGTAGTTTTCGTACGAATCTCTGGCTGGTTCATTGCAGATTTACAACCAGCAGAACAAGGAAGGTGATGCCTTGACACGGAGCAAGTTGGCCGCGGCATAAATCACAATGAAACGCACGGCTCATTATACTTGCAGGCACTCGTGTAATTGCTACGGGCGTGTCCACGCGTATTTACTCGCACAGATCCGACGTTTTGGCGCTCGCCAACTCGCGCAACCGACTTGTCTGCATCGTCTGTCTTTTTCTCCCCAGACAACGACGTCGTGTCCAATTCAGTGCTTTTCGTAGAGCGGAAATACCCGGCCGGATATAGGCGTGACGCGTACCCTGTCCTTAAATACAGCCCCGAGCTACACCTATTTATTTGTAACAATTGTACTCATCACGACGACCATGTTGTTCCTAAGTATCTGTTAAGATTATCAACAATCGTTGAACAGATTTTGAAGTGTTCAATATTAAAATTATTCGATATTAGGAAGGTGAGAATGTTTGACGAATACTTTTAATACTTTTAAGTATGCCATTTCTGTAGTATGAAGTTTACGACTACGGAATTTAGAAGTTTTCTTTATTATTTAATTTGTACTTTACAATTTGTCTAGCTGGATATTTGATACCCCCCTAGCCCCAAATTCAACAGTCAGGGAATCTATAGAACTGGCTCGAACGAGAGGACACGGGAAGGAGTGCAACAGGAAGATAATTCACCGAGGTTCCTGGAGCACCCCTGTCATACACATAGGATGGTCAACGTGGAATTTTAGTCGGTAAGAGTCCGACATTACCCTGCTACTGCCGTTACTCGCGGCAGCGGAGTGTCCATGAGGATTTCTCCACGTGCCAAAAAGAAGCTGGATATTTGATAAATTTGTTTAATTTAATTGCTAAATAACATGTGGATGGCTACCCCCAGCGGGATACCATCTTCGAGTTTCACTATTTTATTAGGTTGTGCGAAAAGTTTCTTTAATTTTATGAGGAAATAATAGACGCACAACGTTTTCTGTTTTATATTATTTTGTCGAATTACGTACGATCCATTTTCTTCTGTTGAGATAAACATCGTGACATTTTACAGATTTAGTTTCACGTTTGTACGAAGGTGCAAGGTTTGCGAAAGAAAGACACTTTTCGGACAACCTGATATTTTTTTAATGAGGTTTAGTAAGATACAACAGAAAACGGAGAAGCTAGAAGAGTATATTTTATATGTTTTGAAAAAAAAGACGAAATTTGGCAAGGCCTTTTTTATTTATAAATCCAGCAATTACTTGAAACGATACAAAGGTAAAAATATACTTATTCATATAATGAGACTGTGATTCCGATGTTGCTTGGATTTCTTAACCATGACCTTTACTCTAATTAGCCCAAACGTAAATAAAATTCGCGATTATGGTTTCTGTTGCGGTTTTCACCAACGATATTTACGATCCTGTGGAGAAATAGAGTACCAGAACGAAATGCAAACAAAAGAGGGTGAAACGAATCCTCGAGCTACCTGCGGTGAAAACTGACCCGGCATCGAGGTTTGCGTTCATACAAATTACTCTCTAAAGTAACTGCTACTAATTTTTCATTCACAACCTTCCTAATTGTTTGAAATCGATCCAATTGTTGAATCCATATACAATATGAATTGTGAAATATATCTGTTCTTGTTTATAGTAGATAAAACTTTATATTTATGAACTCATTAGGGAACAAAGAGTTTATATATTGTAACTAGAATTATACCTAATAATTCACTAATTTTCCCCAATACGTATTGTCTTTCATTTACATAATAGAATTTGAAGAGGCTGCTGCAATAAATGCCAGTGAATGCCAATAAATACCCAATTATAATTAGACTAAATCACTTTTTGGAAGGTGTTGAATTCATAGTCAGTTAACATTCGTAGCAATAAACGTAGACCATAAAACTCTTCAGTATAAAACTTATACTTTAGTTTTTCTTTTCTAACTACAACTTAAATATCGTAACGTGTTCTCAGTGCTACAAATCCTTCAATACACGTCGAATTAAGCATTAACTAAAATTTCGTTTCTATAAACAGAATTCAGAGAAATGGAGTTCTATTGTAATCTCGATTAGCGTTGCATAATATTTAAACAGTTGTCAAAAGACAAAGTAACCCTGTTGTTTCGATGGTTCCCAATAAATTAGGGTCAAGTTACGTTCATTCTGCAGGTTTACTACCCTCATGAAACTGAAACTGGTGGGATCAGTTACAAAACAATGGAAGGTGAATTGTATCCGGGGTAAATTGCCCACTGAGAAAGAAGAACGGCCACCCGCAGTCTTTTACACCGAAGTTCCACAATTTTCACGCTTTTCCTTCATTCTTTCGTTTCCTCTTTCATCCGCGTCTTATGCAAATGAAGCGTCACGAGGGTTAAATGGCGGTCAGAGTTTAACCGATACTCTGTCCATTGGATTCGTTATGGATCGTTACTCAATGTTCACAAGAGACAAGTGGACTTTCCAGGCTGTTCGAACTTGAATTTCTTAAAACTTAACACACTGGCTGCTATTGGCGCATACGTTGGTCGATGTAAGTATTTTCTGCTTGGAGAGCGAGAGCTGGGTCAATTCTGGCCGATATAGATTTCTGATATTTATAATTAGACTGCGGATTTTTATACAAATTCATATTTTTGCGAATATAACTAAAGAAATGAAATCTAATTAGAGGCTTGTCTTGTTCGTTGAATATTGCAATGAGTGCTATACTTTGGATATTTTGTGTTATATGCATTATGTGCATTTTTGCTGTTTTAAATTTGCTGCTTTAAATAAATGCACAAACGCAGATGTTTAGACTGCGGTGTCTACTTATTGTTATTCTACCAAACTACTTCAATGATTTTATTTTTTAAGTAAATTTATTTACTAGAAAATCCCAATACGTAAATATAGATTCTATTACAAATTATATAACAATTTTATTCCATTGTAGCGGCACATGAGCTACAGGACAATTCAAATCATGATGTTGTTTTGCCTCGGAGTAACAATATCGTTAAGATACAAGTAATGTAAGAATAAACTCCGAGCAAAACAACGTCGCCGCTACGTGCAATCGTCGAACGAAGACGAATTTGAATTTTTCGACTCTCCCCTGAGTGTAAATAAACGGACGAAACCGAAAAGAGTACAGTTATGAGTTATCTATGAGTTATCAGTTAGTCCCACGAGTCAGTATCTATCGAGTATCTACCGAGTATCGAACAGTTATCAACCAATTATCAATTAGTCGCTCGACTCAATATCAGAGTTATCAACGACTTATCAGCGATTATATTTAGCGATTATACACTGTCTTAACGAATCCTTTAGTACGAGTGTCTTTCTGTACTTATTTATTTAACATTTTAAATACGGGGTGGTTGGTAACTGGTGGTGCAAGCGGAAAGGGGGAGATTCTACGCGAAAAAAGAAGTCGAAAATATAGAATAAAAATTTTTCGTTTTTTTTCAGCAATTTTTGTAATAATAAACTTTACGATTACTTCATATTATTTCATTATGTATTCCTAATTTTTCGTTACGGCAAAAACAAACTTAAACTGCGATAATATCCACTTTATAACGAGACGCGATAAAGTGCACGCGTACCGAGCGAAAATTCAAAGTCGATTTTCTCGAAAACAAAGCCCCAAACGAAAAATTTTTATTCCATATTTTCGACTTCTTTTTTCGCCTAGAATAGCCCCCTTTTCGCTTGTACCACCAGTTACCAATCACCCTGTATATTTGACGGTTTCAACAACGAGCGATCTTGTCTAATAAATCTCACGATCAACCATCCTGCACACAAGTCCTCTACACCATCATAAAAGTAAATGTATGGAGGTTGGCAAGGGAAAGGGGGTTGAAAAGCCTTTTGAGTCAACTCTTCGATGTATCAAATTAAAAAATTCGGCACTTCCAGTCTTCGCTGGCTGAGGGTTAACGGTTAAGTAATACTACTGACTCAACTATTCAATTTGTATTTCGATAGCAGCGAATGTGTAATGTGTTACTGGCACCGGATCGACGATTTGTTATGCAATTTGTTGTGCGTATTTTTATTCAATGGTAGCTAAAGATTATTACAAAGTTGTACTGATTAGGAATTTCGAAATCGTATTTCCACGCCTTAGCTATGTAAAGAGTGGCTGTTTTCTATTAAATTCCTCTGCTACGGGAAACATAGAAATATTTCAATTAGAAATATTTCATAACGCGGAGAATTTACAGCGCATAGCTTTGCTAATTCAATAGGATAGAAATAACGCAATCTACGATATTGATTTTAATAAGTAGAATATTTGAGATTCTATTCAACGTTTAAATTTCTTCTTTACTTTATTAACATATCATTTATTGTTATTTTAATAAAAAATGACAATTTAACAATTTTACGTCATTAAATAGAAAAATAACACGTTGACTAAGTAACGGATTTTGTATATTTTGTGTAGAGGACGTTGGTCGGTGAGGTTTAATGACGAGATTGTTCGTTGTTGCAACCGTCGAATATATTTAAAATAATAAATAAATATAAGGACTATATTCGCTGAGTCGCTCGTACAATGTATAAATCGCAAAGTAAAATTGCTAATTAATACTCAATAAATGATTGCTAGATACTCGTGATAATACTTAGATAGTTCGTTGATACTGGTAGGTACTAAACTCTTTTCGGTTGCGTCGCTTTATTTAGACTGTTCAGGGGAAAGTCGGAAAATTCAAATTCGTCTTCGTTCGACGGTTGCACGTAGCGGCGACATTCTTTTGCCCGGAGTTTACTTATTCTTACATTACTTGTATCCTTACGATATTGATACTCCAAGGCAAAACAACAACATGATTTGAATTGTCCTCTACTAATGTGCTACTACACTTGCATGCAGCGTTAAAGTGTTGTTGCTTTTTTCAATGGAACATGCATAATACACATTAGACAGATTATGTTATATCTAGTATTAAGAAAAAATGTACATGAATATATCTATAAGATGATAAGAGTACAAGAGTCAGAACAAAAAAGAATATCTATGAAAGAATAAAACTGTTTAAATATTTTATGCTGCAATTCATTCTTTAGATTTTTATTGTAATATTAAAAATATTATAAAATGTAAATGTATGTAGTTAAACACTTTAGGAATCCTGGGATTATCAGTCACCAGTAATGCTCATGCTTTAATAGGCATCGACATAATAAAATTTTGTTCTTAGTTTCTTAAAATTTTGATTTTATCTTAATTTAGGCTACCTACATTTCATTTAGTTGATTGGGAACGAACTTCTAAAATGTTGATGAACATTCAGAAACTTTGGTGTTATTATTACAATCACAAAGATTTATCCTTAGTGTTGCAGCCTTACCCTAATCTTCTGTACTTTCCATTTTATTTTGATTATGAACGATTTTCTTATGCGTTAACATTAGATTTATTAAATTTTATTCTTATTATCAGACTTCCAATCTTATTCTACTCTTCCCCATTTTTCATTTCGCTATGGTTGGAAACGAATTTGCAAGCCCTGAGGAAGTATCTAGGGTTGGCAACTAGGTGATTGCGGAATTTGTCAGTAGATGGTTTTAGCACATTTTTTTGTTTAGTCAACGTGTTCCAAGCACTTAACCTATATTGTTTTCTTATTGTTTGGACTTCCACCCTTAATTTAGTAAAAAATTGTATCGATTAATTATTTAGTTCCGTTTTTATCCCAATTTAAAAATGGAAGAACAAGACGCGCATTTCAGACATATTTTATTGTATTATTTCCGAAAGGGCAAGAACGCATCGCAAGCACACAAGAAGATATGTGCCTCATATGAGAATGAAGCCTTGAAAGAAAGGCGGTGTCAACATTGGTTTGCCAAATTTCGTTCTGGTGATTTTTCACTGAAAAATGCTCAACGATCTGACCGTTCAGTTGAAGTTGATGAGACCCATATCGAGGCCATTATCGATTCGGATCGTCATAGCACAACGCGTGAGATTGCAGAGAAGCTCGATGTATCGCATACATGCATTGAAAAAAGATTAAAACAGCTTGGCTATGTCAAGAAACTCGATTTATGGGTCCCTCATCAGCTTAAGGAAATTCAGTTGACGCAACGCATTAGCATCCGCGATTCGCTTCTGAAACGCAACGAAATTGATCCATTTCTGAAACGACTGATTACCGGCGACCAAAAGTGGATAGTTTATAACAACGTTAATGAGAAAAGATCGTGGGTGATGCAAGACGAACCAGCCCAGACGACGCCAAAAGCTGAGATTCACCAAAAAAAGATTATGCCGTCAGTTTGGTGGGATTATAAAGGAATTCTGCACTTTGAACTTTTACCAAGAAATCAAACGGTTAATTCAAACGTGTACGTTGAACAACTCGCCAAACTGAGCGATACAGTTGAAGAAAAGCGGCCAGAATTGGCAAATCGTAAGGGTGTTGTTTTCCAGTGTGACAATGCAAAACCCCACACATCTTTGGTCACTCGTCAAAAATTATTGGAACTTAGGTTTGGATGTATTGTCACACCCACCATATAGCCCTGAGCTTGCGCCTTTAGATTACCATTTATTTCGTCCCATGCAGAACTCCTTAAATGGTAAAATGTTTAATAACGCTGATGATGTAAAATCACATTTAATTCAGTTTTTTGCTGGCAAAAATCAGAAGTTTTATAAACATGGACTTACGACACTGCCTGAAAGATGGCAAAAGGTCATCGACAAAAACGGACAATACCTAACTGAATAAAGTTATATTTCTAAGCAAAAATTTTGAATTTTTCTTCTTATTTAAAGTATGCAATCACTTAGTTTCCAAGTAATCACAGTTATAAAACGTATCTTTCACCTCTATTCCATCTATTTAATCAAAAACGAATTCACAAAACTTCGCCGGGCATTCACAAACACTTATCCACTCATGTGTCACTGGATAGCAAGTCTGCAAGACCCGAACAGGCGGAAACACTGCCACGAATCGGTTTCTCGGGACATTCCGCGAGTGTCACGACACCCGTAGAAAAATCAGAAATTACGAGGTTATCCGATGCGCGGAATGGTACTGGGAACCCACACATGCCACGGCGACAGGGCCTCGTGCACCGCACCCACACGGACGCTTGTGCGGCCCGCGACGAGCACCCACACCAAAGTACGGGGCGCGCGAGTTCACATGCTGGTTTCCACACGCATAATCACCTGTCTCGTCCATCATAAGCAGCGTACCTGGCCAGATGTAATGCGCCGCGGGCCCACGCAAAACCCGTCCGACATCGCAACGTTTCAACACACGCCCACGATCGGTCGGCTCGCTTTCAAAATGTCGTAAGTCAAATTGCCCCGGCCGCGCACCGTTTCATCATCCGGATCCGGGCCATGGCTCGTGTACGAGCTCGCGTATATATGCAACGAACGATGAGTTCGTCGCGTCGATCGATGCGCGTTTTCGATGAAAAATGGTACCTTGCAGGCGAGATTGGTGTTGATGTTACCGTTGTTGGCCAGGTTTTCGGCGCTGAAAGTTCGGTACGGGAGATAGGGCGGAGTGGAGGGAATTGCAGGGTGGTTTGGTTAATTTGACGATGGTTCAGCTTCGTACAGTGACACTTATTAATATTCGGATACGACGATGTCAGAGAAATTAGAAAATTAGCGACAGAGTGTATACCAGCGAGCTTCTTATGTTTCCACCTGCGATCTTTTTTGGCCTTATCGATAATTAAGCTCACTAATTGTCACTAATTATTACATCCGATGGGGAAATGATATCTACAAAATCTGAACATAGGAAGCAGAGCCACATTTTTATCATTTCACGTCAGTTTTGAACGTCAGTTTTGTGTTCGATATTTTAAACACATTTGAGAATATTTTTCTAATAAAATTTTAAAATATAATGTTTTATACGTATAATAGTAATATTTATGTAATATAATTAGAAATATATAGAAAAATACAATCTTTCAGTTTTATTTACGCATAGTAAATAACGCAGCGTCTGAGTCACGTTACTACGTGTATTAGCTACCTGAGGTGGAAAATTAGCTTACTTATTTTCATGTTTTTACCTGAGATCGCCCCTTTACTGTAATAAATAAGTTTATCACTTCGCGAGTCGGCTATTTCGTACAGCAAGCGTTCGTTTTATCGTTTTTAGTTGAGATTTCGAGCTGTATATATCGCAGGGTTATATTCTAAGAGAGAGTGAGTTTAAAAAAGTGGAAATTAGAAGCTTCGATAAAATATATTTGCAGAGTATAATAAAGGTGGATCACTGGTTTAAAACTTACAACCAACGATCAAGATTTGCATGCATTGTTTTATAATTTACGAAAGGTAAAAGTGGATCTCCGATCAAATGCCGCGATAGTGATAAAAGAAGTGGAAGTATTTTGGGACAAGAGAAGAAGAAACTTACGACAAAATCAATAGCAATGTATCAAAGCTAGCGACAGTTGCAATGGAGTTATAAACGTGGAAATGGATTACAAAAAGGAAGAGAAAAGGAATTCGTTGACTCACTGGATCATCTTCTTCATATCCTTCGTAATGATGTGTTGGGCATGATAAAAATTGATGAAGATAATCTGTTGCTTTTAAACGAAAGGAAAAAGTGCAGAATAGGATCAATGACTGGGGCAGACAGAAATTTCATGAAAAAGGAGCATCGAACAGCAATTCTGCAAGAAGTGGAAGATCTTTGCAAACGACGATTTGATGCAATGGAGAAAATACAAGATATATGTTTAAAAAATTTGATATATATTTTTATTTTTGAATTTGTTTTAATATATTTGTAGATCACAGATTAATTTCTTTCTTCGTATATTGTAAAATAAACACAATTGTAATCAACTTCATCTACCGGGGAACTAGAAAATTCCTCAGTCGAAGATTTCATCGAAGATGAGCGTGTTCTTTTTAACGAACTAGAGCCGAGTAATCCAGAAAAGTCAAAGGGAACAGCAAGTAATTAATGTGAAACTCGTCGTCACTTTAGATAAATGTATAATAAATAAGATAAATGATCAGGATGCAGTTTGAATCTTAATTGCTGCTGCACGATTTAGATAACTAAATAATTAATTCACGAAAGCAGAACGCGTAAAACGAAACATTTTAAAAACGCACTAAAAAAAGGTCACTGTTAATCGGAACAGGAAAATGTTATAATATTTAACTGAGAAAATCGCATGTTTTTGTTACCTACGAAGAAAACGAAAGCTTTTCGGAGTTCCTGCAATAATAAAACGTAGTGGCGAGGAACAAGCGATAGCTATATTTTAGTTATTAGAAACATAGGAATTAACAAATAAAATATAAGCGATTTTCTGGATACAACGTTCACAAATATGGGACGGTTTCAAGGTGCTCATTGTACATATTTAAATACATGGAATTAATATTTTAATGTGCTTTGTTTATTATCTGAATATTTCTGTGATGTTAAACTTCATCCTTAAGTGTTTAGTTCGTCGCTTATTACTATTACGCAAAAGTTTGTGTATTAAGCCCTTAACCTACAACTACGGGCTATGCCCGTAGTACGATGGTCGGACCAATCGTAAATATTACGGGCATCGCTCGTGGTACGTACTACACAAGTACCACACAAGTACTAAATAGATAATATTTATGTTCTGCTTACTAGAATAAGCGGAGTAGAATACGAAAAAAAAAAACAATAAATTGAATAACATCATTATAAACAAATATATAGATAAATATATTTTTATAATTGCATTTTACTTTTTATTTTATTCCAAGATGATTTTCATTGTCACTAGTATCGGTATATTTATAGCGTTTTGATGTAAAATACAATCGTAATGCAAAGAGATGGATCACGCGGTGACAGTATCTTCTACGAATCGATTTCCGCGGCAACTAGATCGATTCTTACTGGTTGTCACATCGTCAAACGAGTTGGATCAGCTTCTTCGATTAGACTTCTCGAGTTCCTCGACGTTTTCAAGTTCGTTAAAAAGAGACAACTTGCTGCAGTTTGCAATAAAGAATATTCCGTGAAAATCAAGCAGCAGAAGAGTAGCCATCTAGCATACCACGTTTCAGAAGTAAGCAGTCGACTCCTTCGACAACTTAATCGATGAATCCAATCAGCCGGTAACCGGAAAACTCAACTCTTTTACCAAAGCGAATACATAAAATACGCGAAAAATAAGCGAACTCAAATATTTCCACAGATTTCACGATAACTGTGATAACCAACTGAGTTGTTGCTGGAACGAGGGTTTCGCAATTAATTTTTCATCCATAGAACGGAGGAAGCATTTCGTTAAAATCGTCTTCTCGACGGGAAATTTATCTTCGTTCGGTTGGCTTCGCGATGAATCCTCGCGTACACAATGGCCACGGCTCGAGCATCGATTCGAGTTTCGATTTAGCTTGGCGCACCTGCGAACGAAACCCCTGCTCTCGCGATGGAAATCACGCGTGGATCCATCGCGGATCGTTAATGTCCGGCTGTCAAGCTGTCGCACGAGTCGCCTACGTCTTCCTTCGAAAGTTGAAACGTCGACTGACCGGCCGATTATCCCGTCGAAATTTGAAATCCCTGAACCGAGAGGTGCGTACAGCTTCTCTCTCTCTCTCTCTTTCTCTCTCTTTCTCTCTGTGGACATGTTCACGTGAAAGCGGAAAGCGGAAGTCACGGTGAATCGATTTCGTGGCAATATCCTTTTGGAGAGAACGAGAGAAAGAAGTTTAATTTAATCGCGAAGCGAAGTAATTTTAAAATTGTTGCGTTGATCGATGGTGTATGATAATGCGGCGTGTACAAGTAAAACGTAGAAAAACGTAAAAAGTACGTGTCGTCGTGTAAATTATCATTTGAAAGATAAATTTCCACGAATGATAGCTCTTTTAAAGAAGTTTCAGCTCGTTAGCAGCGACAAGAGAAGATACGCGTTAAATAATTGGAAGCAATTACAGCTACATATGTATAATAAGCGTAATTTAAAAACAAGGTGAACGGCTATCAACGTGGAATGAGATTCGAAAAAAAGGGAATGAAGGTGACCAATTAGTCCAAGATCGATCCAGTGGTATAGCGGAGAAGTAATTTGAAAAATTTGAATGGCAGGTGACGATTGGACCGATGGTTCTGCTGTGCTCGTTACGCATGGCCTAATGTGGAACAAGACAAGGAGGAGGGAATGGAATCGGTTCTTATACATAGCCCCAAGGAACGGGCACGTACGGCCGCCATTTTTGGTCGTTTCGTTAATTAATCCCGAGTGCCTAGCGTGAAAGCCATTACTTTTTGTCTCAGCCCGAGCAGACACGGCTAATTTCATCGCAAACTGGACTCTCAGAAAGCACGCTGGTCATCTACACGCGAACCCTTTTATCTCTCTCGCCTTCCTCTCTCTGCTTCTCTCCCCTCTACGCTTATCCGCCACTGGTCGTCCGCCTCTAACGGGCATAGTGCACGCTCGTTTTTGCCAACGAAATTCCATGTCCAGGTGAAAAAGGAATCCTAACCGAATTTTTTGCAACGGCTCCCATTCGTCCCACGGGACCAACGATTCCTTCGCTTGTGGATCTGCTTTCTCTTCCGATGCACGCTCTTGAAATATTAATTTTTTGCACCGGTTTTGGCGCATCGTTAGAATTACTGGCGGTTGAGCGCCTTTGACTTCTGACACAAGAAACGGAAGCATTTCTTGTTCATCGTCCTCGATCGTGTAATACAAAATCGTAACGAGTGGCACAACGCGGAGAAAAAACATTATGATTTGTGTAAGCGATAAAGGCGAAGATCGTGGTTCACAGGGAAGATCGCAAGAGTGTAATTAACGTGGAATTAGATGTGTTATACATTTCATAAAGGGATCTAGATCGTGTGAGCGATTAGGATACGAACGGGGATACAGCGTTGTCTAATAATGTTTCACTAACAGCAACAAACCTTAACTCTCAATAGGATCTACGTCGCTTCCTCCGTTAAATTACTCTACATATATTCATTATTCCAACGCCATTAATACATCTTGCGGAGAAGCTACTTACTTGCAGAAGACACACGGACATTAGCTCTCATCAACGGATCCCATAATTAGCCTTCCATTAGGACGTTCAAGATTCAAGTGATAAAAAATTAACAAACAAAGAAAGAAATTTGCAAGAACGAACACCCAGTCTATATATCAAACGCGCCCAACCTGTTAAATGTGTTTCTTCCGAATCTTGATACATCTTTTAACATCCGTCAAACACATCCATAGGAAATATTCTTGTTACATAAACCGCAGATACTGAAAATATATTTACTACGATAATTTAGCTAGAGGCGATACGAATCCATCTCTCTGAATTACTGTAATTGCAAGTACACGACTAATAAAACGTTTCAACTCGTTTTTCTAATCGTACCGTACCAAGTACCCTGCTAATTTTATTTTCAATCCGACACTAATCATACGGATACCAATGATATAATTTTCTTGACTTTTCTTTTAAACTTCTTGGATTTACGCAACACCGTACTGGCTGTAATTTTTAATATTTTACGAAATACTACTTGTTGTTCGTTCAACGAAAAATGACAGATCATGGCGAATGGGGCATTTTTTCTTCAGTCCTTCACTGATCGGCGGTCGATCGGTTTTTCTCGTTTCCACCTAAGAGACGCTAAAAAACGTTCGTCGAGGAGGATGCAGCGAGCAGCAAATAAGGCGTGGTGGAGACGCGCGCGAGCGAAGCGATTATTCGACTCATGCGGGCTGCCGCAAAATTGAGAGTTAACGAACCTCGACGAACCCGCTGACACTCGGCGAGTTGCGCAATCGCGTCCGTGGCACAGGTTAAATCCGCGCGCGATGCCGCTGACACACGCGCGCACACGCCAGAGGATGAGGCCACGATCCGTGAAACGCTCGTCGTGGCTGACTCGAAAAGTTGACAGGCAATTTATTCGAACGAGCGTGCCAGACGAGTTTCCGTGGCATGTCGCTTTTCTAATTGCCTGCTTAACCGTTTAACGGTTTGTTTGCGCGACGACCTGCCAGAGGATCCTTTGAATCGTCTCTTTACGTTTCATTCGATTCGTTTCATTTCTCTTCTATTTTTTTTTTTTTTTGTTTTTTTTTGTTAACTACACGAGATGACTATTCTATTCTTTCTAAGCGTAATGAATGTTCATATGTATTTCACAAAGGATATAACCTAATAAACACGATGATGGAACCCCGCTGAGGGTAACCCATCCACATGCTATATTTTATACTCTAAGATAAAATGTTTTACCAAATGTCCTACTGGACAAATTGTACAATTTTAAAATAAAATAAAAAAAATATGTATAAACATATACTCGGGTTTATAAATATTAAAACACCTGCAATCTTCTTGTACCGGTGATCCAACGTTATTAGTGGAATTGTACAAGTTATCATTATAAATATGTCGGAGATGAAAGGACATCGGGGCCTTTCTCTGGAATGTTCGGGAAAACCCCAATACTCTAATCCAGATTTTTGCGATAGCGACACTTAGCAATAAACTAAGAAATAGTTATATGGGTACCTAAGGTTTATGACGATGGGCTTGGGCTCGAGGTGACATAATGAGTCGCCGAACGTAGCCGCGGTCACGGGAGGGACGTGTAATAACAGAGGTATAAAGTAATTGTGCAGCTCTCCTTAGAAACAATGATTAACCCGAGAGGTGGGAAAAGGACTGTATAAGGGCAGTTCCATTTGGACCAGAGGTCAGTGAGCTAGTCGCCGAAAGAATTGCTGATTTAGTTGCCAATGGAAGTACGACTTGTACGTTGAGTCAGGCCCGGATCGTGTATGACATCGGGTTCGTCTCCCGTGGCCGTGGATTCGTTACCGAACCTAGATTCATCGTCATCGATATCTCGTTTGTCCGATTGCCGTCTTTAACTGTAACCTCTTGTAATCATCCCATCGGTACCAATAACGATCAGCTGGAATACATGATCACGATGATCGGTTCGAACGAAGATTCGTCAAACGCCCAAAATACCAATCCTTAATCCTAAACAAATAAATATTCTTCAAGAATAATGGCAAAGTTGATAGCGTGTATCCAGAACACGTAATTACAATGTTAAAAAGTTATTTTAAGAATTTCAGAAAAATAATGAATTAAAATAAAAAGAAAATATTTTAGAAATCGAAGAACTGGCACACTTTCTACTTAATATCTTCGACTTTTCAGATTACAATGAATTATCGTATCTTCTCAAAACGAGCAGCGATATAAGGAAAGTTGTAAAATATTCGAAGCAAAAATCTGTATTCAATGATTGACTTCACCGTGGGATGATATACGGGAAAGTTTACGGTCGTTCGAACGTTCTTGCCCGGTTTTTAATAGAAATCTCCAGTCACGCGCGGCACAATAATTTCTCACGAACGTGCAAGCACGAGAGACGTTCACGGGTCTGCAGTATTTTCAGCACGTGGACGTGAACAATTATATTGTTCGATCGGTCGGCTAGCATCGCGCTAAACGTCTGTATCCGGTGATCTGTATGCGAACCTTGTTCGTATTCTTTCACGATTCACCGTTATGTCCACGACAATAAAGTCGTTGGTAATTGTCGACGCGCATTTTCTTATTCATCGGCTTTCTCGTGAGCAGCGGCGAGGAAAAAAACGCGTCATTTACTTTTACAAATATAGCGAGTCCCGATGAAACTTTTATGAAGAATTAGTCTCTCTACGTTTGCAAGATCCAATTAATTCTTTAACGTGGAAACTCACCATCGTAGATACTTCCAATGACGGAAGAGTCGTCGATTTTCATTGAAAGAAGATCGATTAGTCGCGTTTCTGAGTGTCTCTTAACAAATGTTATGAATATTTTAAGAAACTTAAGAAACTCTGGTCGCGTGACCGAGAACTTACAGATTGGACCAGGATAGAAAATTGTTAGAGTTGATTTTGGAGAAGAGAAGGTATCTAATACAGAAAGTATGAGTAACAAAGAACCACGTCACGACCTTTAAAATCAAATAAAATGACGACTTTGGCAATTCAAGATTAATTGATGATATACTGTATTTTAACGTAATGAATTTTTGTGTACGTCATTGACACTAACCTTACCAGGCCTGGATAACTGATCGGTTACAAAATTTAATTTAAGATTTTACATTCATTTTGCTCGTCTAATTTTATTTAAATTCTCATATTAACAAAAATTGAGAAATTAATTAATCAGATAATACCTGATCATTTGATATCTGGTAAAGTCAGCGTTAAAGAAGTAGCATCTAAACTTTTTCATCTTCAAAGTATTATAAATAATATCCTGTTAGAATCTAATCTTAAAGTTAAGATAAATAATCTGTGGAAGACACAATGTTTATGTTGAAATAATATTAGGTGACGTTTATTAAAACAAGTGAGTGATATGGTATAATCAACAAAGCGTGCAGGTAAAGAATTTATGGATTGTTCACAGTTGGTCAGTTACTCTCAGGCTATTATACTTATCTATAATAAGTATTAACTTATTATAAATAATTAACCATGCCACAGCGCCACGTCAGAAAAATTACTGAAAATTCTCAATGCGAGAATTGATTGTAATTTACAAACAAATAAAAAAAAATACTCTCAGGCTGACTGTAGGTAGTGACCCATGGTCCCTTAAAGATTTTGAACCCCATTCTCCATACAGTAGTGAGTATGACCTGTGTAAGTGTCCTGTTCAAGTGCCTGTGTAAGTGTCTGTATAAGATTATTTTTATCTATGTGCGTAATATCGTTGTATTCCAATATATTCACTTGGATATTTGGATATATTTACATTAATATGTGTTGGATATTTCGTATATTTTATATTTTTGTATATTCAAATTTTTCATAAATGCTAATGCATAATTATACTATCAAACCATCTCTATCCGATCGAAATTCTAACAAATATGATATTATACAGTACCTGAGGCTGGGAAGACTCGGCTGAAATAAATTTATCCACAATGTCAGCTGGACATTTGTTATATTCCTTGTGTCAAAAATCATACGGGACGATATCATTTCCAGGTTGCCCCGGAGAGGAAAAAGGTACACGAGTTTCTTCGGGTTCAAAAGGTGAAGCGGAGGATCGGTGAAAAGGACAAAATTGCTATCCCTTGCTTGAATATAAATTCTCGTGGTGGCAGTGGTTGTTTCTCAGCACGAATTGCGGTGCGGCAAACACAGCGGAAGGCGTTCTTGTTTTCTATGGGGCAGGATCGATCTATGGTCCGCCATTGAGAAGAGGGAGAGAGCCAAGAGGGTTTTCTGGTATCGCCGTATGGCAAACAGCAGATGTGCTGTACACCCGTGCCTCTCCTTCTTCCACCCTTCTCCCCTCTTTTCCATCCCCTTCTCTATCTTTTTCCGGCCCTCTTCGCAACGTCCCTTCTTTCATTCGCCAACTTTCTCTGTTTTATGGACTCATCGTACATCCACGCTCTCTGCATGGGTGTGTTTACCATAAGGCAAGTATTGTCGAACGCCCAAATGACACTCATAGATATGTCAGCTTCTTTTTTTCCCCTTCTTCTTCTTCTTCTTCTTCTTCCTCGATGCAGGCATTCCACCAGATATATACGAAGATTCGATTTACGAGGGATGCTCCGAGAGAGACATGCTTCCCTGTTCTTCGTTCGTAAACGAATGCCGCGTGTACTCTGTTTGAGAACTGTATTCGATCATTTTTATTTATCTATATTCGACAGGATAAGTACGAGAATATTATGAATTTAGAAACTAATTTACACTGGATTGGTTAAATTGAACATTGAGTTTCGTAATTAATAATGGACTTTTATCCGTTAAGTAAATCACGGTACGATGAGTGATGTTGGCAGATTCTAATCTCTTAATGTGATTTCCCTATCGATTGGGGTTTCACAAGTTTCACCCCTCGATGAATAGGGGTGAAATTATAAAATGAGGATATCAATGGCTTCCTTAGAAACATTTCATCTTCAACGATTTTATATTATAGTTGTTAATATTATTTATCTTTAATATATAGCAACTATAATATAAAATCATTGAAGATGAGATGTTTCTAAGGAAGCCATTTAATTCCTCATTTAATAATTTCATATATTAAAGATAAATAATATTAACAAATTTCCTTCACTGTGCGAAGGGAATTAATATTTGACGTATTGGTGAAAATAGGATAATTTTTGTTGAAACGAATTTATTACATACGAGTAACGTTATACGAGTAGAGTATTCTCTACAAAGAGATGGTTAATTAAAAAGGAAGAAACAGAGAATGTTCGGGCCATGGGTCGAAGCTTAGCATCGAAAAGCAGGGGACCATTTTGTTCCTTCCAATTTAAGAAGGAGGAAATGATACGGGGTTCGTCCCTTCTCCGCATGGAGTCCCATGTATATTCCAGGCAGACACAAAAGAAAATAATTAGCTCTCCTGCCGATGGATAGATAAACGTACGCATCCAGACAATTTTGGTGGGCAATGATTATTAACAGTCAGCAGGGTGCCCGCGGTTAGCTGTCCGTGTTCGAACAGCCAAGAATTAATTAGTCGTTAAATCAATCTTAAACGAGGAATAAGCCTCTGCTGCTTTAAAGCGTAATTCGTCAGTGTCGACCGATGTTTAATTTAGCAACATTGACGGTTATCTAGCTCTACTTGTATGGTTAACTCCCTATCCTATAATATCGTGTGGTTCTGGTTCATGATCATATTTCATCACAACTGTACTTGTAAAAAAAGTTGAGTTTCGACCGTAATTTTCATTCTTTACACTGCACTGAAGATATCTAAATACAAATTACATAAGTATATGATGTTTCTATATTATGCATCAGATATGCTGTTACTATGATAAATAAAAGAACGATATAATCTATGTTCCTGAGACTTCATGTTCCTTGACTTCCTGAGACTTCACTTCCTGAGACAGTTTCACGTTCCTGAGACTTTTTTCACGCTTGCAAAGTCCCAATTATTAAATCGATCTTTCCTGTAAAAGTCCTATGATCCCTTGCCTATTATTTTTAAAAGTATTACAACAATTATGTTGCGCACGTTGGTATAAAATATGTATATTTACGGACACGATTGTCAACGTGTGTTTCAATGATTAACACGTTGACTGCCATGAGGGTCACCGGTGACCGGCACTCGATTTGGCTATAGCGCCGTGGGGACCATCGGTAACCGGCGACGCAGCAAATATTAAATGTACATAGCACGATTGTTCGTAAAAAGGACAATCGTAATAATTGTCAACAACGCCGTGGGGGTCACCGGTGGCCCACCATGAAAAATGCTTCAAACATGATTTTATAACTCATCTTATTCGTTGCAAATAATATTTCAACATAATATGCATCGCATAATGAAAAGTTCACGTCGGCGCCTTGGGCAAACCATGGAAAATTCGTCTGGCAGTCAACGTGTTAAATATCCTAATGAGTATTACATGTCGAATATTTTTGTAGCGACACAGGAGTCAAAGGACGACGCGAATTGAGAGCGATCATGTTGTTGTTTTGCTTCGGAGCATTGACACAGCCTTGAGCATGAAACGTAATGACGAATAAACTCCGGCCAAAACAATGTTGCCGCTACATGCCACCGTCGAATGAAGACGAACTCAAATTTTCCGACTTTCCCCCGACCAGTATAAATAAACGGACGCGATCGCGAGCAGGAGAGTACACACGGAGTATCTATCAGTTAGCAACCAGTTATCGATCAGTTATCGGTTAGTCGCGCGACAGTTAGTATCTCCGAGTACATACCAAGTATCTAACAGAGTATCTCCGAGTATCTCCGACTATCTCACGAGTATTTATCGAGTTACGCGACGAGCATTAACGAGTATTTGTTCCGTGATTTTATTTTGCGATTTATTGTTAGAATTTAATCTTAAAGTTAAGATAAATAATCTGTGGAAGACGCAATGTTTATGTTGAAATAATATTAGATGATGTTTATTAAAAAGAATTACAGAACCAAATGTATTTAAAATATAAGTGAGTGATATGGTATAATCAACAAAGTGTGCAGGTAAAGAATTTATGGATTGTTCACAGTTGGCCAGTTACTCTCAGACTGACTGTAGGTAGTGATCCATGGCCCCTTAAAGATTTTGAACCCCACTCTCTATGTGTAGTGAGTATGACCTGTGTAAGTGTCCTGTTCAAATGCCTGTGTAGGTGTCTGTCTAAGATCATTTGTGTCTATGTGCGTAATATCGTTGTATTCCAACAGAATACGTAAAAATCCGTAGTCTAATTATGCTGTGGGCGATAATATTTTAGAAAATATGAGTCTGCATGGCTGCTCAGAATTTGAAACGATTGTAAAGATTATAAAATAGATAGAGCGATAAAAATTGGTACGATATAAATTCTAACTAATTTCAGGAATTAAATCGATCTTGACTGCACTCTCTTCGTGGTACGTCAGCAGATTTCTCTCTTTCTTGAATCTCATTCGTTCAAATCTTCCTCTCAATGATCGCGTTTTCGATTTTCAGCCCCGTGAAGGATGCAGACAACAGAATGTAAAATGTCGGAGATTATAAAGATACTTCGGTACGCAAAATATGCGTGGTGTAGAAGTTTCGTCATGCGTAACAATCTAACTCAAGAATGTGTTTAATTAAGTGTTACCTTAGAGAACATATTTGGAAGAACATAAGGTATTTTGAGCTTGCAAATACGTACGTGAAGACCCAGATATACTAAAATTATACAAGTTATCACTTTTTCTAGAAATATTTCTATACAAATTTTTGGGTATTTGAATGATTTTTTCTAAAATATAGAAGTTAATTTATATACAGGGTGGTTGGTAACTGGTGATACAAGCGGAAAGGGTGTGATTCTGCGCGAAAAAAGAAGTCGAAAATATAGAATAAAAATTTTTCGTTTGAGGCTTTGTTTTCGAGAAAATCGACTTTGAATTTTCGCTCGGTACGCCTGCACTTTATCACGTCCCGTTATAAAGTGGATATTATCGCAGTTTAAGTTTGTTTTTGCCGTAACGGAAAATTAGGAATACATAATGAAGTAATATGAAGTAATCATAAAGTTCATTATTACAAAAATTGCTGAAAAAGAAAACGAAAAATTTTTATTCTATATTTTCGACTTCTCTTTTCGCGTAGAATCACCCCCTTTCCGCTTGTGCCACCAGTTACCAACCAGCCTGTATAAAAATTCTCACGACTAAAACCCAACTTTACCTCAATACCCAATCTCCCATCTGCAGTTATCAAGAAGCATCTGACAAACGAAGACCTAACCATGGACGATTGCTACGAACCTCCTGAAGCGATCTTTTCGAATTCAATTCAAAGCAGAGCGCGCAAAAAGTACGTAAAGCTGAAACCCAGTCACGTCAGTCCTGTCCCTCTGGATCGAACGATTTCAATTCGCCAGACCGATCTGCTTTTTTCGTCTAGAGTTTCTCTTATCGCGGTCTGGCGAAAAATTCGGCTACAAGGTGTATCGTGCGTGGATTCCAGCGATGGTACGACCCCAATAAAATCCTCACATGGCCGAGGCAGGGTTGGAGGACTCGCGAATTCCGTGCCGATGTTCGTAGCTACTGCGAGAAAAGAATCGAGCCTTCGTTCCAGCTTCTTCTACAGGGTGGAAAAAAAAATGGGCGGCGCTTTGGATGTGACGGGACCAGATCTAGGCCCCAAGACCAGGCAGCGAGGCTGGGCCTTAGATCTGTCGGGCCCTTTCCCCTTCCCTTTTGCTCGATCCTATCCTTTCTCCTCTCTTGGCCTGCTAGCAAAGAACAGTGGAGGGACGAAAGAGAAAAAGAGAGATCGGCCAACCATCGCACCGGCAGCCTGCGCGGCGACCCGCGGGAATATCATCTAGCGATGGGCAAGAAACCTTTCTATGGTTTTTACCATTATTAATATCAGACGCACTTTCCAGTAGCAAAGAAAAGAGAAAATTGTATGTTTTAAACTTGCGCGTTAAAAGATTAACGAAGTATGTATGCTTTTGTTATAATGTTTGGAAAATCACATAAGTTTGGTTATTTGAAAGACAGAATTGTCATACGAAGACAGAAATAATAAATAATAATAGAGAGATACAACTATCGAGACTTTAAATCGTTCAAATAGCTTATGAATATTTAATACGATAAACATCGTGGCGAAATAAAATGCCTGACACTAATCGTACGCCATTTACGATCTTCAAAAATGTTGATATTACTTAGCTCAAAAATTAACGACGTACCTTCTTCAATATCATCGCATAACCATCCTCTTATTTTATCAAAACTGACACAAATATTTATTTTCGGTTAATTGTTCCAGACAAATGGTTAAAATATTCGTCCAAGAGATTTGAAGGCGCCTTAAGTCCATCGCTGGGGTTCCTTTCAAGGAAACAGCGGCTTCGTCATTGTTGTTTATCGTCGTTTGTTGTCGTTCCTTCAGACGAATAACGTTATGATCCTCTCGTTCGACTTTCGTCCTTGTCAGGAACGCGTCTGACTCTCTGTGGGATTCGGAGGTGGTTTCGCTCGAAGAGGATATCGCTGCGATCAATGCACGTTCCTTTTGCTAGTCGCTCGTAAAAAGAGCAACTATCGTCGTAGCCGCCGGCATGATGGATGAGAAGAAATTCGTTCTGCGCTCCAACTCGTTATTGGATTAACGCGCCCCTTCGGGAACTCGTTATCGACTTATCGTCGATTTTGAATCTCAACTCTTATTCATCGCAAAGTTATTTGCGTATTTGGTGCGCAGAATATCGTAAGTTGATGCTATTTGAGATTAACGACAGGATCTGCAAGACGCAAGAGAGTTCCTTTTGAAGGAAATTAAGTTCGCAATTTGTGTTTGATAGCTGATTAAGACGTCAATTGATATTACAATACGTTATGTACATTGTTCTATAGAAGCTTGTTCAATTTTATCTAAATATCTTCTAAATATTTGTATTTTTTAGATATAAACAATTATCTGTTTTCGGATTCGAACTTGCCATCTCGCACATTTATTTCTTCCTTTTTATTAATAATATAAATAACGTCAGGCTGAACAGCGCTATTCGAGACTCAATCAAACCAATCTTCAGATCGAATCATCAACAACCTCCACTGGATTCGCTCTGGACTCAAAGTTCTCGGGCAAAAAATTCCAATCGAACTCAATTAATCCTCGGTCAGCATCTTTGGCCAGCAGTCGTGGCCGGTTCGGTGAACGGCTCACGCGTCTCGAGTGTCTCGTCAAATTTGCATGCACTTACGAATATTGGCTGAAATGGGCGTATTCAGTTACACGGGGCCCGGGGCCAGCTGATTACCGGTGACACTCTATTCGAGTGAACCTCGAAGGCTTGACAAGCAGCCTGAAGACCACGTCGACACGGAGATAGGTGGTTGAAACAGAGACACCTCGCCAACACGAATGAAATATCTCTCTCACGAACATTGGCCACCGGTAGGAAGATTCTCGTTTCGTCGGCTGGATACTCGCGCACATACGCGGTCCCCTCGTGGCCGGTGCTCGTGTCTGCGTCGGGCCCGTACGTATTAATCACGCGATTCGTCCATAACCGTATTTCAGCGCGCCACACTCAGAGATCAGACTACGATTCGACCAGCTCTACGGCTTCTCCACGATTTTCTCTTTACCTCTCTACCAACGTTTCTTCTGTTTTAGATAATTATCTAGAGCTGGCGCAGCAATGAGATCCTTTGCTACAGTTGCGACCATCGTAGTTTATGTGCCGGGTTACGTGCGAGCGCTGGGGATTTCGCATCGATCATGAGATAGTTTAATGGTCTGATTTATAGATGACGCACGCTTCGACCGATGATGAAAATTTTAGTGTTATGTCTTTATCATCGTGTGAGCTAAGTTTTGCTTTGGAAAGAAAGTGTAGATCAACTTTCTTTAATAGACAGCAGCAAATGGGGATTTGGTAGATTCACTCGTCTACTCTGGCTGTTTTGAATTTCCGAATGATCTTGTGCACCGTGACCCTCTCAATCTGCTACTGAACGTCATGTTTCAATGTCAGGCTTTGAATTTGATCAAAACCCTTTGTTACCTTTTCGGTTCGTCTTATCGAATGCTATTATCATAGAAGTCTGTTTCTTCGTAAAAATCGCAGATGTATGTAGAAGAGTTCATCGTACGTTGTCCAATACGCTGATATCATATCTTTTTTGAATTTTTCACAGAAATATATGTTGTTGAACACGCATTGTATCTTCGTCGTAGGAGTTTGTTTTTCTATGAATTGTCAATTCTATGTTTGTTTTTCATGGAATTCGAAGACGAACACGAAGAAAAGAGTCGATCGTTATTATGTCCGAGGTACCATAGGATCTCATCTAATTTCTCGTCAGGTTTCTCATTCTCTCATTGGGCCGGAGTTCGCCAACGTGCCGAGGAGTTGCTCCCCGAATTCCAGCGCAATATCTCGAATGCTCTGGCTAATACCTCGGGCTCGTAAAAAGCTCGCGGGAGCGCGGCTTCTAGTGGCGCGGTGGAACGGTGCGTTTACCGAAATCGTTATCAGCCGAGGCAAAGGGCCGCTATCCGAAACGAGCGTGTCGAACCTCTCGACTTTTTCCCGTTGTCCGCGTCGGGTGCTCGTCGCTTGTCACAGCTTGTGCCGGCTCGATTCGCAGGCGAGCCAACGCGCGAAACAGAAAACGAGAAACAAAAAGAAAAAAAATTGGAAAGAAGCGGAGAGAGAAAAGAAAGAGGGAAGACACGATCCGGGAGCGAGTGAACGAAACACAAAGTGAGAGAAGACGAGAGGAAGACGAGGAAGGGCCCGAAGAAAGGGTAGACTGAAAACGAGTATCGTAACCACAGCGAACAAACTATAGTGAATTTCGACTTGGGTGGTCCAGGATCGGCAGCAGGCCCTGACTTCCCCGCCACCTCGTCAGATCGGCTCCCTTCGGCCCTCTTCTCTCTCGGGCCTCTCTTCACTCGCCCCACTTCTCTCGGGGCCCTTCTCTGCAGTGTCGACGGGCCCCTCTTCCCGCCTCGGTATCCCCCTCCATGACGGAAGCCGCGCCAGCCGCGAGCCACTCCTGGAGCTAAGCTATCGACCATAAGCGTTTGCCCACCTTTGCGTTTGCACGCGTTCCCCGTGTTATCCCACACATCCCAGGCCCTTTAAACCACAAAGAATTGTTCGTTTGTTCGGAAAGTTCCTAGCGAAATTTTAGAACCAACACGATAATTCCGTATATTCTACACGGAAAGAGCTTTAAAATTCACCGTGTTATCGATCAACCCTATATATATTATCAAAATTGTTTCTATATTTGGCTTTGCAGTTATATGTTTTTTAACCCTCTACAACATTTTCAAAATGTCGAGCATCACAAAATCCTGCCAAATTATTAGCTGTTTCTCAAAGATTTAGTAGGGAAAACTCTCAAAGACTCGTTGCCCTTTTAAACTTGTTTTATTGGATTCGTCATAGTTCGTTTGGTCCTTAAGATTTGCAAGAAATGATTTTTAAAAGTTTGGTCGTTTGAAAGATACTTTCTGTAGATAAATTCGACGGTGGTTGTAGGAATTGGTATCGTTGATTGTTGAACTTGGTAGAGGATAGTTTGAGGACGAAGGTAGAGGACGAGAGAGATACAATTTCGTGGCTAGCCAAATGCGTCTGAATGCGTTATACTATAGTAGTTATGGCTGGATCGAACGATTCAGCCAGACGGCCTGCCGTGCCGTGCTCATTTGTATGCCCGTAATTAGAGAGCCACCCTCTAATACTGGTTCCTGGCGCGTGTTATAGTCTTCGTTTCGCCACCAAAAGGAAAACTCGAATTCTTTCATATTTTGCACACGGCTTCGTCTTTATTATACGGAAGGGTGCTCAACCTCAAACAGAGTACAAAATTTAAAATTTTTTAAAGCTCCCTTTTTTTATTACATTTGCATTTTCTAAAATTCTTTAAAACCAACAACGAATCCGAACCTCTTAGAAGACAAATTGATCAACTGCTGTTTTTGTTTTTACTGGGGTACACGTGATATTATACGGTTAGCGTTGAACTTTTCAAAAACTTTTAGGTTGTCCGAAAAGTGTCTTTCTTTTACAGACACGTCTTTTACAACGATGCATCTTTATACAGACATGAAACCTAATCTGTCGAACCTTGTGATCTTTATTTCGATAGAACAAGATGGATCACACGTAATTCGATAAAATGTGCATCCATTATTTGCTTATAAAACGAAAGCTACTTTTCGGACGACCTAATACTTCTGACGTTCACACAAACGCATTATCACAAGCAGTGACACTTAAACAGTACATAACGTTATTGCTATATATTTTAATGAGAAATAGAAATTTACAGTCTGCTGTTCGAGGGCTGCTCCTGTTATAATTCATTAATTCGTCGTTAATTTGTTCAAATTCGAATAATGTAATTGTACGTAATTGATGTGCAATAGTCCAAAAAGAGATTTTTCCGACTACCTAATAAATAATCTACAAGTTTATTTATCGCGAGTAGATAGGATAAATAATCGTAAATTCCAAGATAAATTGATAGACGATGTCTGTAACTTCGTGTTTGTGCGCCTGATTATCATATAATATAACGAAGAAAAAGAAACCTAAATGTTATAATGTTATAATTATAATTGGAGTGATTACTCCAATTTAGATATTTAAATTTAAATAAAAATTAAATGTTCTTACATTTTCGAATTTTCCACAAACGCACAAATATTTCCCCTTTAATCGTTACATTCTTCTAGTTATCAATTCACGAACGTTGTTCAGTCCAGTTTTATGAATCGTTTAAATCAATATCACAGCATCAGGGAAAATAAGCGATAGCGTTTCACTAGCGGTGACTAATGATTTTTTAAATCCAACCGGCTGTTGTTTCCACTGAACCCGGGTACCGACCTAGTTAAATAACTTACAGCCATGAAAATTTCTACCCGCGGACTCAGGGTTAGATTAACCAGGCACTGTTCAAACAACGGATTCAATTAAACCCCGTAAAAATGGAAGTCGACGAGTCACGTGTACGTGCACGTCACAAGCGTAGACCGTGGCTCGTCGTGAGTGATAATTTACGATGTACCAAGCGACCCCCACTTGTCGGATTAATAGAGGGTTAATTTAGGCGAGTAGCTCGACGCGCCTGTTATCTCCCACGCAGTATTTGCACAGCTCATCCCAAATCGTACGTATCTCCCCCATCGGGTGAATAATTATTGCCAGCGCGATCGTCACGCTCGTGGCTGTGAATTCTGTATCCTTCCCCGGCCCGTGTAATCGTCCTGCGATCCTCTATTCTCGCCTTCATCCTCTTTTCCTTGTTAGTCACTTAACTTTGTTCCACGCTATTTGTCATTTTTTCACTCGCGATCCTTTTAAATGTAACAAAGAACGATTGAAAATATATAACGATATAAAGATTGTTTAAATAAGGATGCGAGAAGGATATGAAAAGAATTAGGGATAAACTTAAGGAGGAAATCTTATCGTGTTGGTATTAATCCTTTGCACCCCTATCGTGTCCACCTTTTTTCGTGAAACGTGCGAAAGAAAAGCAGGAGCAGGATATATCATGCGCTTAAAAATTACAAAATACGACAATAGTTTGAATAAAACTGGCATTTAAGTGAATTTCTTTCTTCATTTGCTTATTTAAATTGTCTTATTTTTTAGTTAAAGTAAATTTCAAATAAAACACTGCTGCTAGCGAAATTGAAATAAAATTCCGAGTGCACAAAGGATATAACCTAACAAACACGAAGATGGTATCCCGCTGGGGGTAGTCACCCACATGATAATCAAACAGTTAAAAAATTCTATCAAATGTCCAAATTGGACAAATTGTGAATGTAGAGAATTAAATAAAAAAAAGAGAAAAATTCCAAGTGCAAGGGGTTAATAATACGAACATGAATTTTAAACTACGACTATTGCTATTTATCGATTAATTACGATTAATTTTTTAGAGGAAAGAGAAATAATACAAATAGCGACTTTAAACGCATCTCGTATATACGTTGTGACAGTGTGGCACCACCCCTTAGTTGGGTACCGAATATTCTTCTTAATTCAAAATTAATGCTATTATTTCAATATTTTTTATTTTCAATTTTTGGCTCCAACGGTTAAATAATTCCAAGGTTTTAAAGGTAGCGTACATAATTTTACAATGAGGGAAAAATCCGTTGTCAAGAAATGTAAATCGAGAGTTCGTCCAAAGCCGAAAGGCACGGACTAAATAAATAATAAATAATAAATAAATAAAATCCATGGTGAACGGATACTGACTCTAACACATGTAACAACTAAATTTATCCTTGTTGAAGTAATTACTTCAAGAAAAACTCCACATCTTTATTTTTGTATATCCATGAACTGGAGGTCGCTGTTACGAAGAAAATAGAATTTGGCGAAACAAAAATATTCTAAATAAGGAGAAGCCTATATTATTGTTCCCTTGAATATAAGTTATGTTTTGGTTTACAAAGTCTAGGAACAAAGAAACTAATAAATAGATTTCTATTTATGTTCCTTGTAGTCTTTAACTACGGCTACAAGGTTAACATTTTGGTAATGTCCTTTAGCTACAAATATATGAACCTGCTCCCTATCGATTCTATTGTATTGTAAGAGAGCAAGGATCTGGATCAGTATAAACTCATACTTATACCTTCATTTATATATATATTTATATATATAAATATATTATAAATAAATATATATATAATATATAATATACAATATATAATATATAATATATAATATATAATATATAATATATAATATATAATATATAATATATAATATATAATATATAATATATAATATATAATATATAATATATAATATATAATATATAATATATAATATATAATATATAATATATAATATATAATATATAATATATAATATAAATAAATATATAATATATTATATATATAAATATAATATATTTTTCTATGACAAATTCATCCAGTCGTTCTTCAATCAGTCAACCTCAACAACCCCACTGTCAAATAATTTTTCTGGTTGCATCGATTGCAACAATCATGTAATCTGATATTAATCTATCAATTCTAATAATTATACATTTGAATCGTGAAAAATTTCCCAATTCTAATTTTTTTTTTTTATTTATTTGTAAATTACAATCAATTCTCGCATTGAGAATTTTCAGTAATTTTTCTGGCGTGGCGCTGTGGCATGGTTAATTATTTATAACAAGTTAATACTTATTATAGATAAGTATAATTTATACAAAGTATTATAAATAATAAATATTGTTTAATAAGAATATCTAATTAAATCTTGAGCTTAGGTCTAGCGGGTAGTGTCTCTTCAGCCTGCGGATCTGATCCGACGTATCAAGTAATCCAGTGATTAGGGGGTTTCGATGTTGGTTGACTCTTATGCTGTATCTGTTGCTATATTTAGTAATTTCCTCTTTTACTGTGGGAATCTTGAGGTCTCGATGTAATACTTCGTTGGTGACATACCAGGGTGCGTTAATAAGGGATCTAAGAGTTTTTGATTGGAAGCGCTGGAGAATTCCCAATACTAATTGAACATATTTACATACCTATCCTGCAGAGACGCAGACCATCCTGCTATCTAAGGCTGATGAGATTCCGTTGTATAGGGAACAATAGAGGAAAAGAAAGGACCTGGTTAATTCGATTATTACAGAGAATACCGTGGGGCAATTATATTAATTGACATTAGCTTAGAGATTGCATAGCTCGCGTGACCAACCTATCGGCACTGGATCTGTAAAGAGTTAACCCTTGACTCGGCCGATGCATGAAACACGAGAACAGTGAGAAGCGAGAGAGGGAACTGGACGATCGATTCGACGCTTTGAGCGTTTGTTTACAAGCAGGAACCACAAACAGGTTACACAGAATGGAATGTAGATCGAAGAATGCTCGTAACCCAATTGTTACGTCTAATTGTCGATTAAGAACGATTAGAAATCGTTTAGCACACGATTCTACGTGCTTTCGTTAGAAAAAAGAGAAACTAGTGTCGGTGATTGGTTGAAACAGATAAATAAGTTGTAAATAAAACGATTCACGGAGATTTTTATTGAAAGATCAAAAAGATTAAAACAGGTCTTGAAGAATGTATGAGTTTAGATGAAGTTCCATTGAGAAATTTGCGAACGTCATTTTGAATCTTCGCAACTGCACTTGAAGATGAAACGGGCAAGTAAAGAAGAACAGATTAAATGCTCATCATCTAAGCTGGTATAAAGCATCTGTACATAATGCGTATCATAGTATCACAGGCATACGCTTTGAAGGTGCATCGAGTTCCTCAATTTATATTTTACGTTTAGTGTTAGAAATATGTTGATTCCGCGGCAAATGTGAATCTAAAGATCGTTTGACTGTGAACGATTCTCTCGTTAAATCTACTTCAAACGCTTGCGTCTTATTGTGAACACTTAGAGTAGATAATAATTAGGTAAACAGAAAATTGAGCAATATAAAAATATACAGAATCTGTATAATATACGAAAGTACATAAAATGTTCAAAATAAAGTACAGGTTAGTATATTTAGTAGTTGAAAGAAAATTTCCATGAGGTTCTATCTCTTTACAGAAATATGAAATTATATACATTTTCGCAGTCTAATGATAACGAAACAGTTTGCCAGATAGCGAAGATAACGGATAAGCAAAGTTTTGTACGTCTATTTTCCGCAATTTTATTTGAGAGCGAAGGTAAAAGAGAAGAACAAGGAAATTGAAAATGAATGAGCATTTTAACCATAGAAAGAGAAGTTAGAACGTAGATGGTAATTACACGAGATCTCCAGATCGGTCAATGTCGTTGCGGGTTATTAATAAAGACGCAAGCTCCGGCTGGTATCCGTCTGATCTAAGACAGGATCGGACCGATGTCTGTGCAGCCTTCGCCCTGTGATAATAATTCATTCGGACGTTAATGTACCGGTGTGCTAATTAGTCCGTGTCGAATGCACTGTCGGTAGCAACGGCAGCGGATCATTTCACTCCAATATGAACGTGGTAATTTTTGTAACAGGCCGGAAAGCATTCTAACGTATTGCGTCTATAATGTAGAATTTTCTAAAAAATGATAGAAACAACTAAAGGAACATCATTATACAGATATCAAGAAAGGACGCAGTCTATTTAAACTGCTTACCTTATGATATGGTAATATAATCACGTTCACTCGCTAGAAATAAATAATGCTCTTTTCGCATTATACCTTCGATTCGAACTAAGGGACCAATACCTCTGTGAGTAAAGCAACCCTGACACATAATTGAGCCACCTTCAAACTTCATAGTTTGTTTTATACCACCTGGTTGATCATTATTCTCGGATGAAGTCCAATACCAGGACCTTCCGTCGGATTCGAAACTGTTAATTTTTGTTTCGTCGCTCCATATAACTCTTTTCCAATCTTCGGTCGTCCATTCTTTGCAGGTGTCAACAAATTGTTTTCGTAATTTAATATTTTTGTTTGAAAGAGCTGGTTTACTTTCTTTTTCCTTCGCTCGTAAACCAATTCTCTTTAAAGAGCGACGAATGGTCCATTCGCTAGCACTTATTTCGATTTCCTGAGCAGCAATTTTTGGTGTTTTGTAACTATCCGACCGAATACAGTGTGCAATTTCACGTGCTGCTCTATCCGAAATAAGTCGCGGTCTACCGTTTTGCGAAGAAATTGGCGCACTAACATACTTTTTTCTTATTCTTGCAACTATCGTGCGACTGACACCACGTTTCTCTGCAATTTGCCGCAACGACAAACCTTTATCACACAAACAAATCATACTGTTCTTGTTATCTTCACTAAGTGGCTTCATCTTGGATTAAGCATATCAAACTGAAAAGTAATCTAACAATGGTGTGGAACAGTTGACTGCGAAACGGTGGACAATCAGTGCTTATTGACAGTTTCGTTTCCCTGACATTTACATGCTATCATAAACGTTTCTGACGAAACGTGCAAAACTGTAAACATTGTTTCAAAACACAATTATTATAAAATATTATTGATGTTAATGAAAATGAACAATTACATTTCGTTAATCAGACGTAGCTTGTAGTTACTGTTGCCTAATCTTTACCGATCACTTGAAAAATTAGTCGTAGTATCGCCTTTTACATAAAATCAGCGGGGTGTGTTTACACTTTTGCTCGTCGCTGTATATCGGAGATAAATCTTGAAATCTTTTTTCAAATTTTCGTTCCAGTGTATAAAATCGAATATATAAGTCGGTAGGAAGCTGGAAATAAATCCAAATTTCATCTGAATTTGTAGAATTAAAGATCGTGAAACGTGAGTTACGTACGAGCTACACGGAAGGCACGTTATTCGACTTCATAAATTAGAAAGTAGAAAACGCGAGGATATTAAAAATATTATTTTTTAAAATCCATCTTGGAATTTATGATTATTTGCGCCATTTCCTGATCACGATGAACCACATATTTTAGGGAAATAGAATGTTAATAAACTCGACAAATTTCTGAGAAGTATCTTTCAAAATTTGTCTTTTGACGATTTTTACATCGATCCAAGCGTTTCGAAATCTAAAGTCAACGCGTTGTAAAACAACTTACAACGCCACGTTGTATCCACCGATATACAAATTTTTCCTTCTGCGTCCAACCACTTGTCCTATTTAAACCTTAAACGCTAAGACCATTCTTTATCTTCCATTAACACGGTGGACAATAACGTCGCAATTATCCAGTGAAACCGTGGTCCGTATCCACGTCGAAAACGTAATTAACAGGCGAAACCATAGCTTTTTGTCTGGTCTCGCGACGGACGCATAATTGCCGCAAATGATCTCAATCTACAAAGGTGGCAGGTGGAGATCGGCCGCCGTACCGCGCCGAGGGATCGTCGCGGTCCGTGACCGTTGTTTCAGCACTTTTTCAACTCTCCACGGTCCTTCCACTCTATGGACGACGACTCCGTGGAATCGAAAACACGTGGGAATTACAATGCGGCTCGTCCAGCCTCCGCTCGTCGCAAGCCAAATGAAACAGAAATGACAGAGACAGGGGAAGAAGCGTGGATTGAAATATTTCTCATTCGCGGAATCGCCGTGGTCGTTTAATTTCATTAGGCCGCGGTGGTTTTCAGAGCGGGGTGACACTAATTTTCTGTCGTTCAAGCGGCGCGTTTATGTTTCGAACGTGACACGGAATGGCCGCCTGGCGATGTGGAAAAAGGGCTTAGGAGGCCAAGTATAGCCGCGGTTCGTTGGCAGCGTGAGCGCAATTTACGAACCGCAATCTGAATTAATAGCGGTAAAAAGCAGCGGTAGCGGCGGTGGCGGTGATTTCCGCTGGATTTCGCGGCGATGTTAAACGAACCGTTTATCCGCAGCGTGTTTTCTTGCCTCAAAGGTGTTGAAAGGACACGGGACAACGAGTAGAACGAAAATTGTATAAAAAAAAAAAAGAAAAAGGTTGGAAGAAACCCTCGTTAATCATCCTCGTGTTTCTTTTCTCCCGCGTTTATCTTAATTCTATGTTATTCACAGCGAAACGTTCCCCGATATGTTAACCATTGGTGTTACTCGTCTCGATTTTATGCGCTATCCGTTCGTTTTCTACCAGAAGCTTGATAGACAGGTTTATACGATATCGCTTGGGCTCGCACGAACAGAAGAGACACCAGTGCTCTTCCGTGAAGGAAAACTTCTAAGCTGTTATCCTTCATTATCGAATATCAACAAAGTGGTTTGTCAGCATCCTTTTTGGTATACATGGTCGTCGTGTATCCTGCCGTCCGATCAACACTTTCAGTCCTGAATACTTAGGTATTCATGACTCCACCTCTGGCTCTCAGCGTTCAAGATTTCTTCTCAGCACGAACCAGCATGTTCGAAGACAGTCGTTTTTCAATGGACGAGCAAGACTTCACGCGGCTTTCCACGGCTGACAAATCGACATTGGCCGGGCATTTCCATCGCGGCATTTTTTGCCGCGTATCCAGTCAACGTGGCATGGGTGGTCCCGGCATTATTCGTTCGTCTCCGCGGGACTCGTTCCTGGCGGGGGTGACAGGGACGCACGAACCAAGAGGAAAGAAAACTAAACGAGAAATCAACGAGACGAGGAACAAGGAGAGCCATCTAAACGAACGAAATATCCCGTTCGAACGAAACGCGATGACGAAGACCCGAAAGACAAAGAGGAAAGACGTTTTGGGATGGAAAAAGCGAAAGAGAAAGATAAATGTTTTTTTCTACATCGTCGTTGATTAGGATTTTATAGCAGCGAGGAAGAGACGGTAAAGGGTGGCTGTCACGGAGAGCTCGGCTCGTTTATGGCAGATTATGGGACAGCACGCGGGGTAACGAAGATTTTATCCGGCCCCTTAAGCGAGCACAACAAATGCCGTGGCACGTTCGATCAACCGACGCCTGCCGCACGCCGACGGCCACTTCCACGACCGGCTCGCGTCCTTCCCACCGCACCGCTTCGAAATTTGCATTTTCAGCGCGCGTACGCGTCTCCAGAGAAGTCGTAAGCGATACCGTTCCTCGAGGCCCGACCGCGGTGGCCACTTTGTCGCGCGACGTGTTTATTCGCAGCCGAAAGAACACGCTTTCTCGCCTGGTAGTGCGAGGATATCTCGTGGGCGTAGGCTGCCGTTCGAACCGATAGACAGAATCGGAAGAATCTTGTATGCGAGTTGGCGACAGTAGTTGCAAGCCTTTTGTGTATACCGATGCCGTTCGGAAACGAGAGACATCCTTTGAGAAAAGATCGCCGGTTAGTATACGAGCGATATAATAATAATTGGAAATCTCGTTGGAAAATAATTCCGCACTCTATCGTAAGAAAGCGACAAGTTTACGATCGTTATCATTTCCTACAGGTACGTACTAGGTCTAGAAAACACTGGACAACTTCTCTCTGTTTCGCGCGATTCAATTAACCGCCGCTCTACCGACAAAAGAAGTCGAAGGAAACGCGGCAAAGGGTGCGCTCGAGAGGGGTAAATTTCCGCGAAAGAGCCGGATGGTCGTGACGGATCAAAAAGATCGGCTCTGGCCTAAGCGGGAGATCTGCGTCTTCGGATTTTTAAGAATTCGAGTACTAAATAAAACATCACTCGCTTCGACCCTCTCTCTCACTCTTCGATCAATTCTTCGTTTCTCTGTCGCTCCGTAGATCGGGAAGTCGTTAGTACGACTGACGTGTACCTCGTGCACACAATCTGGTTCGTCGTACCGCGGAGTCCAACTCCTCCTCCCGTTGGCTGCCGTTTATCGTGTTGCTCGTCCGTGTTGTCGTGGTCGTCTTCTTCTTCGTCTTCGGCGGCCATCGTCGAGCACGGTGATAGAGAAGCAAACCGCACGGGCGTCCATCACTGTCGTCGGCTACGACCGGGTCGACACACGGTGTGTGTGTGCTCCCGCCGACGAGAAAAATCTCCAGAAGAACAGCGCCGGCAACAGGACCCGCAGAGAGAGGAGCGGAACTAACCGACGCGACGTAGGGCTGTTCTCTCTCGTACTTTACATTCCGCGATCTTGTTTCGAACGATGTTTACAGGCGTAAGTGGAAGCGCACGTGCGCAACCGCCACGATCCACTTTACATGTTTGTCGATACGTATTGCGTTTGATGGCAAGTTAATATTGAGATATTTAGGATTTCCTAGATTTCAATGTACGTAAGAGGCATTCCAGTGATTGGAATTTTCCAGCGTAGAATTTCTGATGTTCCAAGCAGTTGAGTTTCATAGCGTGAAAACAATGGAATATTTGGATCTGTAAAGAGTAGGATTTTGAAAACAACTGGATACACGTTTCTTGGCAAATTAATGAGATATTTAGAAGCTTCAGGTTAAGCGTTTGTGATTAAAAAAATAATTACAAAACAACTCGACGTAAACACGAAACACTTAAGAGTGTCATTTAATTGTCAATAAGTTAAAAAACACTGCATCAACGATGAACGATTTTATAATTAATCATGTTGAAGTAACTACTTCAAGAGTAACTCTACATCTTTATTTATGTAGATCCACGACCGAGAATTTAGTGAAAAAAAATATTCCAAATAAGGAGAGGTCCATATTGTTGTATTCTTGAATATTCATTATGTTTTGGGTTACAGGGCCTAGGAACAAAGGAGCTAATAAATAGATCTCTATTTATGTTTCTTGTAGCCTTTAGCTACAGCTACAAGGTTGACTTTTTGGTTATGTCCTTTGTTATTAATATATGAACTTGCTGCCTATCGATTCTATTGTATTGCAACACTAAAAGAGCAAGGATCTGGATCAGCATAAGCTTGTACTTATATTTTTATTTATTTCAATATATTTTTCTATTACAAGTTCATCCACTCGTTCTTCTATCAATCAACCTCAACAGATATAACATGATACGATATAAAATATAGAATCGATTTTATTAAAAAAAATGCAATTTTTATAAAAAAATAGCATATGTGTATTGGACAGTGATGGTGAAGAAAGCAAGAGAAAAAAGGAAGATGTAAAATATTGACGAGTATCGTGCTAAAGCATACGATTTGTATCATAGAAATTAAAACTTAATCCATACAGTTTGCAAAAATTGTTATAAAAAGTATATTATAAATATTGTATATTAAATAATAAAATATTGTATATTATTTATTTATTATTATTAATTGTTGTTAAAAAGTATTATCGTGTATAAGAACATTGATTCGTGTCATGGAATGCTGAAGCAATAGTTGTACGAGATTTGGGTAATTGACAAGAGGAATGCCGAGTTGTTAAACAAAAGCTAAATAGATATATTTTAGGATTATTTAAAACTGTATGACGAACACACTATACCATTCAACGAACCATACACACCCTACTAGCATACTTGAAGTTACATTTACGTAGGTATTATATTATACTAGCACATCGAACTCATAAAATTGTTGGAACACACACAAATAAGAAGACGGTAACGTTAATATTATGTTATTGAAATATCTTATCCTCTCATCGTGCGTAATGATTCTTTGTGAAATTGATGGCCCTGGAATTGTCAATCGAAGGACAGCTAAGTATAGGTGATAAATCGACGGAGAAACGTCCGTGAGAGGATCGGTAGACAAGCTCGATGCTGTCTGAATCGATGGAGGAAAAGAGTTCCACGACGAGCACGAGAAACCTGTGAAACGTGTACTTTGCATTCCGCGATCTCTGGATCGGAGTGATACCCGTGGAATTAAACGTAGCGCTTGCCAGGGGGATCATTCAGCGACGGTGATATCAATTTAGCGCAAGATATAATCTTGTCTAGATAGAGGGGACGAAGGAAACGTATCGCCGATGAAATTTTCATTACCTTCGTTCTTCCTGCTCTTTTTTCATAAACATCGCACAAACAAGCTATATATATTCGCTTCGACTATCTTTTACCACAGGAAGTGGAAACTCTACTTAACAAACCGTCTCATTTCAGAAACAATAAAAAACAAGTGTAGGAATCTAAGATACAGCAAGATAGGGTTATTTCACTTACTTAAGAACTATCTAATATCTTCTCTAATATCTTGAAATTCGACCTTGAACTTTACACAGAATAATTTGTTGGAATACAACGATATTACACATACAGACACCTACACAAGCATTTGAACAGGACACTTACACAGGTCATACTCGCTACTGTATAGAGAGTGGGGTTCAAAATCTTTAAGGGACCATGGGTCACTACCTACAGTCAGCCTGAGAGTTTTTTTTTTTTATTTGTTTGTAAATTACAATCGATTCTCGCATTGAGAATTTTCAGTAATTTTTCTGGCGTGGCGCTGTGGCATCGTTCATTATTTATAATAAGTTAATGCTTATTATAGATAAGTATAATAGCCTGAGAGTAACTGGCCAACTGTGAACAATCCATAAATTCTTTACCTGCACGCTTTGTTAATTATACCATATCACTCACTTATATTTTAAATACATTTGGTTCTGTAATTCTGTTTAATAAATATCACCTAATATTATTTCAACATAAACATTGCGTCTTCCACAGATTATTTATCTTAACTGTAAGATTAAATTTTAACATAATCAAATTTGTCGTATATTATGAGCTACCATTAGTCTTTGGTACAATAACGAAAAAATAAAAAGACATCGAACGAATTTCATTGCTTTCGACGAGCACTGTATTTTCATGCCACTAATAACACGTTAAACAATGTGTTTTCAAGCGTAAATCGCTCAAAAGTATCAGAGAATTTGACGAATTACAAGACAAATATCAAATATCTTTCCGATCCAAATCTCACCTTGTTCTATCCTGTTATAGGTCAAAGTTGTTCATCTAAAATTAATTCTACCCTCTGTCTAACAGAGATTCTTCCTATGGAAACAACAGAGGGGACCATATTTTTTCCGGATCCCCGAGCAAAAGAGCGAGGAATCGAAACGAAAGAACGTTCCTTCCTAGCCGATTCCTCTCGATGGCCGATAGGATAACATCTATCGATCTTGTACACCGCATAGGCGTACGATCGCTACTTACTTCGGATCGGTTAGACGACTGGTTGGTTCGGTGCATGGACGCATCGTGGCAAAAATAGCCGTGGACTAGATGGGACGAGCCGATATCGGGAAAGATATCGCGCGCGCTTCGCTTTGCCTCCATTTGAATAACAAAACGCTTCACGTCCGTCCGGCTGTAACGCCGGCACGGCAACGTGCGCTGACGCTTCCACGGCCGTAGCCCGAGTCTGCCGTTTTTTCCTCAGGTTCGACTTCTCTTTCGAAACGTTGTCTCGATACGGGAGCACCATGGAACTCTCGCATTCCTAAGTGGACTCCATGAGAACCACGATTCCTTCGTTAAATACGTCGCTTATTATCGAACGTGAAGCTTCGTTCTGTGAATTGTTCTCTTAAACGCATACTATTTACTAGCGAAATTAATTGTAACCGATTTATACCAAGACTTGGAGGCTTCATTGACAAGTTTCGAATTTTTGGAGAATTTTGTGTAAATGTATGGCATTCTTAAGTGCGTTGGTTGTAATGAATATTTTAATCTTAATAAGTAAACATTATTCAGTCCTTGTTAAAATGTATGTAGCACGAGTGACATTGTCTTGCTGTCCGGTGTTTGAACCTGGCTTGCAAAATAGCACGAGCGGATAGAAAATTGGCTATCACGAGACATAAACCGATTCTTTCTGCGTATGAATTGTGCGAAATTTTCCAAAATAGTCAGAATTCTCTGAACCTTAAAATCATGAAAAGTACCTTTGATCGTGGTTCGAGTAATTTTCTGGTAAAATGATAGAAAAAAGATGTATTCTTATGAGCTGTTTAATGACTACTCATGTAGCACTTTTGTTTCTCTATTTTCTCTATTACAGGCTGAGTGTATTTATTAGCGTACTCGTGTGTACGATAAAGTGCGTGTTCGATGGATGTTGTCCTAATGAACGATCGTACGATGCTACGAGTGATTTAAGATCAATGCGAGTACAACAAAGTAGATACCAACGAGGGGGTATCACCATGGGAACCGATATTGATTGTGCAGAGGACCAAACGGCACTAACAATCGTCCACGGGATTCACCTGTATTTTTTTTCGTTTTACTTCTCTTTTTTTTTGTAATTCTGTTTCGAACAGCAATATCAAGAGTAATACAATCCGCTACGAAACCTACCGATCAAATAGCGGACGCAATGCGTCGAATGAAAACGCGTGTGTCTGCATATATGTTTTTGTTTTTTCTAAAGCGAAATATTTTGTAAAAAATATAAAAATAATATCGTCGAGTAACAATAAAAAGAAGCAATTAGATATCAAGAGACGTTACATCTATATATTTAATTAAATTTAACCTATATAATTAATCAGATAATCATGGTAATATTAAACGTATGTGTTCTGTATAATCTAAGATTTCGAAAGATAATATCCTATTCGTTGTTTACCTAATTCTTCGTATATATTTTATACTCTCGATCGAGGGTATACTTGCAACGATTCATGTGTTAAGCTTTGATTAAATCGCTTGTACTCCCACTCGTGACAGGAGCAGCAGCAGTTAATTATCGATGGGATAGATTCGCATCGAATCGCACGTTAGAGCGTTCCGCACGGGTTCGATCATCATAAAGGAGAATGAAAGAATCCTCGATTCATTACACGCGCCAGCCATCCCCGTGCGGCCGTTCTTAGCCTCCCCTCCGTGCCATAGGAAATCAATTCACCGAACGGAATAAAAGATAAGGCGAGAGGGCAGCCGGCCGGCTAATGTATCAATCATTCTGTTTGCGTAACCTCTGACACGTGTTTCTTGAACGCGCATAAACATACGCACACGCTTACATTCGGAGGCTGGAGGTACAAATGGAAAGTGAAGCGGAAAGAGAAATGAAACAAAGACAAACGTAGACAGCATTAAGGAATGACGAGAAAGAGAGAAACACGAACCCTCTGGAATCAATAAGCCTATACCCCTGTCGAGTTTCTTCGTTGCACCGCTTTCTTTCTGTCTCTTTTTCGCTTGACCCTCTCTTAGCCCTTCTTTACTTTCTCACTCTGTTTCCTGCCGCCTTCTCTATCTTACAACACCTCTCCACGCCTTTTCAAACCGTCTTCTCACCCCATATGTTCCCTCTTCCTCTTCAATGCTTTCTTCGTCGCCCGAGTCTCGAACGAATGGCTATCGCTTTCCCCCTTTCTCGCCAACAAGGTGGAGTAGTTCGACACGTCCATGGCCGTCTCTTCCCTTCACTTTTCTACGATTTTTCGAATTTGAAAGATGTTTAGGCTAAACTCGGCAGAAGAGTAATTTTTCTAAGAAGGCGATTGAAAAGTTTTTTAATTCTTTCAGAATCATCCCTTAATTCTTTCGAGTTTAACGAGAAATTAAATATGCCTCAAGATAAGAAAACTTTCTCTCTTCAATGATCTATTGAATTTCAAATATTAAGATTCTATTATGAATTAAATTACATGTTCTATCCTAAAGATTATAATTAACCTATACTTTTTTCAAATTCCTATTCACACTGTGATATTCCATTGCTTAGTAAAAGATATGTCTGTTTCCCAAACATAAAGCAGAAACTTCTATAATGGATGAAATAGAAATTAGTAGAGGAACTAATTTCAAGTGATTCGCTTTTTTCCTTGCAAGCGCGCATGGTTTACCGGAACAATCTATTCAGTTTTAACAGGCGAAAAATAAAACGATACGCATGGAGATAATTACGATACGTAACTAAATATATCCAGGAGAATAATAATCTAAACGACGAATTAACTTCTATTCTTTAATTAACAATGTAATAGTCAATACCGTAAGGAACGTATTTCAGTGCGAAAAGAAAGTTACCTTTTCTAAAATTAATCGAAGGTTCGAAATCGTTGAAGATTTACAATTTCCAGGAAATCAGCGATTCGAATGCTCGTGACAAGAGCGAGTCACGGTAATGAGGCAGAAAACAGAAGCAACGCGAAAACCGTTCAATCTGCTTGAAGGCATCGGGGCACTCTGAAATCCATACAAAAAAGAAAAGGGAAAGAAAAAAATGAGAAGCAACGATGGCCCCCGATGGAGTGGCACGATACGAATATATGCTTTCGGTTCGGTACATAAGAGAACGTCGGACGAAAAGGTGAGGCGCGTTCTCCATTCATTAAAGCCCGCTTCCACGGCCTTATCGGATCTCTCTTACCGCAATGAAGGCTTTCGCTCGGCCACACCGAGGTGTTACAGTTCACGTTTAATTAGGGGCAACGTGCCGGAATGAATAAGTTAATTAAACGCTTGCTAGTTGCTCGTCTGAGATAGAAAACGCGGAAAAATTGCCTCGGAGTGATTTTGCAATTGTTGCAGTGAAAGTGGCATTATATTCTTAACAACTTTCTTTTCATATTCATATACTCCTTATTTTACAAAATCAGGAATTATCTTATATTATCAGTCATATCCCTCAGGTTCATGTAATTTATAGCATTTTGTCTTTTCATATTCTCCCATACTAATTTATATTATTAATTAATTATTCGTTTCTTAAATTGAAGTACAGCGAAAGTTCGTGTATTATACGAATTATACAAATACTATATGCAACCATACATACTTTTTTCGAAATTATTTTTCAATCAGTACTGTCGTATTATCTTCTTCTAATATAAGTAGAAGCATAGAGGACGATTAAACGTGTATATATTGATGAGGCGAGTTTATACTTAGTGTAGCTCTCTATCTTTTCTTACTCTCCCATACTAATTTATATTATTAGTTAATTATTCTTCTCTTAAATTAATTAAAGTACAATGGAAGTGCGTGTATTATACGAATTATACGAATACTATATGGAACCATACACATTTTTTTCGAAATTATTTTTCAATCAGTACTGTCGTATTATCTTCTTCTTATAGATAATACTGTCGTATTATCTTCTACGATTAAACGTGTATATAGTGATGAGATGAGTTGATACTTAGAGTAGTTTTCTAGTCCTTTTTTATTCTGTCATACTAATTTATAATAATAATTAATTATTCGTCTCTTAAATTGAGGTACAGTGAAAGTTCATGTATTAAACGAATATTATGTTGAACCATACATATTTTTTCAAAATTATTTTTCAATCAGTACTGTTCGTGTTACCTTCTTCTAATATAACTTCTAATATAAATAAAAGTGTGGAGCATGATTAAACGTGTACATAGTGATGAGGCGAGTTGATACTTAGTGTAATTCTCTAATCTTTTCTTACACTCCCATACTAATTTATATTATTAATTAATTATTCTTCTCTTAAATTGAGGTACAGTGGAAGTCTGTGTATTATACGAATTATACGAATACTATGTTGAACCATGCATATTTTTTCAAAATTATTTTTCAATCAGTACTGTTCGTGTTACCTTCTTCTAATATAATTTCTAATATAAATAGAAGTATGGAGGATGATTAAACGTATTGGTGCATATAATGATGAGACGAGTTGATACTTAGTGTAGTCAAATGTATTTGAAACTATCTGCGGCACAGAGTTAGTCGTCGTTCGCTCAGTTTTGCTGGATATGAGTATACACGGTAACGAGGACGTTCGCTCGATATTGATCGCTGTAAGATTGCTCGATACTAACTCGCTATAAGAATGCTCGATACTGACTGATTTAACGATCGTGTTCGTTTATTTATACTGGTCGGAAAGTGTAAATTCAACTTCGGTTGACGGTTGCACGTAGCGGCGACATTGTTTTGCTCGGAGTTTGTTTATCGTTACGTTTTGTACGTCAAGACTGTGTCAATGTCCCGAGGCAAAACAACGTCGCTCTCGATTCGCATCGTCCTCAGACTCATGTGCCGCTACAAAAGCAAGACATTGATTTTTCGAGAAGTTACTCGTATACCCGGGAAATAAAATCAACAAATTTAGAAAAGAATAAAATTGATTAGTTCCTCCAAGGTCTGCCATAAGTACTTCGTAGTAGCTTTCCACTTTTCTATTTCCACCCATCAAGTAGCCATCTTTAACCACACTTTCCTACCCTTACCGAACATTCCTATTTCTTCGACTAATCGAAATCTCTGAAATAGTCTGAATAGTTGCCATTCGCTTACTCGTATCGAATTTCCATAAGCGAACGCGGCGCGCTTGCAAGGCCCGTCCAAAAATGCTGGCCGCATTGTTCACCGTCTAATGCGAGTGCAGGGTCTCTCTAGCCATTAATCCGCCACTGTCGGGCGAACTCGTGCCGTCGCGTCTGTGAAGCCCTTTTACGATTTCCTCCCACGGATTCAAGTGTGTTACGTTTTCTGCAACGCTTTTCTGCACGCCTCACGTGTGATCGTTCGCGTGACTCCCCCAACTTTATTTTTCCCTCCTTTTCCAAACAACGTGCCGGTGCATCGTCCCGTCTTCGTTTATCACGTTGGTTCACGCCAGTCTGCTTTCTCTGTCCCTTTACCTCGCTCGCTACGAAACCGTGTTCCTTATTCGCCCGCGCACGGAGCGAAATAACGAGCAAACGACCGGCTCGGTCGTAACCTCGTGGTCAAGAGTGCAGTAACGTGTCCGCTCGTCTACCTTCCTGTATGAAAACAGCACCGCGAAAATGCGCCTCTTTGCGGCCAAACGAACTCTCCGCCACCCCGGAGGTTAGCGTGGTAAACTGGCTTTCGGGGTTGCAGCACGAGACCTCGTGCGATTCTATGGAAATGGGGTGAGTGGTAGATGGCAGAAGTAGTTTTCGGGGTTTCTACGTGTAGCAAGACTTCACCGATTGCCTGAACGTCATTTATTCGAACGAAGTTTTAATTTTGTAGTACTTTTTTGTCAGCTTAAGTTATATAGCTTATTTCATTGAAATTTATTTGTTTTATTCGAAAGACGAGAATCCATTTAAGTTGCATTGTAAATGAAGAGGATTTAATTACGCGAACTATCCGTAGCAGTTCTTTTCCCTTCTACTTCTCCCCTCGTTTCTTCCCTTTCTTATTTTCTTCGTCTTCCATTCCCTTTTTCCTCTCCTTCTCATACGTAAAGTGGAACTCTATTTATACGAACGCCATTTATCTGAACGACATTTTATTTAGTACCTGATTAAATGAATTTTCACTGATTCAATCTATTTATTCGAATCTCTGTTTTATGAACAAATGATCATAGGTAATAGAATCAGTGATCTCCTATCGTGGTCCTTCCACGAGTTCATAAAAACCAAGTTAATCTACCGTAATAAACTTTTATTATATTCAATGAAATTTCCTTACGTCCTTCATTCTGTAAACAACTTCCGCAAGGAACTTCAGAACCTAATTTCAAAATCCAGCGGCGGAGACGTATCCGCTTCCCCTAGCGTCTCGGAAAGATTAGCAATAAGAAGAGGAAGGAGGGACGAGCTACGGGAATTTTATTATTTAATGGCCGAAAAGAAGGGAGTGGCGAAACGAAAGGAGAGTAAGAATGCCGCGGTGGTGAGAAACAATCGTAAAGGGGCACCCACTCACACGAATCTCGTCCAACCTGTGAACGTGTGGTACACATACACCGAGAGACACCCACACGGAGGATGAGGGCGAGTACAAGGCCACAGGCGCCCCAGAATTCAATTTTCAGCTTGATTTGTCAGGCCGTCACTGCCAGTAGAAACTCGTGGAGCCCATTTCGCGCAGTTCGATCTGCACCGTACCTCTCGCCAAGTAGATTCTTTCGTCTTGCTTTTTACGACTAGCAGTCAAAGAGAACCAGAGTTAGTTCTAGTGAGAAAAATCGCTAGATTTTCATCCACCGTTCGATACGAACACTTAACGACCTGATATTGTGTCTATGCAAAGAAATGTAAAAAATCAGTTTCTTTAGTTTGTTTTGATCTTGCAAGGCGAGGTTCATTCGTGCTGAAGTGGTCACCACTTCTAGGAAAACTCTACATCTGGTCTTTTTAGCTTTCTCAAGCATTGAAGCCATCGACAGCGTATAGACAAAAGACTGGGACGAAGACACACCATAAACGGCAGACAGGCGACGTTGGCTACGGGGTTTTTCACAAAAGATATAACCTAACATACAGGAAGATGGTACCCCGCTGGGGGTAGCCATCCACGTGCTATATTTTATTCTATAAGATATAATATTTTACCAAATTTACCTACTGGACAAATTGTAAAATTTTAAATAAAACAAATAAAAAGAAAAAAAACGGGGTTTTCAGTTATAGGGTAACACTCAAATTATTATTTCCTACATGTACTTTCACTTTTGTATTTAAAATATATTTTCTACCTCACAATTTATCCACGCGTTTCTCTCTTTATACATCTAATAACCTCAACAATTCGGTTATTAACCTTTTGTAGATATGTTTACTCTTAGTACTCTATTTACTCTTTTTTTTTTAATTTATTTATTTTAAAATTTTACAATTTGTCCAGTAGGACATTTGGTAAAATATCTATTTACTTTTGACATATAAAATATGTCGGAGATGAAAGGACATCGGGGCCTCCCTTTTGGAATGTTTGGGAAGGTCCCCAATACTTTAGTCCAGATTTTTATTACAGCTACAATTAAATAATAAAACTGAGAAATAGTTGTATTGTTCTAACCCGAGTATGCGTGCCCGAGGTTTATGACAGTGGGTTTGGGTTCGAAGTGACATAACGGGTCACTGAACGTAGCCACGGTCACGGGAGGGACGTGTGCCTAACAGAGGTATGGAATAATTATATAGCTCTCCTTAAAAACAAAGATTGACCCGAGAGGTCAATGAGGAGAGGAGTATGTAAGGGCAGTTCCACTTGGACTGCGGGTCAGTTCATTCGGAGAAGTTCTACTTGTACGTTGAGTCACATCGGATTCGTCGTCCCGTTCGCCGTGGATTCGTTATCGAACCTAAATTCATTGTCATCGACATCTCATTTGTCCACTGTTACTTGTTAACTCTTGTACTAATCACATCTGTAGCAATAAAGATCAGCTAGAGTACGTAACCACGATGGCCAATTCGAGCGAAGATTCGTCAAACGCCCAAAATTCCAATGCTAACCCGACAAATATATTTCTTTTTGTGTTACAAACGAGTTTAGTAAAAATATGTAGCTGAAATATAAAAATAATTTCGGCTTTGGACGAACTTTCGATTTACATTTCTTACATTTATTGTATTGCACTCCTTAGCATATTCTTATCTCTAGCAGCTAACACTAACGACTACAAGCTATTGCCACTTATGACTACGCATTATTTGCTACTTTGGTCTTTTGTCTCCTTGCTGTGCTACCTTCTTGTCATTCCTCTCCGTCTTGTATCGCCCTTGCCCTTCTCTTCGCTATTATTGCTTTTAATTCCATCAGTCCTTCCCCAGTCTCATTCGGTGTCTTTTCCATGTCTTTTGGTCCTCCCGTTATCTCACATTCTTCTATTACACGTCTCAGGTCCTCTTCTTCCCTTTCACATAGTCTGCACTTTTCTTCTCCCTCCTCTTTCCAGTATTCCCTCGCCTTTTCTCGTTTTCACACCTGAATCTGGCTATAATTTTCCTGTCCTTCCACTTCATCCTCCCTTCCAAGCACTTTGGTATCTCATCTTTGGTTATATTTCTATTATATTTGGATTCCCTTATCCTTTTCTTCCTCCCTTCTGTTTCTCTCTTCCTTCTTTCTTCTATAATTTGGTCTACTGTCAACCTTTCTTCCCTCTGTGTCCCTCTATTTTTCACCTCTTCTAGTCCCTTCTTTCTCTTTCTTGCTCTTTTCCCTTCCTGTCCATTTCCCCAGTTTCTCTCTCTTTCCTTTATGCACTCTTTTACCAGCTCCTTTTTCGATTCTAGGGTTTTCTCCTCGTACCTTGCTGCTCTTTTCAATGCTTTTCCCTTGATTTCTTCTATCTTGCACTCTTCTATCAGTATGTAGTTTGGTATATGTTTTTAGTGATCGCAAAAAATAGGAACCGTGACAACAAATTTTAATTTACGAGAATTTCTTTGAACCTAAGAATTCATGGGTCGAGGAATCAAAGTGGCCGCGTGAATGATAATTTATCATGATACGAGATAGTTTACGTTGACACGAGATTTTATACGGAATTAACCATTTGATCGAAGAATCGCCTGCTTGATTTTCCTATAATCGCAATAACAATCCCTTAAACGGTCGTCAAAGCTCGTTTTAAACCTTTGTAAAGATAATTTCCTCTGCCGTACGAGCTGAAACGGTTACACGTGTCCGACGTCGATCGAACGCAATGAGTATCGGTCATCCGTTTGCCCGGATTATGCCCGTCTCGTAAAACGTTTATTACTAAATACTTACGTCCTGGTGATCGTTTAAACTGAAAGCGAGGCTTATATATCTACAGGGAAAACGCTTTGGACGCGGCCAATATCGATCGGATTACACAGATGTTAGACCGAATTTTATCATCCGTTTCCTCTTCGATCGATCTTCCAATCTCTTTTTTTTTTAATAACAATATTCCCATTATAATTCTTAATTATGTCTTTATTGGGCTTGACGAAATGGGAATTGCCGATGATGTCCGTAACGTTCGCTTTTCATATGGCCATGATTATCCACTTTCAGACCTCCAAGGCTTTTACGGCCTCACGTTCTCGCTGTTAGGATTATTGAAGTCCGTATCGGTGCATCTTCAACCCCTAATCAACCTAACAGCTACACCAGAGAAGAGAAACTATATAATCATTCTCAAGATGCACAGCTTCATTATTAACTTTCTTATACGATGTCACACCTAATTTTAATCAATTTTCTGAAATTTTCGTCCGGCTATTATTTTCGCCCGAATTAATCACATCGCACTTAATTTTCATCAATTTCCTCGAATTTTCTATCCATCGTTATTTAAAAACGTTACACCTAATCTTAATAATTTTAATAAATTATCTAAAAAAATTTTGCTCAAATGAACGAAATTCTCTTAACATAATAATATTTTCGGATTAAGAAGGAAGGAACTACTTGTATAGTTTACAGCTTCGATATTCGTGTATACTTAGGTACATACGTATCGTATAATGCGATAGCGAGCTATCACTAAATATTTTAGGGCGAGGGCGATCGTTTCAAGCAAGTGTTTGGTAGAGCTGCCTTGGAACCAGAGGGCGATCCTGGCAACGAGAAGAGAGGGTTGAAAACCATAATCTGCTCGACGACACGGCTTATCTCGGTAAGCCGTGTCTCGGCCCGTCACGCGACCCATAACGAATCTTCAACCCCCTTGAACGCGGTACAAGGGGGCAAGACGATTTCATCCTGCGACGTAATTGCATCACGAAAAAATTCCTCTTGCATAAAGATACTTACCATAAATAAGAAAATAACTCGAAAAATATTTTCCATCAAATAGATTCAACTAATAATTTGCAAATAAAATAGAATGTTATAGAAAAAATTATGTGGTAAGGGTCAAGTATGTAAAATTCAGACGATTGAATATTTTTATGATATATAAAATGAATTAAATTAAATAAATATATTTAATACAATATAATAATAATAATATAATAATAATATAATAATAATATAATAATAATATTCGATATAATAAAGTAAAATAAATTATATGTTACACGAAGTTTTAAGAGATTAGACAAAAAGATGTACGTTACTAACAAAACACATAGCCAGCAATTTCAACTTCTTTTCAAATTCGTCGCAAATTGTATTCTCAATAGTCTACTGGTTAATGTTCTCAAGGAAAACGTATTATGGATGATCATTTTTATTTTGCAGAGGCAACGCGTCTCCATTTGGATCTTTACGATAATTATGCGAACAAGTACGCCATGACCACCGATGTTTCGAGGCGTGCAAGGAATCGCAAACGCAGGCTGCCTATTCTGACGGTAGCTTATTAGGTTCTTTTAATCACTAACATTACGACAATACGGATAATTGCCGAGCCACGACGCCTGCCGCGCGTTTATTATGAATATAATGAGCTGCGGAGCACCTGAACACCATCGGCTGGTCTTCCTTCTTCGTATAAGTCGGGATCGTTCGAGGTTTTCAAAAGTCCCCTTCAGACAGGCTACATTTTTCCCGACTATCTGTACCCATCGATCAATACGCAGACTCGAATTTTTCATTTTGAAACGGATACCACCGCATTTCGAACGATTTAGCTAACACACTTCCAATGCTTCTGATGTTTGAAAATGTTTGAAAAGGCATCCTTTCAGAAACAAGCAAAATTTTATTCTAGAAAAATAATTCTCTTTTTTTTTCATATAAAGAAGAAGTGCATTTTTTTCTTCTAAATGAGATAAGTTCAAGCGCTACATAGGATTTTTTATTTGCCAAGAGGAAAAATTGTGTAAATACTTTTCTATAATTGTAAGAATATTTGAGTTAATATTTTAGAAAATAGGGAATTTTCTATTAAGAAAAGAACGATAAATCTACTTATCATATTGCGACGTTGTTTATTTTATTACAGTAAAGAGATTTTTCTATAAAGTTTACTTTATCTACAAACTTCTTAAATTACAGATTTTTCTCTGAACCTGTTAATTACCATCGTTTGATTAAACAATTGAAAATACAAATTAGCAATGTGGCCAAAAACATTACATGGAATTTTCATTTTCTATTTTCATGAATATTCCGACACTCTAAACTCGACGATATCGAAGACAATATTTGTCGAAATAAACGGAGATCTTTCATCTGGCCGAGTAATTATAACCCCAAAAGTAATAGGGGCGGCATGAATTCAATTTGACCTGAGGATGATGCGACGACAAATATTTTCGACGACTGGGTGTCGACGGGAAAGCCACTTAGGCATTTTACATAAGGGTGCGACGTTGGAAGGGTCCGGTATGCTAGACACGCGCCGTGATTTGTTTTCCCTCTTCCCGCCACGCCGGCCCAACCCCTATCTCAGCATCCCTGGAAAATATTAACTCGATTCGCAGCTCGTTGAGAAAGCTGCGGAGCGTTCGACATTGCCTTTCGACACCCTCGCCTATCGACGTCGACGCCCCTTCACTCGTTTACTCGTTTCCCTTGCTCTCGAACTCTGTTGTTCCTTTATTTAAAAACCCAGTTTCCCTTCGTATCAAACAATGAGCATGTAAAATTCCAATAACGAAAAAAAAGAAAAAAAATACGGTACATTTTATCTATAGTTGCAGGATCAGATTTGAAAACATTTCTATATATCGTTGTATCAAAATGAAATTTATAGTAGTTTCTTTATAATGCAGTTCGTTGATAGTTTCTTCTGAGTGACAAATTTTTCAGAAACATAACTCTGATCTATGATATTGCCGAAGTAATTGCTTCAAGAAAAATTTGTAGAATTTGCGTAGAATTTCTGATGTTCCAAGCAGTTAAGTTTCATAGCGTAAAAAGAATGGAATATTTGGACTTGTAAAAAGTAGGATTTTGAAAACAAGGAAATACATGTCGGTTGGGAAATTAGTGGAATATTTAAAAGATTCAGGTTAAGCGTTTGTGATTAAACAAATAATTAAAAAACAAGTCGACGAAAATACGAAACATTTAAGAGTTTCATTTAATTGTTAATAAATTAAAAAACACTTCAATCAACGATGCACGATTTTATAATTAATCATGTTGAAGTAACTACTTCAAGAAAAACTCTACATCTTTATTTATGTATATCCGTGACCTGGAGACCGCTATTACGCAGAAAATAGAATTTAGTGAAACAAAAATATTCTAAATAAGAAGAGGTGCATATTATTGTGCCCTTGAATATAACTTATGCTTTGGATTACAAGGTGTAGGAACAAAGGAACTGATAAATATGTGCAGGACGATTGAACGTGTTGGTGTATATAGTGTAGTTCTCTAGTCTTTTCTTACACTCCCATACTAATTTATATTATTAGTTAATTATTCTTCTCTTAAATTAATTAAAGTACAATGGAAGTGCGTGTATTATATGAATTATACGAATGCTACATGCAACCATACATACTTTTTTCAAAATTATTTTTCAATCAGTACTGTTCGTGTTATCTTCTTCTAATATAACTTTTAATATAAATAAAAGTGTGGAGCATGATTAAACATGTATATAATGATGAGGCGAGTTGATACTTAGTGTAATTCTCTAGTCTTTTCTTACACTCCCATACTAATTTATATTATTAATTAATTATTCGTCTCTTAAATTGAAGTACAATGGAAGTTCGTGTATTATACGAATTATACGAATACTATGTTGAACCATGCATATTTTTTTCAAAATTATTTTTTAATTAGTACTATTCGTGTTATCTGCTTCTAATATAACTTCTAATATAAATAAATGTGTGGAGCATGATTAAACGTGTATATAATGATGAGGCGAGTTGATACTTAGTGTAATTCTCTAGTCTTTTCTTACACTCCCATACCAATTTATATTATTAATTAATTATTCTTCTCTTAAATTAATTAAAGTACAGTGGAAGTCTGTGTATTATACGAATTATACTATGTTGAACCATGCACATTTTTTTCAAAATTATTTTTTAATTAGTACTGTTCGTGTTATCTTCTTCTAATATAACTTCTAATATAAATAGAAGTATGGAGGATGATTAAACGTATTGGTGTATATAATGATGAGACGAATTGATTCTTAGTGTAGTCAAATGTATTTGAAACTATCTGTGGCACAGAGTTAGTCGTCGTTCGCTCAGTTTTGCTGGATATGAGTATACACGGTAACGAGGACGTTCGCTCGATATTGATCGCTGTAAGATTGCTCGATACTGACTGATTTAACGATCGTGTTCGTTTATTTATACTGGTCGGAAAGTGTAAATTCAACTTCGGTTGACGGTTGCACGTAGCGGCGACATTGTTTTGCTCCGGAGTTTGTTTATCGTTACGTTTTGTACGTCAAGACGGTGTCAATGTCCCGAGGCAAAACAACGTCGCTCTCGATTCGCATCGTCCTCAGACTCATGTGCCGCTACAAATACATTTTTATTTATGTTCCTTGTAGCCTTTAGCTAGAGCTACAAGGTTAACATTTTGGTAATGTTCTTTTGCTATAAATATATGAACACTAAGAGAGCAAGGATCTGGATCAACATAAACTTGTACTTATACCTTTATTTCTTTAAATATATTTTTAAATATATAGGATTTTGGAAACAAGTGGATACACGTTTCTTGGCAAATTAATGAGATATTTAGAAGCTTCAGGTTAAGCGTTTGTGATTAAAAAAATAATTAAAAAACAATTCGACGTAAATACGAAACATTTAAGAGTTTCATTTAATTGTCAATAAGTTAAAAAACACTGCATCAACGATGCACGATTTTATAATTAATCATGTTGAAGTAATTACTTCAAGAGTAACTCTACATCTTTATTTATGTAGATCCATGACCGAGAATTTAGTGAAAAAAAATATTCCAAATAAGGAGAGGTCCATATTGTTGTATTCTTGAATATTCATTATGTTTTGGGTTACAGGGCCTAGGAACAAAGGAGCTAATAAACAGATCTCTATTTATGTTTCTTGTAGCCTTTAGCTACAGCTACAAGGTTGACTTTTTTGGTAATGTCCTTTGTTATTAATATATGAACTTGCTGCCTATCGATTCTATTGTATTGCAACACTAAAAGGGCAAGGATCTGGATCAGCATAAGCTTGTACTTATACCTTTATTTATTTCAATATATTTTTCTATTACAAGTTCATCCACTCGTTCTTCTATCAATCAACCTCAATAGATATAACATGATACGATATAAAATATAGAATCGGTTTTATAAAAAAAATGCAATTTTTATAAAAAAATAGCATATGTGTATTGGACAGTAATCGTGAAGAAAGCAAGAGAAAAAAGGAAGATGTAAAATATTGACGAGCATCGTGCTAAAGTACACGATTTGTATCAAAGAAATTAAAACTTAATCCATACAGTTTGCAAGAATTGTTATAAAAAGTATATTATAAATATTGTATATTAAATAATAAAATATTGTATATTATAAAAGTGTTATTAATTATTGTTAAAAAATATTATCGTGTATAAGAACTTTGACTCGTGTTATGGAATGCTGAAGCAATAGTTGTGCGAGATTTGGGTAATTCACAAAAGGAATGCCGAGTTGTTAAACAAAAGCTGAATAGATATATTTTAGAATCATTTAAAACTGTATAATGAAGCTAAGAGAACGTATGGGGTAATTTGAAACGTGGTGAAACTTGGTGATATTTGAAATAATATTGAAGCATGGTAAAGCAATATTTGTCTTATAATGCGATATGTCAAATAATTTATTAGAAAAGTTACTTTGAACGAAGATACTTTGGTGCGCGTAGTGAAATGGTTACAAGTATCACATCTACGACAGAAATCGCTGATTCCAAGTACGATTTCCTACCCTGCATATTCTTCAGATTTACCAGCCTCAGACTTCCATTCAAAATTAAGAAATTGCTTGATGGTCAGCGATTTCCGTCGGATGATGAAGCAATAGTCGCAGTAAACAGCTATTTCGAAGAGTTCTAAGAGATGTATTTTCCCATGAAAGTACGAGTACATGAAGTACATCAAAGTTGAAGAGGACCATATTGTTAAATAAAAATATTTCTCTTGTTATAGAAAATTTTTACAGATAAATTACATGCGTTGTACGAAGTTTTCTATAATTTCATTTGTACTGTAACGAGACACGACTATTGTAATTGTATTAGTAAGATATGGAAGCAATCCGAAAATGTATGTAAGGGTTGCAACATATTTATTGCAAACTAATATTAAGAATAAACGTCCTTAATCCTTCGCACTCGGAATTTTATTTCAATTTCGTTAACAGCGGCTCCCAACGCTTTCAAGTGTTTTATTCGAAATTTACTTTAACTAAAATAAGACAATTGAAATAAATAAAGGAAGAAAGAAATTCACTTAAATATCAGTTTTATTCAAACTATTGTTGTATTTTGTAATTTTTAAGCGTATGATATATCTTGAAACAATTTCCAGGATGCAATCCTGCCTTTCTAGGACATCTATTGATTTGGACATGAAAGAATGTCGAGTCACCCTCGACATAGAAATACAAGGGGTTAATATTAGCAAGTTCGCTAATGACACAAATGAAATTGTACAAGTAAACTTGTGAGTCCCCTAACATTATTAATCGGTAAATTATTATGCAAGTAATTGCAGATGAATTATTTCATCTTCAAGAAAACGATCGTCGATATCCCACACGAGGCAAAGTCTGCCAGCGTTTTCATCCCCTAAAAGGTATACCAACTACTTACCAAAAAATCATCTTCCTCGACATGGTCTAGTTTCGAATCTGTTTCGCGGATCTCGCAAGGAAGGAGCGTCTCTAGTTTCTCTCGTTCTCCGGTTAGACGAGGAATTGGAAAAAGTGGTGGACACGGGCCAGGATCCGTATCTTCTTCGGTTCTGGCCTTCTCCCCTTTTGTCGCGGGTCTTTGTGAGAGGTTGTCCGGCCGTCGTTACGTCACGCCGCCACGACGTTCCTCTAACAAGGTGCAGTTTTTACGGGCTCGCAACATAATTGGCCGCTCATTTGCATAGATTCGCGGTACTGGGATCGGTTGAAATCGCTGGAAGGTTGAGGGCACATGCGCGTACGCGAGCCAGGCATGCGCGCGCACGCCACGTAAGCTGAGCTTAGAGGAGGAATCCGCCTCTTACTAAGCCTCATTAAGCTGCCCCGAAGTTGTTTCTGCCTTCCGATACTTCTCTTTTTCTTTCACATTCACACTGTTGATTTTTAACCCAAACGTAATCCATTTTTCCACACTAAACGTTCTATATATTTTTTCAAATTTCGAGTCTTTCAAAAGTCAAACTGGTCAACTTCACTTTTACATTTCTTTTTTTTTTATATTCAAGAAATAAATGGCACTTTCATCAATTCATTCACTGCACGAAGGTAACGTAAGTAAATTCTAAGGTAAATTTAAAAAGCAATGCTTGTAACGTCGTCTCCTTTTTGTTCTCTTCTTTTTAGTCGCGAAATCACACGAAACTCGAAAAATCAACAAAAATGGGCTTATTATATCTTTCCACGTGAGATCCTCGTATAAAACTTACTACCAACTACAGTTTGTGTCAAGAAAAGATCATGCTAATAGACTATAAGTCAATTAGACCTGCATTCTTCCAGTAGCGCTTTCTTTTCGTTCGTGAACAAACTATGTATGCACATAATGCATATAAAGCTTGCCATTGTACTTAACGATCATTCCCATCGCATCCACTGGCAAATAAACTTAATCTCGACTTATTAATATTTGGTATAATTCGATTCATAAATATAATAACCATCTCGGTGAACGATGAAAATACGAGTAAAAGATAGTGATCGAGTCAAACTGTAAACGAATGAGACACTGCATTCCTTCCACCAGTCTTCCATCCATGGACAGATATACATAAGATAGCATGTAGCGAACGCAGACGTCTCGTCATTACAGGTAACGATGATTTCCACCTCGTCCGCGACTGATTTTCGTCGGAATCGTTGGGGTCTCGAACGTTGGATTAGCAATCCAGAAGCCGGTCGTTCAGAGAGAGGAGAGACGGTGGAGATACGAGGCGATGCGAGAGCGCACCTGAGCGTACCAACGAGCCCGTCCAGATCCTAACGAGTGCGACAAGGACGGTATTAGGCGAGCCGGTAATAAGCCGAGCCAATGGGAGAGTCAGAGAGGGTTGCATGTCCCCTGGGACGAGTTGAAAGAGGACATGGCGAACCCACCTAAAGTAGATTCGTGCCGAGCGGCGTGCCGGTGTATAATGATGCGGTGGCGCGCGCGCGAGTGAGCGAGCGAACTGCGGGCCAAAGAGTCAGAGGACGATAGAAAGAAGCAAGAGAGCGAAAGAGGAACGACGGGAAACGAAACTCTGGGACGAGTACCGAGGCTTGGCGGAGGAGCGACGCAGCGAGGATGCGTGTCGTCCCTTCGTTCCTCTTCGTCTGAGGTTTGCTCGCGAGCGATCGAGACGAGCGAGAACGACGGAACAGCCAGAGCGAGGAGGCTAACAATGAAGGGCAGAGGAGAGAAAACAAGAAAAAAACGCGACGAGGAAGAAAGAAGAAGAAGAAGAAGAAGAAGACGAAGAAGACGAGCAGAGGGGGAAGCTTCGAGTGTCGGCACCTCGCCGCTAGAGCGGACCACACACGTCGATGAGTGGCTCTCAACTCGTGGATCTCTTGCAGATTTAAACTGGCCGAAATGCTTGTAATGTCACGCCCGAATCTTTGTCGTCGACCACTTTCTTGCGAAGGGTGCTTTTAGGCTCGTCTAGCTCTGTTATCGAGGAAAGAGGTCTTTTAAGATTTGACTTAAATGGATTTATGGGTTTGGCTGAAGGGAAGGATCTTAATTGTTCCTTTATACAGGCTTTCGTTTAGTTGCGCCGTTTCTTTAGATTCCGGAGATTCGTTTGTGTCTTTATCTTTGCTCTCTGTTGTCCTTTCACTGAAGCAACAAGGATCGAGTAGAATTGTTTGGAGTACGTTACAATTATCTTGTTATTAGATCGGTCATTAATTTCTTCACAAATATTTTCTGAATTTGTACAAGTAAGATGGAATATAGCCACGATATTTGTTTCCTAATTAATGCAAAGTTTGGCAAAATAGTAGCTTGGAAAACGCATGGAACATTCGGAAAGAAACAGTCGCTGAAGATTAAACAGCACGGACAAATTCGACTCATCGGATTACAATTTATACGCGTTCAAACTGGCGCACGATTTCGGTGCCGATCGCGACCCAACAGCGATATTTTGATGTCGTGACAGTTGAAATCTCAACGAGCATCCTCCGTCTCGCTTTGTACCACGAGCGGTGTTCACCGTCTCGAATCTACCTACCACCGGCAATTTTGCGAATCTCTTTCAGATGAAATCTGAAAGTGCACGCGTAATGACTGGTTTCACCAGGTGGCCTCGCATCCGGAACTAGATGACACGCACAATGGCCTGGGCTGTTCTTCAAAAATATATCGATCCTTCGTATCACGCGAGTGCAATTAGTGAAATTAATGAAAATTGAAGTAAATTTCAATGTAATAACACGAAAGTAAATATTCTAGATATTTGAGAGTTGGTGTTAGGGTTGAATATTAATTCTACCCCATTGTTATATCTTATTTAGAATTATAAACATGGCAATTATACATAATTCATATTACGAGCTTAAAGATCCTACAGGAATTCCAATAAGGTCAATTGGAATCATTGAAAATTTCTCATTCTCAGATTTATCTTCTCAGCAATTTTCTGACGCTTACGTCGCAAAGTGTTAATTTTCCAGCATGAAGAATGGAACCTTTTGGAACTTAATACTAAATACTTAATACTCAAGCTTTATTGGTCAAAAGATTATTCATCAAATAAAAGCAGATCTAACCGAATATAAAAATATTTTCAAGACTGCCAGTGGCAACGATTTCACGAGTAGCCGGGCGAAACTTAAAACGAAGATAAATAAAATAGAAGAAGATGTTTTCATAGTACGCAACGATAACTCTACACACGACATTATCTTGGGATTGGATGCCATAAAGAAATTCAAATTAAGACAAGATGAGAACTTAAGGGGGTGTCCTGAATCGGAATGTTCTAAAACAGCGTCTTTTTGTGATTTTTTTTACAAGGGAAAGAAAGAAATGAAGTTATTGAATTTTGAGGTATGGTTTTATATATATTTAACGAATACAAAAAAATCTTGTTTAAAGTAAAAAAATAATTATAACAGTTTTCTAAGCCTATTTCATGGGCCGCAATTTTCAATCGGCGTGAAAGATCCACCTCGTAATTCTTGACCGAAATGAAAAACCAAAAAAGGATTAAATTATTATATATTTTCCTTTTCGAGGAGTTCGTCAAAAAGTTTATTTAAATAATTGTTTTAGCACCATAAAGTTTATCTTTTCTTTTTAAAAAACACATTTTTTCTTTAAACCCGCCAAAATTTTTAATTTCACACTATTTTCTGCCTTCTTTTTAGTGCATCGAGAAGAAAAATATATAATAATTTCCCTTTTTTGGTTTTTCGTTTCGGTTAAGAATTACGAACTGGATCTTTCACGCCGATTGAAAACTGCGGCCCATGAAATGGGCTTAGAAATCTGTTGTAATGTTCTTTTTTACTTTAAACAAGAATTTTTTGTATTTGTTAAACATATATAAAACCAAAATTCATTAACTTCATTTCTTTCTTTCCCTTGTAAAAAAAATCACAAAAAGACGCCCTTTTAGAACATTCTAATTCAAGACACCCCTTTAAGAATTACTCAAAAAGTAAATCACAAAGAAGAAGAAATAATATTCAAGAAGAAAGAAGAAGGAGAGAATGATCAGAAGAGAAACAAGATAAACACCACTACGTTTTCCTTTCGTTGTTTCGTTCATTTATTTTTCCTTTTTACCTGCACCCGTTTACTCGTAGAAAAACGTTAGCAATTAATTGGCCCACACAGCGCATTACGATGAAACGTCTCTATGAATTATAGATTGGTCCAACATTTCTCACGTTGCGTATTATTATTAGAAACTCTAATGGAAAGGCTCCCGGGATTTTTCGAATTTAATTTCTATGCAATTTCGATATATTTGGACTAATTCATATCATAGTTCATATCATAGATGGATATATCTGCTATAATCTAGTGCTAATTTCCTGGAATCTATTTAGTAGAAATTTATTTGAATTTTTTCTTACATCAGGTATCGTCACAAAGGATATAACCTAATAAACACGATGATGGAATCCCACTGGGGGTAACCATCCACATGCTATATTTTATTCATTAAGTTAAAATATTTTACCAAATGTCCTACTGGACAAATTGTAAAATTTTAAAATAAAATAAAAAAAATCAGGTATCGAAATATTTGGACATCGGCATAAGCAGATATTCGCAAAAATACCAGCTGTCGACCTCGTGATAACGAGGCTTCTGTCGAAACGAAATCAATTACAAACTCGCAATTACCAGGCGACTTCCGTGAAAGAAGGAAATCGATGTGGAGTTAATGACACGTCTTCGCTTCGGTTTAAGATTTCTTTGGCCGATCGACGAACGAGCATGACATTAAAATGTCATGAAACGCGACGAGCCGAATTTCACTGTCAGACAGGCAACGTTCACCGTTCGTTTTACATCGCTGCTTCCAATACCGTGATCGTTCCAACCCATACCCGTGTCGTAATTCCAAAGAAGAATTTCACTGTGAGAAGTTCGTAGGAGAAAAGAAAACCGTCGCATGTTCCTGATGGAATCGCGGCACACTCGCGAGCTTAAAAGGCAATATTAACGCTTTCGCGATCTTAACGAGACGTAATTGCAGCTATTTCACTGAAAGATGGAAATCATTTTCTGGCACTAAAGAGCCTCCATCGTGGAGTAGAAATATTAAGAATAAAGAAAGCTTTATTCCCTTGTATTACCAGAAAATTATAAAACTTCCGCGAGTTATTTTAATTTTGTACACAAAGCCAGTTTAATCCTCGTCTAGGTAATATAAGATTATTCAAGTGTATGGAAAAGTTTGCAGCTTCAATATTTGCATCTTCAATATTTATTAGTTTGCATTTTCAATATTTTATATTATATTTGCATAATATAAAATTAAAATTAATCCTTTGCACTCCTATGTCGAGTGTGATTCGACATCAGTTTTTATCTCAGGAGCTCCTTTGTCCAGTCCCACTTTTTTTGTGAAACGTGAGAAAGAAAAGCAGGATTGCATTATGGAAATTATTTCAAGATATATCATACGCTTAAAAATCACAAAATACAACAATAGTGTGAATAAAACTGGTATTTAAGTGAATTTCTTTCTTCCTTTATTTACTTCAATTGTCTTACTTTTTAATTAAAGTAAATTTCGAATAAAACACTTAAAAGCGTTGGAAGCTGCTGCTAACGAAATTGAAATAAAATTCCGAGTGCAAAGGGTTAATGTAAAATTAAAAAATTAAAGATTGTTAAAAGAACCGTAGAGACGAGTACCTGTATATCAGAATGTTTAATATGTATAAATAATAAACAAAATTTTTATGAACGTTTTCAAACATTTACAAATACCTTAACATTATCATGATACATATTTAAATTTGTTGACGATATTTTTAAAGATAATGTTATCTATCGTTTCTTTATTTCGACTTTAAATTACATTTTTTTAATTATCGTTAGCTGATTTCTCAAAAATGGCTATGCTATCAAAAGGATCCTCAGTATGATAAACAATACGTTCGATCATCTTTTGGAAGCCTGATAAACATATTAGATCAGTCAAACACTACACGATCCTTTCCTTAATTTTCGAGTAATATCTGATGAAAGTTATTTTTCATTTTGTCGCGAATCATGAAATCACGTTAACACTTTGACTGTCACACAAAAATCACATGTTTCGCTCAGGATGCCACGGCAATATTTTTATTATTCAAAACATATAATGGCAAAATAATAATAAATTAATAATGTAAGACAACATTCTCCCCAATGGACCGTTTATCATATTGGTGGTCACGGGTGACCATCGTGGCGTCTTGGTAACAGTTGATAGCGACATATTATAACAAGACTTCGTTTATATCAACAAACCATTCGCATTCGTTATTTCGTCGTAAGCAAAACGTCCAGAATATATTGTTGAAACGTGTACAAGATATTAGTAAACAGTATTTGCTCATTCTACATATAATAGTAAGGTGGAGAGACAAGCGTGACATTTTTATGATTTCGACGAAACATTCGGCTGAAAAGGTAGAGGTCAAAAAAGATTATGTTTGTGATAAACCAATGGTAGTGGCAGATCACAACAGAGGAAACTGTGCTGTAGATTTATCGGATCAAACGATAGCATATTCTACACCACATAGAAGAACCCTCAAGTGGTATATAAAATTAGCTTCAGAGTTATCGTTAAATATATCAATTCCAAACGCGATGATACTCTATAAACAAGCAACAAACACAAAAATCGAGGTATCAGATTTTAGAATGGCACTCGCAATGCACCTTACACAGTGCCATTCACCAGAGCCGTCAAATATACTAATTCGACAAAGATCGCGACACGAAAAGCAGAAGAAAGAAGGGCAAGCGTACTTGGCACGAAAATTTTGCAGAGAGAGCTATAAAAAAAATGTTAAACAGTCAGGATCAGAAATTGCTAAGAATCGGACCAAAAAAGGTGACCACCTATCGTCCAGATTGTATCGATGAGCCACATTTATGTTTAAAGTGTTTTAACACAGTGCACCGTTAGATGCAAGATTTGTTTTCATTTTTTTTATTGATGTTCTAATAAAAATGTTTAATTGTTCAATGGGGCACTTTCTATTTCAAAGTATCTTCTATTTATCGGTTATATTCAAAATGCCCTAATTGTCAATTTTCATTCAATTTTTACAATTGTAAGAAGTTCAAGCGCTCCGGTCACCAATGACCACCATGGCGTCACAGGAGAAACCGTGGCCGGTCATATATGTCCAACGTGGCTGTCAAAGAGTGTTACAATCGCAATACTTTAAATTCATTAACACTTCGACTGCCACGCCAAAATCACGTGTTTCGCTCAGGACGCCACAGTGTTTTAACACAGTGCACCGTTAGATGCAAGATTTGTTCTCATTTTTTTTTATTGCTGTTCTAATAAAAATGTTTAATTGTTCAATGAGGCACTTTTTATTTCAAAGTATCTTCTATTTACCGGTTATATTGAAAATGCCCTAACTGTCAATTTTCATTCAATTTTTACAATTGTAAGAAGTTCAAGCGCTCCGGTGACCAATGACCACCGTGGCGGGTCATATATGTCCAACGTGGCAGTCAAAGTGTTAAGAAGCGATGCTTATCGATGAATCACGAGTCGATCGCGTTTTTCGAAGGTTTCGAGTCGATAGCTTTTGTCGTATACATTGGCGTGCTAATTTTAATGCGCGAAACAACGACCTCACGATTATTCAGATTATTCCAGAAGCTAGTGCCGTTTCGAGCGTGCGATTCGCCAACACAATTTCTCGCGCGTGCAATCTTTCACGTGCACATGTTATTTCCAATGGCGGTTAATGGCGGTCGTTCCTGCACGCATCCTGAAAACACGATTTATTACTCAACACCGCGGTTGAAATTAATCCTGTCCGTCGATTGCGTGTTTGTCAACTGTTTTTTAAACGACGACCGTACACTCGAACGATTCTCTCGTTTTTTCTCCATTTGAAAGCTTAAAATTATTATTGCTTGAGAAATAGTAAAATTTTCATGGCAAATAATATTTTCGTTTAATCCTTTAACGATGTAATGAAATGAAGAAGAATTTGAAACGAAATATTTAACAGATAATTATTTCCTTATCAAGATGATTTACAATTCCTGATGCCAAATATAAAAGTATACATATAATAGATATTTTCAACTTTAATGGCAGATGTATATTGTTAATCGCGTTGCGTATGGTGATTAGATTGCGAATATTTACGCAAATTTATATTTTTATGAAGATAATTTAAAAAATGGAGCTCCGCTAGAAATTTGTTTCACTGACTACAAATTAGAACCACTAATATAATTTGCATAGTTTATATATTTTTACATGTTAGCATGCATTCTGTGCAATCTCGCCCTTTGAAATTTGTCATAAATGTGTAGGAGACTTGTGTAGAGGATGGTTGATCGTGAGATTTATTAGACGAGATTGCTCGTTGTTGAAACCGTCAAGTATATCTAAAATAAATGTTATATTAAATAAATAAATACAGTTAATGTTCGCAAAGACGCTCGTACTAACGGATTCGCTAAGACAGTGTACAAGTCGCAAAATGAGATCGCTAATAACTCGTTGATAACTGATCGACTCTCGGTAGACGCTCGTAGATACTCGTAGATACTGACTCGCGCGACTAACTGATAGCTGATTGATAACTGTTTGATAACTGAACTTCCTTACGATCGCGTCCGTCTATTTATACTGGTCGGGGGAGAGCCGAAAAATTCAGTAGCGACGATATTGTTTTTCCCAGAGTTTATTTATTATTACATTCTGTGTATCCTAACGATATTGATACTCCAAGGCAAAACAACAACATGATTTGAATTGTCCTCTAGCTCATGTGCCGCTACAAATGCGTAAAAATCCGCAATCTGATGATGACATTTACGATATGAGATTTATAACAGCATCTACTCCGAGTTTCTCGGATGCTGTTCGATCTTTTCCTTGTTGAAGTTTAAATTAGCTATAAATAAACTAACTTACATTAACTACTGTAAACTGCAAATTTTAACATACATCAACAACTATATATTTTTTTATAAATATGCCAAACTTTAATGCGATGAAATATCGCCTTAAGGTAAACGTGTCGTCACCTGTGCCTGGTAACCGGGATTATTACCTGTGTAATCTCCCTTCGACTGATAATTCCCACGTTCCGTGGCCTCATCTTTTTCTCCAGGTGAACGACTGTTGCCTTCCTCGCTGGTTTCTTCGCTAACGAACTTCGCAAATAATATATCTACTAGACGTTCGACTGGTAATTGCAAAAGGCTGGAAGCGATTATTTAAGTAACGATTCCTCAACCGTTTTATCATAATTATCAATTAGAATTTAAGGGACATCGTTAAAGAACGGATTTGTTAGCGACCAGGTGTTCACTTAGATATACTCGAGTCGATTTTATAAACGATGAAACCGTGCACTCTAATTTCTACTTGCAAGTTCAAGGTATTCTCTGTTACAAAGAATCATCAACATCAGCAAAGAAGGATATAAAAATAGAACCTTCATTTACCAACGTTTTTCTCTCATGGAAATCTTAGATGTTACGTTTCCTTCGTGTTATTCTCTTCTTCTCATTGCAATCTGAACGATCTCCTCGACAAAATAAATTTCTTCTTGTCGAGCATCTCGCGCTACGATACGTCTTCCTTCTTTCTTCTAGTCTTATTTTCCAGACTGGAATTGCCGTTCGCGTTCTCCCGTTCACCGTTTCACACCACACTCAGCAGAATTACGATTTCCTTGGTGAGCCGGTCGTAAGGCTTCGCTATTTCAATTAAGCGCTTCGTGTTCCCCTCATATGCTCCATTATGGCAGCGCGGTATCACGACCGATAACGAATATCTGGCGACACGCGAATCGAGACTTTTTCTTTTCCTCATTCGCGATTTTCTACTCGTGTTCCAGTCTACTTTTTATTTTTTCGCCTTCCTTCATTCTTACGATAATCTAAACACCTTTCCTTTAGGCTCTTTGTTTCTTTTATTTACGTGGTTCTTGGAATTGTTCAAGATTATAATACACGATATTAAAAGTCAGATAGCTACAATGTAGGAGTTAATATAAATGTGCGTTTCATTGTATCGTAGTTGCATTTATTTTTACTTTGCTAACGTGTTTAACGTTTGTAATTATTGGGGCATAAATCTAGCACCGCGCAATTACGGTGTCTGTAGTTATAAATTTGCATATAACTGATTAGTCATGCATTTTCATAAGTAGTTGTTCATTTGTTATGGCACAACGACCGATATCTTCCTCCTTCCTTTTTACACGTTATAAAGTATTAGTTATATTTTGTACAACACATTAGTCATTTTAACGACTGAGAAAACTTCATATGTAGCAAATAATATTCTTCATTATCGGTTATAATTATTAAACAACAATTAATAACCAAATATCACGTTAAGCTACCAACCAAATGTAAAATATGCAGCGCTGTATCATAAGAATAAAAATCTGGAAAAAGTTCGTTTCGACAAGTGTGAGAGAATAATAAATAACATTAAGCAACATTTACACGACATAGTATCACGCAATAATAATTTATTTGTAATTCTCAATGCAAATTAATATTAACGAAACTATTGTTAACCAAATACCACGTTAAGCTACCAACCAAATGTAAAATATACAGCGCTGTATCATAAGAATAAAAATCTGGAAAAAGTTCGTTTCGACAAGTGTGAGAGAATAATAAATAACATTAAGCAACATTTACACGACATAGTACCACGCAATAATAATTTATTTGTAATTCTCAATGCAAATTAATATTAACGAAATTATTATTAACCAAATACCATGTTAAGCTATCAACCAAAACGTAATCGTATGTATCGAATCGAAATGTAATGAATCGATTGTAAAATTCTTCCAAATAAAAAGAAAAAATTAAGCAACATTTATGTATATTTTACGGTTAATTCCGATTGAAATTTCATAAAATAATTCGTGATTCGAAATCGGGAAAAGAATCTTGGATTTTTTAATGGAATCGCAGAAGCAAACCGCAGCGTGGTAAACGATGTCACAGACGAGAAAACAAGATCGACCATCGTAAACGGGTATTGTAAAACATCGTGGCCGGTCTCGGGCAGAAACCGCCGTGAACGATCCTTTTCAAGGATCTCGGAAACAACTATGCAAGGTGTACGTTTATCCGCGAGAGATTCGTTCCAGTCGGAAGCCGAAATTTCCTGCGTGTCGAGAAGTTAAAAAGTCAACCCTGACCTACTGCGCTTTGTAGTTGTGCGCCAAGAGATCACGAAGGTTCATGGTTAGTTCGAAAGTTAATCGGCAAATCCTGTTTGCTCGGGGCCCCCGCTTTCGACACGCTCGTCCTTTGTAATTTCTAAAGGCGGGGTCGCTGGTTTTCCTCTGAGATGCTTCGCCACCCTTTGCGATTCTCCAAATTGTCACGACAAGTATCCGAAATCCAGTAGAATTTTGCTATAGAGTTCCTACATCTAAATTTTTGAGAAGATGATTTTTGCAGGCTAAAATTTAACTCATAAAAATTGTGTGGAATACAAGGGAAGATTTTGTTAGGGGATGTAACGGTTTGGTAAGACGTTGTTACGAATCACAGGTAAATCGTGTGTTATTTTAAGGTGGAAATGTCAGAATACCAGCTTGCTTTTATGTAAAGAAGGATTGAGAAAAATGCGAAACACCGGTTTTTCTAGGATTTGGTGAACGTAAACATGACTTAATGACTTTTTAAGCTGGATAATAAGATAAATAAATATCTTTATGGTTGGCCGACGTGAGGCAGATTATTTTAAACGCAGGTAGATTTTTACTTTCACAGCTGTCACTAAGGTTTGTGGTCTCATTTTCCATCTTTGAACTAAAATTTCATTATTACACTCAAATTAAATTTAAAATAGCGTTACGTAAATAGAATCACGTTCTTGATTGAAGACTATAATTTTCTTTAACATTAAAACCATTTGCTAAAACATAACATTTCTGCAAAAAACATTAAGATGTATGGTATATGAAGAAACAGATATAATATAAACTGCTATCCACATTCTTTTGTTTATTTTACCAAATTGTAAAATTTTAAAATAAAATAAAAAAGAAAACATTCTTTTGTTTTGTCAACGTGTTCAAAGCATTTAACCTATAATGTTTTCTTGTAGTTTGGACTCTCACATTTAATTTGGTAAAAAAATTCTATCGATTAGTTATTTAGTTTCGTTTTTATCCCAATTTGAAAATGGACGCGCATTTCAGACATATTTTATTGTATTATTTCCGAAAGGGCAAAAACGAATCGCAAGCACACGAGAAGTTATGTGCCGTATATGGGAATGAAGCCTTGAAGGAAAGGCAGAGTCAAAATTGGTTTGCCAAATTTCGTTCTGGTAATTTTTCAGTGAAAAATGCTCAACAATCTGACCGTTCAGTTGAAGTTGATGAGACCCATATTAAGGCCATTGTCGATTCAGATCGTCATAGCACAACGCGTGACATTGCAGAGAAGCTCGATGTATCGCATACAAGCATTGAAAAAAGATTAAAACAGCTTGGCTATGTCAAGAAACTCGATTTATGGGTCCCTCATCAGCTTAAGGAAATTCAGTTGACGCAACGCATTAGCATCCGCGATTCGCTTCTGAAACGCAACGAAATTGATCCATTTCTGAAACGACTGATTACAGGCGACCAAAAGTGGATAGTTTATAACAACGTTAATGGGAAAAGATCGTGGGTGATGCAAGACGAACCAGCCCAGACGACGCCAAAAGCTGAGATTCACCAAAAAAAGATTATGCCGTCAGTTTGATGGGATTATAAAGGAATTCTGCACTTTGAACCTTTACCAAGAAACCAAACGATTAATTCAAACGTGTACGTTGAACAATTCGGCAAACTGAGCGATACAGTTGAAGAAAAGCGGCAAGAATTGGCAAATCGTAAGGGTGTTGTTTCCCAGCGTGACAATGTAAAGCGCCACACATCTTTGTTCACTCGCCAAAAATTATTGGAACTTAGGTTGGGATGTATTGTCACATCCACCATAGAGCTTGCGCCTTCAGATTACCAATTATTTCATTCCATGCAGAACTCCTTAAATGGTAAAATTTTTAATGACGTTGATGATGTAAAATCACATTTAATTCAGTTTTTTGCTGACAAAAATAAGAAGTTTCATGAACATGGAATTATGACAGTGCCTGAAAGATGGCAAAAGTTCATCGACAAAAACGGACAATATCTAATTGAATAAGTTATATTTCTAAGCAAAAATTTCGAATTTTCTTCAGTCACTTAGTTGCCAAGCCAATATTTTACAAAAAAATTTGTAGATTCTAAAACATGCGCCACCTATAAAATTTCTATAAAAAGTTGCCAATTAGAGTAGCCTTAGATTTAATAATCGGGAAATTTCCAAAATTGCCTGTTATTGCAGAGGACGTTTGTTGGAAAGTCGTTTTAGGTGATGCTGGAACTCAAAATATTTTCGAGTTGTGAGAGAGGCGAGGCGAATCACGTTTCTACGAAACGTCGTTCGAGACCGAGTTGTCAAGGACGACACAGTTTTGACAACTCAGTCACGGGAAATCTGATTATCTCTGCAGGATAACGGACCCCTACTGTATCCAGGACAGCCGCGACTGGTATTCCTGTAACTGCTACCTGAAAACATTTTCCGCTTGGGGTAAGCGCGATGTCCTTCGCGCCGCACGAGAAACCTTCAATAGCCCTTTCGATATACGAAATGTTGGGAACGAATTGCTGGTAAAACATGTTTTCATTGCCCGATTTTGTGACCGGATAAACACGAAACGAATGGATGTAGAAAAATATTATTTAGCCTATAGATTCCTACAATGTATGTGTCACTCAGAAGTCAAATTGACCAATCTTATTTTCCAATTCCAATTTTATTTTTGTATCAAAATACATGATTAATATTTAATTGTTTAGAAAGCAACCGATTAATCTCGATGTAATATTGTTGCAATCTTATTCGATATTATGATTTTATTCTAATTAGATTTTATTTCCAAGTGAAATCTTCTTACTGCTCTAGTCTTTCAAAAATATCTGAAAAATTCTGGAATATTTATCAATGTGTATAGTTACCGAATTATACAACCTATTGCTAAGTCAAATGTTTAGAATTTATTCGATAAAGATAAAAATTTGAGCAGAAGAATTTAATAGTGAAGATTCAATTTTTCTACAGACGATTAACTTCGACTTAATCGAAGGAGACAGACATCTTTGTGTAGCAACAAGAAACCGGACGCAGTAGTGTTTACTGGATTAGGTAAAGATAATTAAGAGATAACGAGACAATAACCTGATTACTCTTGATACGATTTCAAAAGGTAACCGATTCTATGAACTAAAAGCTAGTCTTTCTAATTGCTCCACTTCATCTGGACATTCTAGGCCAGAAATGAAAAAGAAGATCGTTTCCAGAGCCAGGAATCTCCTGGTGAGCAATTAGTCACAGCAACAACAATGAGACCTTCTGTAAAACTCGAGTATAAACAAACTCCTTTTTCATTACCAGCTTTTTCTTCCAACTACCGCAACGAACAATGCAACGCGCATTCTCCTGCTGCGGACGTCGATTTCATTTTTGGTCTACAAATCGGAGGAAACAGGAATAAAATTTTTTTTTTTATTTGTTTGTAAATTACAATCAATTCTCGCATCGAGAATTTTCAGTAATTTTTCTGGCGTGACGCTGTGACATGGTTAATTATTTATAATAACTTAGTACCTATTATAAATAAGTATAATTGGAATAAAATTTACGATAAAAATGAATGAAAATATTTCTCCCATAAATTGTCAGTTTGTGACATATTATTAAAAAATTGGAACGATGAATCATGTATATCTCGTCGAGTCCTTGAAATTGTTATTGTAAATTGGAAAAAATTGGAACAGCGGACGCGAGGGAAAAGCGAGGAGCTGTCTGGAAAAATTGGTCGGCTGACGGGTTCGGCGTGACAAAAACGATGGCTTTTTCAGGTACTGGCCTGCCTTTTCCGGTGATAACAATCCGGATGGAACGAATTGTGTTTTCGAAACATAGACGCCTCTCCACGATTGTTGCGAGCTGCCGAGTCAGCCTCGCCGACACCTGCGCTTCGTTTTTGAGCCGGGACTAATCCAAGGGCTCGTTCTTTTTGCTCCACTATTTTCTTCAAACGAGGATAAAATATACGCTGTTTAATCGATGGACGCGATAGAAGAGTTCATTCTTTAGGATACGGAATTTTACGATAATTTTGACGCAGTGAACGACTGTACTGTCAGCGTAAATCTTACGAATATTTTTAGAAATGTACTTTTTCTCTTAGTTATTGAAAATATAAAATGCGAGATTTGAAAAGCATAATTAATTACATCGATAAATATTAAATCATCTGAATTAGTATCACTTGAATTAGTTAATTAGTAATAATTTTCTTGAAAATTCTTCAACTCGTAACATTCACAATGTATTTTATTCACAATGACTTAAGATTGTTATCATTCTGGCTGATTAACAACAACTAAGAAACTGGAAACGCAATCACGATTCATCAGAAAATAATCGAGGCGAAGATCTTCGATCCCAAACGCTCCATTCGAAGATCTTCGACGTACTTTAATATAATACGCATCTGATAAGCCATCACCAATGAAAGAGGGAGAAGGAGAAACGAAAACTACCTCTCAGCTGTGTCTCAGCTTACCATAATTGCGAACTTCTTTCCGCGCTTAATGCTTCCACTATTACACGAGTGGAACCTGTTTTTCCACGTTGCAACGTTGGACAACGGCTAATTTTCTTTTCTGTCACATCTTTCTCTAAAATATACCCAGCGTTCGTGCGGTGCTGATCAACGACGCGTTTGAGAAGCAAGCGTCTCTCCTACGAACCCTTGCAACCAAGTCGATTCACGTGCACCAATACCTACAGGTTGATTCATAAATTCATGCGAATAGAGGGTGAATCTGCGCGTTAAAACAATTTCTAATTATTTAGAATATGGTGCATCTGGATGATTTTGATCACCTTAAAATATGTTGTATTCTTCGAACGGTTTCATATTCATTTTGTGTTCTCTCTCCCCCGTCTCAACGTAAGTTCATACATTTTATGATTTTTAGAATAGTAATCGGTACACTGCATACTTTTATTCATTTATGGGAAATTTAAAGATACGAACTCGTTGATATTCGTTGTAATATTTAACCCTTTGCATTCCTATGTCGAGTGGACCTCGACAAAGGAGCTTCTGAGATAAAAACTGATGTCGAGTCTTTCAGTCCCAGCTTTCTTTGTGAAACCTTTTTTTTTTATTTATTTTATTTTAAATTTTACAATTTGTCCAGTAGGACATTTGGTAAAATATTGTGAAACGTGCGAAAGAAAAAAAAAAGGATTGCGTCCTGGAAATTGTTTCAAGATATATCATACGCTTAAAAATTATAAAATACAACAATAATGTGAATAAAACTGGTATTAAATGAATTTCTATCTTTCTTTAATAAATAAAGAAATAATATATTGAAATAATTCAATAAAATAATAATATTGATAATAATAAATAATAATATTGAAATAATTCAATTGTCTTATTTTCTGGTTAAAGTAAATTTTAAATAAAACGTTTAAAGGCGTTGGGAGCTGTTGCTAACGAAATTGAAATAAAATTCCGAGTGTAAAGGATTGATAGGTGAAAGGAATATCTTCTTTGGATTTACTCTTTTAATTATTCTCATAAAAATATCAAATTTGCATAAATATTCGCGCTCTAGTAATTCCGTTTTATTCACATTGATTGATATTGTTCTTAAAGATTAGTTGAAAATTCAAGACGTACTTAAACTGTGTATGGCCAATGTTAATGCGTTGGGACATGAGACGGCCACTTGGAATATATTAGGTTGTCCGAAAAGTTCCTTTCTTTTTATAAGGAAACAATAGAGGCACAATGTTTTTTGTTTTATGTTACTTTATTGAATTATGCACGAAAGTAATAATATAGGGATCATATCTAATTCGATAAAATAATATAAAACAAAAATTGTTATTCATCTATCATCACCTTATGAAACGAAAGAAATTTTTCGGGCAACCTAATATTATCACTCGTAACTCAACAACCAAGTTACGTTCAATATGTAATGTATAATGTTTTTTATTTATTTTAACGTATACCACTCGAAGCATCGACGCGCGTTTATGCATCAACCTGTATACAACGAGGGAGGAAGTACGAATCTCGTTTCGTCTACTTAACTTGTGGCGAACGTTGCCTCGAGTGTGTGGTCGAGCCACGGCAAAGAAGCTGGTTACGAACGAAGAGCTGACGACCATTAGAATAGAAGGCACCGGGCACAGGTTCGCTTATGCGAGCAGCACGGCTAGTGCCATATTCGGCGGGACCGAGGTGCTGGATTACGCAGAACACGTACCAATTTTACATCGGGTTCCGCGAGGACTCGCGGTTCCACCGTATTCGTGCGTTTTTAGCCCGGCTGCAGACCAATGTATATATACAGGGCTGGTTGGCTGGCTCGTAAATGGATTAATGTGATTAACGGGCAGAGGGAAAAAGTTCGTCCCGGTAATTGGTTCTCTTGTCGGGGCTATAGAGTCTCGTGCCCCTTATGCCCCCTGTGCCCGGTCTTATTGTTCCCTTTTGGCTGCGGACAAGATAGTAGAATGCGGCTTAGGATACGATCAAGGAAAAAAGAAATCCGTGTGACGAGGCGATTCTCGGTGTTTCCCTCTTCTTCAACGTCATAAGAAGAATAGAATTGTACTACCTACATGACGGCGTAATCGGTGTGCGTCGGAGAAAAAAATTGGAGCGCGACAGGGCATTCGAATGGACTCGTTACTCGGCTATTCGTCCGAGACCCTTGTCTACAAATAACGCAAAGAAAGTGGCTCTGCTTCTTACCGACCAGTTCACTTTGTAACTGATTTTATCCAGGAAAAAGTTGCAAGCAAGTTGTTCGGTTCGATGANAGAGAGAGAGAGAGAGAGAGAGAGAGAGAGAGAGAGAGAGAGAGAGAGAGAGAGAGAGAGAGAGAGAGAGAGAGAGAGAGAGAGAGAGAGAGTAGTAATATCCCGAGTTTTTATGTATTTATATTTCATTTGGTATAAAATGGATTAGAAACGATTATGGTAAATATTATGGTAATTGGATGCGACGAAAGAATATCGTGCAAATAATATGCAAAACATATACAGATATATTGTATTAGGTTGTCCGGAAAGTTTCTTTCGTTTCATAAGGCGATGATAGAAGAACAATAATTTCTGTTTTATATTATTTTATTGAATTAGATATCCATTTCGTCCTATTTCTATTATTACGTTCGTGCATAATTCAATAAACTAATATGAGACAAAAAACAGAAAGCATGATCGCGAGTTTTATTTACGTTTGAGCTAATTAGAGTAAAGGTCATGGTGAAGAAATCCAAGCAACATCGGAATCACAGTCTCATTGTATGAATAAGTATACTTTTGCCTTTGGATCGTTTCAAGTAATTGCTGGATTTATAAATAAAAAGGACCTTGCCAATTTTTGTCTTTTTTTTCAAAACATACAAAATATACTCTGGCTTCTGCGTTTTCCGTTGTATCTTACTAAACTTCACTAGAGAAATATTACATTGTCCGAAAAGTGTCCTTCTTTTGTAAACGTGTTTTTTTACAACAGCGCATCTTCGTACAAACGTGAAACCAAATCTGTAAAATGTCGCGTTTATTCCAACAGAATAAAATGGATCGTACGTAATTCGACAAAATAATATAAAACAAAAAACGTTGTGTGTCTATTAGTTCCTTATAAAAGGAAAAAAACTTTTCGGACAACCTAATATACAGGGTGGTTAGTAATTGGTGGTACAAGTGGAAAGGAGGTGATTCTACGCGAAAAAAGAAGTCGAAAATATAGAATAAAAATTTTTCGTTTTTTTCCAGAAATTTTTGTAATAATAAACTTTATCATTACTTCATATTATTTCATTATGTATTCCTAATTTTCCGTTACGGCAAAAACAAACTTAAACCGCGATAATATCCACTTTATAACGAGACGCGATAAAGTGCACGCGTACTGAGCGAAAATTCAAAGTCGATTTTCTCGAAAACAAAGTTTTCCACCAGTTACCAACCACCCTGTATAACCGCGAACCGTTAATTTCTGATATAATAAATAACTGTATATTTCTTTATATAATCCAACGTGTGCTCGCTGAAGCAGACGCGAAAAAATCCACTCATATACATTGAATTACCCCAGTAAATGCAACCATATTACATTTACACTAAATATCCAATTGAATGACACGCACATAACACAAAGAAGGCAAGTTAAATAGCTAGGACTCCACTTAGACACACAACTTACTAAAACAATTATAGACAAAATACGGATAAAAAGAAGACAGATGTACTGGCTACGTAGTCGAAACTTTAAACTCAGCATAGAAAATAAACTGAAAATGTACGAAACGATAATAAAACCAATTTGGACGTACGGAATACCACTATGGGGCACAGCAGAAATGAGCCACATAAATAAACTGGAGATGCTACAATCGAAGATACTGACAACAATAGTCAACGCCCCATGGCATGTCAGACACGAGGATAGCCACAAAGACCTAAAAAAATATATATATTGGGTTGTCCGAAAAGTTTCTTTCGTTTCATAAGCTGATAATAGACGAACAGCTATTTCTGTTTTATATCATTTGATTGAATTAGGTATGATCCACTTCGTTATATTTCTATTATTATGTTCGTGCATAATTCAATAAACTAATATAAAACAAAAGAAATTTTGCGTCTATTATTTCCTTTTAAAACGAAAGAAACCTTTCGGACAACCTAATATATATACCTTGAATTTCAGACATATTAATGACAAAGTAATGAATGAATCTAACGCTACCCTAATTGGCAATTTTTTATAGAAATTGTATAAATGGTATATGTTTCAAGATCTACAAATTTTTTTGTAAAATATCAGCTTGACAAGTAAGTGATCGAAGAAAATTGAAAATTTTTGCTTAGAAATATGACTTTATTCAATTAGGTATTGTCCGCTTTTGTCGATGACCTTTTGCCATTTTTCAGACAGTGTCATAATTTCATGTTCATAAAACTTCTGAATTAAATGTGACTTTACATCATCAGCGTTATTAAAAATTTTACCATTTAAGATAGTTCTGCATGGAACGAAATAAATGGTAATCTAAAGGCGCGAGGTCAGGGCTATATGGTGTATTTGACAACACATCCCAAAATTCCCATTCATTACTACCTGATGACAAAATCCGCAGTCACTTAGTTGCCAACCCAATAGAATCTCCAGATATCAATGTATACATCTATCTTCCTTTGTCACGTCGTGTTAAGTTCATTAGTACGACAATTGTTCGGAACGTGGATCCACCGTGACCATAGGCCTGTGTTACCATACAAACAGTTACAAACGGTAACCTAAATTGTATGAAACACACAGGTTCTGTGAAACAAAATCCACGTATAAGGAAGGAGCTTTGAATTCTCCTTGAAGAGGGAGAGACACGATTTCCTCGTTCATCACCATCCCTGCCGATAAATCAGTACACTTTGCGGTTGCCCATCGCGTTCGAACGGTTTATAAGCAACATACCGCATGCCAGGGGTGCGGTTATCTTCGCATGTACCGGGTGTGCATTATCTCAGTATAAATACACCGGAGCGATCGCCGGACGCGTAACAGGCCGTGAAAATGAGCGACCGACGTATCTCCTGCACGAGGGTAGCAATGGTATCATCCCTCCGCAGCAGGGGAGGTGGGAGTGGTCGTCGAGTGTTTATAAACGAGATTAGGGGAATCATCGATGGTGTCTCGTGTGGCGCAGGGGTGTGTCTGGCGTTAAGGGATGGAGGGAAGTGCACTTTCGTGGATGTACGACAGGCTTGCCCGTCGGATACTTTCAATCAGCCCGATTGATCGTCTAGTTATTTCGATTCGCAGCGCATTCGTCGGCAGCATTTATTATCCTTGTCCCCACCCCACGGTACAACGATTGTTCGTGTTACTCCGTTTGCCAGGCTGTTTGGAGGGTTCGACCGATCACTGGTTGGATATGCTTCGTGTACAGGGACGAATCTTCGAACGAGTGGAGTTACGATAATTTGAAGTTCTAAATCCATGTTACGTCTCTTTTAGGATGGTCGTATATTAAGAAGATATTTCTTTGTAAGAATATGAGCGTCGATACTTGTAGATAAATAAATGGGATATTAGTTGCCAGGAAATTCTCAATTGTCAACTGTACCCTACTTCCACAAAGAACTTATCACGATTACAATCGTTGATACTTAAAATTCAACACCGTGTAACTGGTTACAGAACGAAATGATAACCTGAGCAAGATATCTGGTAGTCCACTAATTTTTAAACATTTGTCCGAAGAAAAACTAGTGTCGAAAGTTTCATGTGATCGGACGAATAATGTTGCGCGATATCTGGTCCGGACGCGCATGGCTACGCGCAGGTTCGCTTCTGCTCTAGAAAATATCGCGAAGCTCTCGAAAAAGTGGCGATACCGGGAATGGGAGAGAGAAAGAGGGGAAAGCGGAGAACTCGCACGCCAAGTTGCATGTGGATCGAGTGCCATGGGCGGAGCCAACGCTGGGCCACGCCTCTCGCTTCCCCTCTATGGACGGCGTGGTGGGGAGGCCCTTATCGCGATTGGCCGGCAACCGGTTCGTGAGGTCGTACCAACATTAATTATTCTAAATAAGTCGTCGCCCCTGCGGCGGCTGATTATAGAGTTTGCAGTGCCATAAATAGAACCCGTTTACAAATCGCGTTCGGGGAATAATGATCGTCGCTGCAAGATCCTGCGTCCCGTTCTTTCTTTTACAAGCCAAACGAAAAACCCAATCAATCCCTGACGTACGAGACGTCGCGATTGGTCTCGCCCTAGGCGTTTTCTCTTTTCGACCAGCCAGTCCTTCCGAGTGACGCGTCTGCACACGTATGTATTCCTAACGAACGAATTAACCACGCTTGCCCCCTCGGATGAATCCGCTTCTTGCTGGAATACATTTGGACGGCAATCAGCCCGCAGACGGATGACAGCGTCAAACTTTCAGGTAGATAAATCCTTGCCTCTTCTTTTTCCCTGCTGCTCCAGCAGGAATTTTGGCTACGCAATGAATTAACGAAATGGTTTTCTTTAGAAAACCTTTGTAATTGCAATATGTATCATTATTTTTAGTCTGGTACTTTCTAATTCTTACATATCGAGTTCATGTAAAACATAGAATCGACTGAAAATACAACTTTTTTTGTTAACAAAAAGTACCGTTTTCTCGTGGCCGAACCATTAGATTGATCGTTAAATCAATTTACCGCGATCGATCTCTCCTTGACAAATAACAGTGTACCGGGTTTAGAGACCAAAGGAAGACAGTGTTGGAAACTAGTTTAGAGGATCTCTCCCCTCCAAACGCTGCAATGTTCCAAGTGGAAAGTGGCGTAGAGCGGTGCTCCATTCTCAGACGAGGCCGCTATTGATGGATAGACACGTTATGGTTATTTATAGCGGCTATCTCTATTATTGTTCTTACACGAATCTAACTAGGAACTAACGATCCTTTTGTGGTTCACGTGGCAGCTGGTATCCCTAGGTGTGGTCATTAATAAAACCATGCTCTTTAACAACCATACAGCTACAGCATAGAGTTTCTTCGCCAACTTCAGATTGGCGAAACAAAGGAATTGCCTTCTGTTCCCTCGGCCAAGCCGACCGTGGCGTGGTTAGAAATATAATTTTGCAAGCCACGGGTGAAAACGTGTTATGCTCGTAAACACGTTCACGGAGAACAGGTGTTGCGTAACGTAGAAAATTTTATGGACATGTAAAGAGCCGACTTTTCGCGATTACAGTATTTCTTCGTTCAGTTATAATCGAGAACCGTCGATTATCATCATTATCTTCGCTAGCATTACCTATTATGTTGCCTGCTATCTTGTAAAATGTTCAATTCCACGCTCTTTCCAATAGCCACGTTTATTCCGTCGAATTAACGTTTCTATTTTACGCAATAATTACAATCTCCGTGATTATCAGCGGTACAAAACTTTATTTTTAAATTAGTTGCGAGATTATTTATTAACATCCGGTTGATGTTCCGAATTTTCGTTAATTACGATTCGATAATGTATCGGTTCGCACGTGACGCGGGGGAATCACGTTCTCTTACGGGCATTAATTGGCACGATTTTAACGACGGCTCCTTAGAAGTCTCGCGTGCTCCTAATGTATAGGTTGGCTCGTTTCATGTCGTGGGCAAATAACGTTTCCACCAGAACAGCAGAATCTCATGCGATTAGACGTTAAAAGGGTTAATGACTGTAATTTTCTCTTTACTGGTTAATGGTCGAGTGTGTCGTCGCTATTTCTAATGAAGTTAATTACACCAGCGGAGTGTCCGCGACAGACATGGGGACCATAACGATTTACATCTCACCTGAATGATAAACGTTTGTTTACCTACGTTAAAAATTACAGTGGAAGAAACGTTTTTCGCGATGGGTTTTCGAGTAGATACGACTGCAATCGAGTAATTTGAGAATTTTTTCATTTCATCACACTGGACAGAAACGATAAGGGGCGGATGATATTCGAGCTACTAACCATCGTGAGAAAACAAATTCGTAGAAGTAAGTCGTGATGTACGCGGATTGGCCGATGAACCATGTTGTGTCCGCCCTTAAACAAACAATCAATTGGCGCGCGTAAACCGAAACGAAAGAGAGGCAAGAAAAAGATGGGAACGAGGGAGAAACTGTGGATCAGCATCTGCATCACGGGTAATACATTTGTTCGTTAACCGTCACGGGGATCCAACGAAAAAGAAGAAGAGCAATGGCGAGAAGTGGTTCGTTCGATGTGGATGCTCTTGTAAATTTTTGTATAAAGCGATTTCGACGTCGAACGATAAAATTCACGTCAGTGAGAAAACGCCTGTCGACTCAAAGAAATGAATTAGCTGCCTCCGGATAGAAAACCGGGGTGGGGAGGAACAAAAGTATGGAGTAGTGGGCATCGAAAAACAGGGGAGGAGGGTCGGAGGGCGTGGCTAGCCGGGGAGGGGCAAGATTGTGGGCAAGATCTTGCCTGAGGATGAGTGGTGGGGGAATGAAATGGGGCGGGGAGAAGCTGGCGCTCTTACTGGCATTCGCAGTGGCGCGGATATCTTTGTTTTTTGGAGCAGCATTGCCAAATTACTTGGAAACATTACGAATATTGTACACCGTTCGCGAATTGCAATTAACACGTGTATGCTAAAGCGTACGCGTCCTGTAATTACAGTTCTTTGTTCCTCGTATTAAAAAAACGTATTGAAAAGAAGGTAAAACCTTGTACATACTATCTTAAGTAACGATGCTTTTACTTTGTATAATTCCTTCCGAAAATGGACGAGTATTTCATCGACGTAGAAGGAAAGTCGTGCCTCGGAAGAACTTGACAACATATTTTTCCCAAAGTAGCTATACGTAGAAGAGAAGGAAAAAAACGGTTATAAGTAAGACAAAAATCTGGTCGCCGTTGAAACGAGACTGGAACGATGCAGTGGCATCGATCGTAGTGAACTCCAACACCCTACTCTCCGTACCACTGCTGGTGGAGGGGGGGCGAGCAAACGGAGGGGAGTAGGGTAGACCTTACGCCAGTGGGCGGAGCTTGTGACTGAAGAGTTAATAGAGATACAATCGAGGGTGTCTAGTGCACTGCACTCCAGACTGGGGCGTAGGAGGAGTGAAGGGACGAGGGGGTCGGAGGGGAAAGCGGTAAGTAGGGACCACAGGTCCCCTAGTTTAGACATCACTGAGCGACGGATGGACAGCCAGTCAGACCCGTCACAGCACTCGCTCGAGTCCTCGGAAACCTCGAGAAAAGCCAATACTAAGGAGGCTTGCAGCTCTTGGAGCTGATCCAGAGTCGAACCTTTCATCTCGCTTCGGACAACAGCAACGTTCGACGCGACAATGTTCGCGGCTAGATAAGCCTGTCACGTGAGCGCGCAATACCACGCAACATCCACCGACGAATATTATGCAATACGCGGGAACAGAAGTTTTAAGACGTTGTAAGTGGCACGAACGGCTGAACGTGATCAATGAACGATCAGTGAAGAAAGTACAGTGACGCGTGCGGTGATCCTAAGGGAAACTTTAACGAGCGAGATATGAAACAGTGAGTCAGTGTCTTAAACCAGTGAATTTTGAGCTCTGACAGACTAGATACGCGACAAGTGCGGCCCTGTTTACTTTCACAAATATGACGACAGAGGGTTAGCGTTACGGTTGAAATTTCACCGTTCAACTGTCACGGCTGACATTTACATTTGAGTCGTATACGTGACAGACGATTCGGAAGATCGAAAGATGAGCGTAGCTCTCGTGACAATGGATTCCGCGTACGGTCTTCGACTGGGAATTGGCAGCCATCATCATCATCATCATCATCATCATCATCACCATCATCGAGTGCGTTCACCCGAAAGTCACGTGGTTTCTCGTCAGGATCAGCAACCAGATCACAAAGACGACATCGAGGCACCGTTGAGATTCAGCGTGGTAAACATTCTGAGACCAGATTTTGGACGAGAGGCGATTCTCAACACGAAAGCACCAAAACAAACCACTTTGGCGCCCGGTCACTCGACGACGATTCCAGTTCCGATACCTCGTCACAGTCCTCTTTCTTTGCCACGTGATCTGACTCTGTCGTCCAATCGATTGTCGCCCACGAGGCCTCAGCCTGGCAATTTTTCCGTGCACAGAGAAAGGGATCTGTTTTCTTCTCACTGTGGGCTGACGTCACCCATTCAGAGGAACACTGGTCTCAGCAGAAGCGGAAGTCTCGAAAGCCTAGCGAGTAGCAGAAGTTCCGTCACCGGAAGTTCCGTAACTGGAGCACCTTCCCTGGGTTCCACGTCCTCTACCATCGGCAGCGACTCCTTAAGTGGAGACAGCAGTGCCGGAAATGCGAACACCACCACCACCAACCAAACTGGACTCAACGGACAGAGTCCTTGGCCTGCGTGGGTTTATTGTACCAGATACTCGGACAGACCATCATCTGGTAGGTTTGTTAGATATTTCAAATCCGAATTTTTTGAAAACAAACTTTCATATTCACAAAAATACATAAGCATTGTAAAGATATTTTTCATAATAATTTCATTGAACTATAAAATGTAACAACGTTGATTTCACACGAATGGCTTTCCAAAACGAAATTTACAATTCGGACAATTTCTAAGAACTTATAAGAATGTAAGTAAATAACTTTTGTTCGTTCGTTCAGTTCTTCGATCTTATCAGCAACGGTAATATTTAATAATATTGCTAACAATAAGAGACTTTACCATCGATCACATCGATTTCACGCGAGTATGAGAAAAATTAATAGGTAACTTTAATATACGCGAGACACGAAACTGATAGATGACAGGTTGGTCCCACTGGGATTAATACGCAAGATTAATCAAGATCCCACGACCCAATCTCTATCGAGAGAGATATATCTCAGTTAATCGTGGGTATCACGGAAGCGGAGGAACGCAACTAGCCAGCCATAGCTCGCCACTCTGGTACCACTATTTCTCTGTGTATCGGCTTAATCAATTTACGTTCGGTGACCGTTACATCTGCAAACCAGTTTCTATGTAAATGAACGCGCGTTTCCCGGCACGTCGTGGAAAACGCTACATAAAGTTCCCCTAATTACAGTCTCCTCCGGTGTAACGCGATCGGACTCTATAAAGAAATACTAGTTTAGACTCTAGTCTTAGAAGGAACCGATCGGTACCGAACTACCGGACTGCATACTTTATGTATAATTGCAGTTTCAGCTCAGGCTGAACGTACAGCTCTGAATACACCACCTGTGTCAGTTCACAGAACTCTTGGTTCTTCTGAACCTATAACCGCGTTCTACCATCTGCGACCATCGTGTCCCAGATATGCGACTTCTATCTAGTCAACAGGGTGGTCCGCGACCCTACCGCACGATAATCGTGGTTACTAATTACCGTAAATCGTGATCGATGTTCCTTTTTCTTGATACCGGCTGATCCTGCGGTTAATTAAATGGTGTTCGACGCTGAGGAGTGATCGATGGCCGATGGTAGATTTTAATCGAGCTACTTTAGCTGGTGCTTATCGTTGCATGCATGTATCTTGGAATTGGAGCGATATTAGTTGAGATACTTTGAGGAAATCGACGGAAGCAAAATATGTTAAACTTGGAAGATAAGTTGGCTCGACAATTTTCTTATTTCTCTCCGCTTGACAGTTTCAATAGGATGAAACCAAATATTAACAAGAAAACACGTGTTCACTTGTTAACATTCGTGCGTTTTTCGGTTAAACAGTTGGTTTATTTGGGAATATTATCGGAACGATGTTTGGTATTAATACGCAAGAACGAGTTAACTCGTTACTTGGTCCACAAAAATTTTCAGTAGAATAATTTCTGGCAAATGTTAACATGGTAAGATGAATTAACACGTCACTGGGATTCTTAGTTTTCTGAATATGTCTAATGATCTTTTTATTTAGAAAGTCTAAAATTCCAATTTGATGTAGGAAAATGAGTTAACTCGTAGCTTAAATTTTTAATTTCTTGAATACAGGTAACAATTTGTCTTTATTTACGAATTTTAGATACATTTTTTAGACGTTATTTCGTTGGCTATTGTTAGAAATAAATTGTATTTAACACTAAAACTACCATACCAGTCAAATTGACTGGTTTTACAATTTTATTAAAAAAATAATATAATGAATTTTATTTTCTTTTTTATGTATTCAAACTGAAAATAATTTTGTATCAAGGCTACTTATACCAATACCATTCAAAGTGTAAAAGGATCCTGCAATTTGTTTATCGAACACCAATTAACCAGTTCCCTCGTTTTCTACAACTTGCCACACGTTTTTCAAATTTTCACCGCGTATCATTCGATATGATGATATCAGTTATCAGGAAAATTCTCGATCGATCGCTAGATCGCTAGATGCTAACGCCAGAAATACCACACCAGTCAAATTGACTGGTTTTATAATTTTTATTTTAATTTATTTTAAAATTCCTATTTCAAGCTATATTATTTTCCGCAATGATGTAATGACTTTCGCAACGATAACTAAAAGAATAATATAATGAATTTTATTTTCTTTTTTATGTATTCAAATTGAAAATAATTTTGTATCAAAGTTACCTATACCAATACCAATCAAAGTGACTGATACTTGTCAAAGTGTAAAAGGGTCTTGCAATTTGTTTATCGAACACCAATTAACCAGTTCCCTCGTTTTGTACAACTTGTCACATGTTTTTTAAATTTTTACCGCGTATCATTCGATATGATGATATCAGTTATCTGGAAAATTCCCGATCGATCGCTAGATCGCTAGATGCTAATGCTAGAAATACCGCAGCAGTCAAAATGACTGATTGTAGAATTTTATAAATGTGTCAACTCTCGTTTAGGGATTATGGTCCCAGATGGATTAATAATACCAAAAATGTATAACACATAACATGGAATTGCTTCTGTAAGAAAGTAATAAATCAACAAATATAAAAATATTCTATCATTACGTATTTTTTAAAGACCAGTCATTTTCACTGGTTTTGGTAGACCTGTTCCTGTTAACTATCGGTAGTTCTAGTGTTAAGAGCGTAAGGTTTGACGCTGATTTGATTGAAATTGATTTGTCTTTATTAACTTTCAACTTTGTGATTGTAGGAATCTTTGATTAACGAGTGAGTTGAGAAAGGTTAGTTAACATGTTAGTGCTAAAATTTTGAAGGCAATTCATTAGAAACTTTGCTGGATAACTTCGAAAACACGTATTTCTGTTCCTTTAAAAAAATCTAAATGGTTAAACAATTTGCTTTACTAGGAATTTTAGTTCACTCTCCTGTTAATGTAGTATTTATTGATAAGTTGCCTTATGAATATTCAATAGCTGTCAGCAGTGCTTTCAATAATTCTTCCAAAAACACGATAGCAGATTAGATCGCTAGATTAATTTACACGTGACATAAAAATATAATCTCCGATCTAATAATCCAAAGAGAATTTATTCTCTCCTGCTTCATTACTCTCTACGTATCTGTCCAACGGAAGATTAGTCAAAATTCTCTACCGAATCACCGATTTCTTCCACGTGCGAGCTTCTGATAATCAACGCGAATGCGTCGCTTATTGAAACACGATTTACGGATAGCGATCGCACCGTGTAACTCGAGCGAGTTTGCCGTTAGAAATTCCATTGTATGATAATTCGGGTGAGTTTATTTACAGCTGAATGAAAATTGGAAGCAAAACGTTAGTGTTCGTATGGTTTACTTACAGTTTAATGAAAATTCAAAACAATCATGCTATCGATTGGAATTAGAATTAACGAGCAATTAACCGTTTCGTTTCAGGGCCACGAACGAGGAGAGTGAAACGATCGCAAAACAACGGAAAGAGCGGGTCGCCGGAAGAGAAAAGACCACGGACCGCATTCAGCGCGGAGCAACTGGCTAGGCTGAAGAGGGAATTCACGGAAAATCGATACCTAACCGAGAGAAGGCGGCAGCAGCTCTCTCGAGATCTGGGCTTAAACGAGGCGCAGATCAAGATCTGGTTCCAGAACAAAAGGGCAAAAATCAAGAAGGCCAGCGGCCAGAAAAATCCGCTAGCTCTTCAATTGATGGCCCAAGGTCTGTACAATCATTCGACGGTGCCCGTTGACGAGGACGGCGAGGAAATCGTGACTGGAAGCAATCATTCGCACTAATGACGAGTAACGTGTCGTCAAAAAGGTTGTTGTTGTACTCGTGAGAAATTTCACTTGTACGATGACCGAACAATCCGCTCGCCACTTTACACCAACGTTCTAACCCGACGGAAGTAGTTCAAAATGTCTGGAAAGGACGATACGAAAACGATTACGTGTTCTAAAGTCGTCGAATTTCTTACGAAAAAGTTTAACTGAAATGGAAGTAGGAAACACGTGTTTAAAGATATTTCAAACGGTCCAGGACAATATTTATCGTCGGTCAGAGTGATAGGATGCTGATCTACTTCTATATAGCTACATTAAGCGATTACCAAATAATTTTCTACTCTAGTTTAGACGTAGCTGCAGCGATGAATCTTGAAACGGTGAAATCTTGAGCGATTTATATACCAGAAAGACAGAGAGAGAGAGAGAGAAAGAGAGAGAGAGATAGAGAGAGAGAGAGAAAGAGAGAGAGAGAGAGAGAGAGAGAGAGAGACAGACAGAGAAAAGTTCAGCAAGATCGGCGTTCGTTTTTCGTATGATCGTATGGCCACAGACTGAACCTTTATATTTATCGACTATATGTACGTATATCGGCATAGATACGATTCTAGTACACTGACTTCGAAACGATCCTTATCGATTAGACGCTTAAATTATTTATTTCCCTTGTACATAATTGTAAATACAAGTGATCGTAATGTGTATATGTATGATACGAGATAATCTTTAATTGCCGAGCGAAGATTATATTATTGTGTATGTACGGAGCTGCACACGGTCGCGTGAATAGAGAAACGATCTCACACTGTATATTCCTAATTATCGTACGAGTCTATATAGGATCTATATAGATCTTTCCCTAAATACACTTATATCTCATGTTCGTGTAGACAGACTTGGAAAGTATGCGTATATGATAGATATATACCGGTGTCTTACAATATGTGGTTGATATAATCTATGTAACCCGCTTACATGTTGCCACCGATTAAATCGAATTAAATAGATATATGTGTATATATATATATATATATATATATATATATATATATATGCGAGCTGTTTCTACATTTTTCTCCTGTCCTTGGATATCTTGCACGATTTCAGATTTACTGAACAACTTCAAACGATCGACAGAGAAATCTGAGATATTATTTTCCATCGTAATCTGTTTTTAATAATGACGAGAAATTTCTCTTCCAATATTCGGAATAATTAATTAAATAAATATTCACCTCGACTAATGGGATGTGAATTTAAATATAGTTTGCCACTCTACGTAGTGGATAATTATTAAAAAAAAAAAAAAAAGGAGGGAAAAACAGGATCGTTTATGGTCGAACGATTTCAAAATGAAAGCGGACCAGAGCAATTAGTAAAATTTACGTGGCCGAAAAGTATGCGGATCGTGGAAGAGACGCCGTCTGTGTATATGGTCGCCATGGACGCGCCTCGTTCTCAGTGCAACGGTGCGGCGCGGCGTGACGCGATAATTGATCCTAAATTAACGAGCCACCCGGTATTCCGAGCGCAACCGACAAATGGAACGTGGCGAGGATGACAGTGCGCGACTAGCTCAAACGCATTCGCGCACATGTCGCTGCCGATCGACATGGGATAAGCGATATGTGCACCTGTTAGTAGCTGCCATACGTGGCTGGCCGCGAACAGATTTACGAAGGTACATTTTTTCTTCCTTAGAGAATGTCTAATACATTCGCTGCTATTAAAATATCGCTATCCTTCCTTAGAACCTATTTCTCTTCATTACAGATATCTCTACTTTAATTAATAACGTTTGTGTTTTAATTATGGCTCTGATTATTTTCTAAATGTCTCTTTTTATTTTTACGTAGCATAGGATGGGGCACAAATTACCGCTTTTCGTATAAACTTATGTACAATTCTGTAATAACGATATAGAGATATATTTGTCTCTTGTATTAAAATATTTGATTATTTAATACCATTATACTTTATTTTTATAAAGTTAATTGGTTAATGCTCTCACTTTTTGTAAACTTTAAATCTTTGTCGATATAAAACGGGCTTTTTGCCCCGGAAATAGGTAAAAAACTCCTTGCATATTAACAAATATTTATTAAGTGAACTTTTTCTGGTATATAATGTTGACAGAAAATATTACGGTATGATTTCTTAAACAAAAATATGAAAATACAGAACAGAGATTCGGCTTGAACAAAAAATAAAAATACGTGTAAGTCAGAGCTTTTTGGTTTAAACTAAAAACTAATAAAGCTAAAAAAATCTTTTTTAAACACTCTGGTATTATTTCTTTATACTTATCTTACTAACGTCATCTTATAATGACTGTAATCTTGTAATGACATCTGATAATGAAAGTAAATAATAAAAGCTATTTAACAGATACTCGGTTGAAATGTTTTCCTATTCAACGAAAATATTTGTCCTGTCGATGCATATCCGAAAGAAATTTTATCTGGATATTCTTTATATCTTGCGATAAATCTTTTCAAGGAATTCTTACAAATATCATATTTCCTGGATACTCTGCATAATTTTATTTTACCGTTTATTACGTTGCCTGCTGCTTGTTTCGTTACTTTCAAAGATTTCGTGCCGCGATCGGTTCGTCTTTTGTAGCGTTACGTTCTAACGAAAGAAATGAACGTAAACAATCTTTTAGTTTTAGGTGAAGTGGCAATACACCTCCACGTGGGGTAACAAGTTCCAATACAAGAACCTCCAATATAGGGGAAGACCCAAAGGGACACACAACCTTAACGTACTTGCTTGATACGCTGTTAGGCTGTTATGTCACTTAAATGTAACTCAATAAAAGCGACGTACTTTTTGAAATTTTTCATCCAAATGATGATAAAGGCGTCGTATAAATCGTACAATCGCCGAAGACCGAATTGCGGCTTTGCTGCTCTCCCCGTACAATGCTACAATCATACGATGCCATTATTCATCTATTGTTTTATAACGAAGGTTTTGAATTTGGGACTTTTTACTAGAAATTTCGACATAAAAATATTCGAGATGACCCGGTGTGGTGTTGTGATATTTTTAATTAGAATAATTACGCCACATTGCACTATTTTTTATTGTTTTTGCGAAAGAAAATGATTTGATGTTTTATAACGAAGGTTTTGAATTTGGGACTTTTTATCATAAATTTCGACATAATACTCGAGATGACCCGGTGTGGTGTTGCGACATTTTCAATTAGAATAATTACGCCACATTGCACTATTTTTTATTGTTTTTGCGAAAGAAAATGATTTGATGTTTTATAACGAAGGTTTTGAATTTGGGACTTTTTACCATAAATTTCGACATAATACTCGAGATGACCCGGTGTGGTGTTGCGACATTTTCAATTAGAATAATTACGCCACATTGCACTATTTTTTATTGTTTTTGCGAAAGAAAATGATTTGATGTTTTATAACGAAGGTTTTGAATTTGGGACTTTTTACCATAAATTTCGACATAATAAAATTCGAGATGACCCGGTGTGGTGTTGTGATATTTTTAATTAGAATAATTACGCCACATTGCACTATTTTTTATTGTTTTTGCGAAAGAAAATGATTTAATGTTTTATAACGAAGGTTTTGAATTTGGGACTTTTTACTAGAAATTTCGACATAAAAATATTCGAGATGACCCGGTGTGATGTTGCGACATTTTCAATTAGAATAATTATGCCACATTGCAATATTTTTTATTGTTTTTGCAAAAAAAAAAGATTCTTTATATCTAATACATCGGAATTGGCAGAGTGATAAAAATTTATAATTTCTTATACAATTCTAAATTTACAGCAAATGAATGACTTTCTAAATTCATATATTTAGTACGTATGTGGATAAACGCTTCTTTTTTTCTCGTTACTTTCATTTTAATTTCTTTACCGTAAGTCTTACTCTTCTGTCATCAGTAGCTAACAGTGTTTAATATATTTGAGGTTCTACAAACCGGAAATTTATACGTCTAACAGCCAATGTCGAATAAAAGGGACAAGTTGAATGTTATTAATTGTCATTAATTTGAACGCATCGGTGGCAATGCGGTTCAGCATCCACAACCACACAGTCTGCCGGTACACAGAAACGGATATGTATGCGGATGGTAGCCGAAACCGGGGATAAATTACTGAGTCGTCGTCGTTGGCTATTGTATTTGAACGTGACGATCCCTAATTGGTAATTCTATCGCGAACCCGTTGCATTGTCCAATGTAATTGCGTGCTACGCTACTTTCATGTACCAAAGGTAGATTCGATTTTACCGATTATCTGCTATGTACTAATTGCGAGAAACATCGTCGTAATTTTATTACAAGACTCTTTCTTTTATTATACTTAGTCCTCTACTCGGATTATTATCTTATCTTATCCTCCTAATTTATTTTTAACGAACTGTAATAAACTCGTGCCTCGTTAACTAATCATCGTTTCCAGTTTACAGCACCGATCATCCGGCTCATTTACCAAGCGCAAATATACAAAATATTAATTACATATTTCATTAGAATGGTTTGTTTATATGCTACAAAATTAGGTATCTGTAACCCGGACTTGGCCTTGTAACGAAAAATATCAATTGTATCATAAATCCCTTAAAATTAAAAGAACAATACAAAATACATCTCCACACAATTCCAGCTTTCAGAATGGTCATTTCAACATTTTACGATGTCACGCGAAATAGATTAATTTTAATATTCCCAATATATCTAACGAGACGGGAGTGAGGCCGCGGAGGTCGCGTATTTCAAGCCTGACGAACGGCGTCCATACAAGTCGCCATTATTAATTATCATTAATTTAAGCGCGGAGAACCGTGGGGGTTGGTAGTTGTTCGCGGGGCAAAACGGCACGAGGACCTGGCAGAGGCGGTCACAGGAAGAGTGGAGGCAGGAGAAAGAGGGAAGAACGAAGCGTTGGCGGTATTCTCTTCCAACGTTGTGGAACGAACGCACAGGATGGTGGCCCAAACCGGGGATAAATTACAGAGTCGTTGTCCTGGCCATTGTATTTAACTGCGACGATGCGTAATTGTTGGAACGCCGTTGCATATACGGCAGAGAGAGAGAGAGAGAGAGAGGGAGAGAGAGAGAGGGAGAGAGAGAGAGAGAGAGATAGAGAGCAGAGTGCAAGAGTGGCCGAGTACAGGGTGGAGAAAACGAGTTAGAAACCCTGTGGGGAAGCGGATAGGGTGAGGAGTGGGTGGCTACGGAGGAGACCAGAGGGATGGCGGAAGGGAACTGCCACTGTGGTCGAGAACCATAGTCATCGGAATGGCCATTAGGGGTCTCTACGGTTCCAAGAGTGGCTCACTAAATTTCACCTTCTTGCACGGCTCGTGACCACCTTGCGAACATCTACAATTAATGGCGCCTCAGCAGGATGTTTATTACAATATCAGAGAATACGTAAGGGCTGCGCTTGTGGCTACTTCCGGTATTTCTGCGGTACAATGGTTTAACTACAGAAATTGGGAAACAACGTTAACTTGGATTTACGCTGGCTGTAGATCCTAAAATTCATTCGTTGCTAGTATTAATGGTAAACTGATTAATGGTACACTATTGAATGATTAGGATCAATTAATCGATGCATCGAACTCAGACAATGGTAAAGAGCGAAACTTTAATTAATTTCATAGGTTTTTCTATTCAAAATCAAATGCGATTTTTGTTTAATCGAACCCCATGGGATGGTATCTCTAAAAGGTAATATAAACAATGATTAGTATAACAAAGGTATAGTTATTTTTCGTATAATATTGTACCCATTTCCAGCTATTGGTGAAGTACGATTTTCAGAGAGGATTTTCTACAATTATACCTACTAAATAATAATATAATTCTACTCTATAACATTCTGAGATTTGAAGTTCAACTCCGTTTCCTCTTTTGTTTGATCATATAATTTTATTTATCAACATGTATCAACATACTATAGTAGTGTGAAAATGTATATATTTAGAATCAAATGAAAAAATTATACTGTTCCATTAAATTATAGTTTTCTTTATGATCAGAATCAAATGAAGAAATTATACTGTTTCACTAAATTATAGTTTTCTTTATAATAAATATTATGAGTATTTGCGAACGAGCTGGAAAATGCTTTGTTGTTATTCGATTGCCTTTCTCTCAATGAAGATTTGGCAGGTTAAAACGGAATCTACTGTATTCAAAACAATATTAATCGTGGAATGCAAATTCTGAGGCGAGAATCGCAGCGTTACGGGATCACCTGGATTCACGGTGGATCAAAAGCGTGCTCCACACTCTAGAGACGTTAGTACCCGGTTTCCTCTCGGTCCGACTGCTAACGAGTGTAACGAGGCCTGGGCCGTCAAATTAAAGGCGGGCCGTGCGAGAGGCGAAGGGAAATTTATCGCGCCGCTTTCGGGAACCGCGGGTAAAGGCCACTTAGCTGCCCGTAAATGCGTCGTCTCTATGACGACACGGCGGCAGATGTCTCGCCAATAGATCACCCCGTACGAGCAGAGAAAGAGGCTTTGTGAACGCGTGTCTCTCATCGCAAGCACCGCCAATGGACGTGAAAGAGCCGCGTATGAGTTATGTCGTAACGAGTCGCGACGTTTTTCTCTTACGCACGTGCTCTTCGGCAACGTTAAAAGATTCTTGGACCAGGAAAGATCGAGATTCATTGCGGTTACGGCGATGAATTTTAATCACTCACCATCAGGCTGCGGATGTTCATCCGTTTAAAAATTTTAGGAAATTCAAAGACACAAAAATTCAGAGAATATACAAGCTACATCTAATAGTATTCCAGTAACGATATTTAGTGGCTGAGATGATTCTCCGTATAGTCGTATGGACAAGTGTCCATAAACACTTGCAGTCAAATTACAATACTTAGTATGAGAAAGAAACTTCTATCCAAATTCCATTATCGTCATAGAAATATGAAGTTGCATTAAAATTTCTGGTCTACTTATTATCCACACTTCAATTTTAAATACGATACGATTTAATAAAAATAATTCTTACTTCAAGAAAAGGTTGTAATTATCTCGTCATAAAGTATAGGAAAAGGATGGCTATACCAGCAAGAACATCGTTCGTGTTTTGTACGGGATTCGAAAATTAGTAGGAAGATTTACTAGGAAGTTAGGGAAACGCGATGTTGGTGCGAAGATGGCGAGACGGGGCGTCGTTAGGGTCATTGGTACCGGTTGCATCGTTGCTAGACTGTTTTTCTTGGGAGGAAAAATCGTTTGACGGGAAGTTAGCGACGTAGTAACCGTTTTATTGGCATGCGTGTACATCGACGCGCCAGAAGAAAGCTCTTTGTTCGTAAAATGTCACTTACATCGGTTTAATACTGCATCCCTCGGCTTGCGCCCCCTTCGGATATCCATACACCGAAACCAATCGCTTCGTCAAGCCGATCTTCGACGATACATTACGCACTTTTCTCGTCTCTGACATTTATCGATACAGGATACTTTGCAGGTCATCTCTCGGGACCTTTGCGTCTTAGTTCTTTCCCCACAATGCACGAGCATCCTTTTAAGCATTCTACTGCGTCGAGATATTTCCTTGGATCGTGTTAGAAGAGTAAAGTAATTTGTTAAGTTGTTTCAAGCTTCTGCGAGAATATTGGCAAATAAAATGTATTTGAAAAATAGAAACGGTAAATGATTCATATAACAGCTACAAAAGTGGAGTGGAGGTTTTTAGTTTTATGTTAGAAGCGTCCATAGAAATTTTCATTTGGTTTTCGTAAAAAAAATAGCTTTTCTACACCTTCAAAATTGATATAAAGATCGATTTATTTAGAAATTTGCTATTATTTCGGATATAGGACAAAAAACGGTTAAATAAAGCTACAAACATGCGAACGATTTAACTCTTTAGCGAAATTAATAAGTTTACTAGCGTATTAATGATTTTTATTGAATTAAATTCATCAATAATTTTTAACAATCGGTCTTTTGATACCTTTAGCAGCTAAAATATATTATCGTAGCACTGGCAATATTTAAATCTGTGATATATTCAGCACAAAATTCAACTACATTTTTCCCGCTAAAGAAATCATTCTTCATTTTTTTCTCAATTACATCGTCTACCACTTAAACTAAACTCGTGAATTGCGAAAGGGAACAGTGTAAATTTCGTAGAACGAATGAGGACGAAAAGGAACGTTCATCAGTCGTCGCTACGATCAGCCAGATTAATCGGCCGATTCTTTCGTTTTTGGACACTCTAAATCTTTCTGGAAAAATAGAGCAAAGGATCCAGGCAGATTGCTCGGTTGCTCGATGGCTGTGTGTGCAGGCTCCGCGAATTTTCATCGAGCCACTCTTCTCGAGAGCCGCGTGCTATTTCAGCTCGTTAGGATAACGAGGATCTAATGTCGCGTTCACAGCCCGGCCAATTACGCGTTACGGGCCGAGGAGCGCATCTTTCGGCGGATCCGCATTGCGACCGTGCTGTCCGGAAACGAAACGAAGATAACCACCAGTCCAACTTTGTAATTAATTAAGAGTTTTGCCTGATTTTTTGCCCACTCTGTCGTTCCCATTCGGTTCTACCAATAGAAAGTTAATTCTTTTTTCACATGGCTCTTACAACGTTCGAAATTAAAATACTTTTTAATTTGATGAAAATAGTTGATTATCACGATAACGATGCATTTTTCGCATAAAGAGGTAACAAAGTCGCAATGCTACATATAAAATACTTATTGTCTACAAAATTTTTAAAATAATTCTAAGGATAGAGAGCTACGTAATTATTTTCTAAATTGTCCATTCAGAATTCATCGTTAATGAGTTAAAATTCAATCAGCCAATAAAGAACCCTGAACTCAGTGATCAAACTGCCATTACTTGTTAAAAATTTGATTTTGAAGACGAAACGGAAGGTAAATAGTTCCTGTTTCAAAACGGTGAGACGATACAAGCGGCGTTCCTCGTCCACATTCGACAGTTCGATGAAAAACGGAAAAAGACAGCGTGAAAGTGGGGTGTCCGGGTGGTGCGAAGAAATACGCGGACGCATCTGGTTACCTCGGCCCCCCACGCGTTCCTTTGCGCTTTGTCGCGAGTTAGCTAGCCACGGTACGTGAGCGCCTCGCGTTTAAGGTATAAGGGCATAAAGGTTTGCTTTCGGTTGTCTGTCGTGAAGGTCCCGAACATGGTAGAACGTGCACACGTCTCTCGGCTATATGGGACCAAGAGTCGGTAAGAGTAGAGAGACCACCCAACGCGATCGCGCGAGACTTCTGAAGCGGGAGAGAACCAGAGGAGAAAGAGAAGAAGAGGAAGAGGATCGTCAGAGAGGAAGAGACAGAGCCGATGGAGAGACGGAACGACACAAAAAGGGGAAGGAAAGAGAAGGAAAGTGGGAGAGGAGAATAAAGCGAAGAAAAGGAGAGGAAACCACGAGGTGGATGGAAAGAGAAGAATCTTAAAGGGACGAGGCGAGAGAGGATCGGGCATCTGGGCAAGGAATGCTTGTCGGGTCATTAATGCTCCTCGCTATGCACGCTCCTTATGGATCTGACCAAATCAGTGACCGATTGCCCTCCCCCTCTACCCTCTGCCGGTCTGTGGCCGCAAAGTGGACCGCGCTCCACCGCTGCAACTGGTATATTCTGATGCGAGAAAGCTTCTGCAGGCTTCCTGATGCTCGTATTTCCTTCTCTCCATTTTCGTCAATTCTTAATTATCGGTTAACGAACGGTTCCGCGAGTTTACCCCCGCGCGGTTGCCAGTGGCTTTCCATTCTTCATTTCCAGCTACCAGATAGACATTTGCCACGTTTATACGACGTCGTATATACATAGCTCCGTGATTATTTGCAGAGTATTCGTGTCCAGTCTGAGTTCGCGTGTTTTCATAGTTACCGACAACTTTCTTAAGTTTTTCGCGCATCAGTGGAAAAACTTGTATAACACCGTGGATTCAATTGAAATCCGTAAGTGGATTTGGTTGGAGATCCCCGATAATTTACCTTTTAGCGGAACAATTAAGTTTTTACCGAGCTTGTTCCTCCCCTCTGGTCGCCGATCGCGATCGTTCGAATGGTTCTCGAGCGGCAAAGCGGGAAAGAAACCGCTGCGCATAAACAGCGCGTTCACATGGCATCCATGAGCCGAGAGTAAGAGTGAGAGAGAGAGAGAGAGAGAGAGAGAGAGAGACAGACAGACAGACAGACAGACAGAGACAGAGAGAACCAAGTCTCGCGCGGCTCTTACGCGGAACAGGTGCTGCTCGCGATTGTAACGGCGCGCATTGTTACACTGTAACCCTGTACTCGGCGAGATACGTAATCTTAATACATGGTCTTAAACTATGTTGAAGAACGTCGGACACGGGGACGATAGACGGAGAGAAAAACGCACGGAGAAAAGGGAAAAATGGTAATGATCCTAGGTTGGTCCTAAATAAAGCTTTATGTCGTATCCATTTCATGCGTAATTGCAGCACCGTCGGGTAGATAGAGCAGCGACGCGACGGGGTGGCGGAGCGTGGATACCTGCCATACGCGCCGGTAATTAAATTCTTTGAGAGAACGATCGTGGAATGTACAGGCCGGAGCGCGCAATTAAAAGGGAAACGTTTCGTTTCGTTGCCCCAAAGGACTCTGGTAATTAAAAGAATACGGCCCGTAATCGAGCCGAATCCTTCGCCAGTTTTTCTTTCTCTCCCCTTCTCACCCCATCCTTTCTCATTTTTGCACTCTTTTCCTCCCTCTTCCTTTGGTTTAATTTCTTCCTTTCTTGCTATCGTCGCCCGAGTCTGCCTTTTACCGTCTGTAACTTTTCGCGAAAACTGTCCGCTAGGGATGGGAACGCAGCTTCGTGGAAAGCTCGTCGAGTAGCATGCTAATATTCTTTTTCACCCCTCTCACCATTTCTCTGGTGGTGCTCACTTTCCTTTTTCTTTTACCTTTTATCCGTGACGCTTTTACGAGAAGCGAGGGTACCGACCGATTGAAATAGTTCACAGCAATTATCACGCAAGAGTACCACTTCGTCGACGACTGTTTTCCACCCTTATCAAACGAAGGACCCCTTCGCCATCCGCCTAACCAATGGCGCGAGAGAAAAAATCATTATCTCAGTCCAGTCGATGGTCTTTCGTTTAACGCGTACGAAGAACCGTGCTCTCTCTTCATACGAATGGTCGATTTACGATAAAACTTTTATGGTTCCTTTCAATTCATCTTCTGCCTTCCCTTTGAATTCTTCTTTATTCGCTTAACTTTTTGACCGGCCATTTCGACATACGGTGCTTTCTCGATCAAAAAAATTTGGAAAGCGTTCGCTTTCCATCGAATCTTCCTCTTCTTTTAAACGAACCTGCTTTGCACATAACGCGTCTCGACAATTAAATTAATTTAGGTTAAAGTCGTGTAATTTACTTATTCGAAAATTAAACGATTTTTGCTGGCCTGAAAATGCAACTGATGCTGAGAGTCGAGTTCAGAGACGAAAATTGTCTACGAGGGGGGGGGGGGGTAGAGGGGGTTGCCATAAACGCGAGACGAAGAGGCGACACTACGAAGCGAGAGAGGGAATACTTTCAAGTTTTATTGGCCTGGCGTGACTGATTCGTCACGCTTTCAGGTGCCGCTCAAAAATTCGACTTGATTAAATTTTTGATCAAATTACTTTCAGTTAAATAAACATGGAGCAGCGAGTCAGCTTTACAATGCTGCTTCTCCCGTCGCTAGAAATTCGAAAGTGAAGATTAGTAAACTTCCCTGTTCCAATTGCCAATTTTTTTTCCACTCGATTGGTTGTTTTAAAATCAACGAATCTTTTAAAATGATTTCTTAGCTTTCTGTTACATAGATGATAAACAAGAACATAGGAGAAAAATAGAATTCTCTCGAGATATCTTAATTCCTTTGACTTTTTCTTCAAACGGCTGTTCATATTTCTGAACGAAGAAACAGCAGTAGTTCGCCACTAAAACAAAACGCAATTACCCGAGGCCGGTTGTCGGGTGAAATTAAAAAGTCGACGAATCAACAGAAGATAATAGAGGTCCGGGCAAGCCTCCAAGACTAAGACGTACTTACATCTCTACAAGAAAATTGATTTACAGGATCCGTTAATTAATCACCAGACTAATGGCCTGCGAGAATAAAGCTTGGCTTGAATCATGAACTGCGAGAAGGAGAATAAGCTGAAATATCATTCCGATCCATTACTCGACGACTATTCATGACTTTTCCATGTGTTTGAACTCCGGTGACACAATCTCCATGATCTGGAATACACCTATCATAACCGCAGTGCGTTATGATTTTTAAATGATTTTGAATACGATTTATTTTATTATATTTGTCAATGGTATCATATTTATGGTTCGCGGTGGATGTCAGATGATTGCGTGTTCAAATCACGTCGGGGTCATCAATTTATGGTGGATGTTAAACGTGTTGTTCCAAATGATGAAACGAGTTCATAATTGATATAGTCAGATGTATTTAAAATTGTTCCAAGTACAGAATACAGATGAATGATTGCTGAATACCGACTACCGAATACTCGATACTAACTGTTCTAGAGAGCATGTCGTTTATTTATACTGTCCGGGGGAGTACCGAAAAGTTTGAATTCGACTGCGATTGACGTTTGCACGTAGCGGCGATATTGTTTTGTCCGGAGTTTGTTTATTATTACATTTCGTACACGGAGACGGTGTCAATGCCCCGAGGCAAAACAACACGAGTCGACCTCGATTCGCATCGTCCTATGACTCATGTGCCGCTACGGGTTCATCCTGACTTTTAAGTGCTTTTAATAAAAAATGAAAACACTTTTATCCTGCGCGACTTGTAAATTAATTATTCGAAGACTCTATGTGACTTTTAAACGACTTAGAAGAGTACTAATAACGCGACCTTGATAATCATTCTAAACGCTAGATTGGATGGATTCTAGATCGCAACGAATAGATGTAGGGAAAGTAGTGGACAAAAGCTGCTTCTTCGGCTTAGTTATTCGCGCTTCGTGTAGAGGGTGGAGCGTAACAGCCTGCAATATAACGGGTGGCGTCGTTTTCCGCCCCAAGAGGGTTGTCCGCGCCAGCGAGGTCTCTTGCGAAGGGTTGGTAATGAGACTAATAGACACGTACCGCTCGTAAAAACTGCTTGCGCGAGTTACTAAAGTTAAATGTTGGCCCGCCGCTAGCTAGGGGCTGGGATGTAATTTTATTTTGCGGTACTTTCTTGCTAACACTGCCACTATGTCACATTGTCGATAAATGGAAATTAACACCGTTTTCGTTCCTACCTCCGACGAATCATCGCCGCATAATTAACGATCATTCAGGAATGACAACGCGCACGCTTTCACCGAATTTGACACCTGATCGTTTTCGGTTTCCATTGGGTAAACAACAATTTTGATTAACTGATCTGATCGTCGAATCGCTTCAGATTATGGGAGTCGAGCTACGACTGTGTCATTTATCGTATACTTAGACGGTATGTGTATATCATTGAGTAGAATTTAATAACTGAGAAAGAAAAATAGGGCATGAAATTTTGTACGATGTGTTGTGTATAATGAAAATTGTTTTGAATGTTCCATGGAACACCGAGTAAACTTACGTCGTTGGAATCTGAAGATTAGCCACCCTCGTTTCACGTCAAGGGGTTCTTAAGGCAGTTAATGAAAAAGCGGCAAAGTCGAATCATCTTAGGGAGCAAAGATGCTCGTGTCAGAGAAAGCTCTACGTTTTAAAAGCAATCAACGTCATGATGTAAAACTTTTTCTTCCTACTTCTACGTTTAAATTAACCCAAGAGAAATAAATACAGAAAATTCTTCTGTCTTTTAACTGTGAACGATCTGAAAAGAATAAAATGTTTGGAAATATCTTCCCCTTAGAGTCGCTCATTGCAATGCACCCCTATCGAAAGCACAAGTCATGCACTTCATCGCTAGTTTCTATTCATCGATGCGGTTATTTAATCAAACATTTCTCCCTGGTCGGCGTTAACAGTGGAGGGTGCGACCCTTCTCAGCACCCATGTACAATCGCAAGGGATAGAAAGCATTTCATCCGCAGAATCCGACCTTCCAACGGCAGTTCACCTCCCCCCGAACCGACTGTTACCAGTGAAACAGACCGATAACGTTGGATCACGATATAACACTTACTTTTCCGGCCATTTGTCGGGATTTGTTGGAGCTAGGGTTCGCGTGGACTCATCTTGAGGTCACCAAACAATATGCTATCCCTCGAGGGTAATTCTTCCACCCTTACAATTATATATCGTCAAAATAATCGTAAACCGCGAAGTGGATTTCGTACATTGTTTTGGGATTCCATTTGTATGCTAATTTGGTAAAATAATTTCTAATAAATTTGTAACCCTTTCACACTCGTATCCTACGTAACAGTGTATTGAATTGCCCTGATTGGAGAGTTCTGTGGAGTACGATTAAACGTGTTGGAGTATATAGTGACGAGACGAGTTGATACTTGGTATAGTCAAATGTATTTAAAATTATTTGCAGTGCAGAGTTAGTCGTCGTTCGCTCAGTGTTGCTCGATATTAATTCGCTATAAGAATGCTCGATATTCACTGATTGTCTTAACCCCTTAACCTACAACTACGGGCATAGCCCGTAGTACGATGATCGGGCCAAACGTAAATATTACGGGCATCGCTCATGGGGGCGTACTACACAAGTCGTGCGAATGGCTCGAAGGCTGCGCGAGCTTGTTTACGTTTTCGGCCCAAAATTCTCGAACGTAAATCGTAGGTTAAGGGGTTAACGATAGTGTTCGTTTATTTATGCTGGTCTGGGGAGTACCGAAGAGTTTAAATTCAACTTCGATTGACGGTTGCACGTAGCGACGATATTGTTTTGCCCGGAGTTTGTTTATCGTTACGTTTTGTACGTCAAGACGATGTCAATGTGCCGAGGCAAAACAACAACACGAGTCGCTCTCGATTCGCATTGTCCTCTGACTCATGTGTCGGTACGGTTCGTTCCGATTTTTAAGGAATTTGGTCGACGTGAAAAATCATATTGAAAAGTTCTTCGTCGAAAAACCTGAGAGGTTCTGGAAGGATGGAATATTCAAGTAGCGCAAAAGATGGAGAAACATTGTGGAAGAAAATGGTACCTATATAATTCAATAAATGTATATAGAATCGAAATATAAATCGGAACGTGGTTTCCCGCCGACTCGATACTTAATTTTGCTGTGGTCTTCGAATATTTTATATCTCTTTCTCGCTTTGATTTCTACCGAAAAAAGATTTGTAACTTTAATTTTTAATTTTAATCTTTAAAAACATTTCTTATCGTAAGATACGATTTAATTGAAAATGATTCAAACGGAACAACAGAGTTAGTTATTGATTAACTGCACCATAAATGTACGTATTCTTGGCAAACTTAGTTTCAAATTTTAATGCGTTACATCTTTTTTACTAAACACGAAGAGACATGTTTCTACTAGTAATTAATAGAAGATCAGCTTTTTCGGACTAAAAGAATTTCGGTCCTGAAAGAGTTAACTGTTTTCACCTTTTAAACGTTAGCTTTTAATTTTGTCAGAAATGTGTTTTCGTCCTGTTATCGAATTATTTTATTGATTTAGTAATCGGTCGCACGCAACATTAGAATCAACATGATCGACACTTAGCTGTCGTAAAATCAGGAGGAAGTGTGAACGAAAGGCGTAGAAATTTCCATAAGAAGTCGTAAAAACGTCGGACGCGAAGATAATCGGTTAAATATGTTCCATGCAGAATAGAATTTGGTATTCGACTATTTGAATTTTACGGACATCGTACTTTCTACGAACGGTCGATATCGAGTAACACGTTTGTTTGAAATTCCTGTTCTTTTTATTTCGACTCACAGCTGGATTCCCATCTGTGTCCACATTTTTCTAACCAAGGTTCAAGGTAAAAATTTAGCTCTTAACTTTTAATTTTCAACAATGACAATTCAGATTCGTAGTTCTCTTTTGCTATTATACAGCAATCGAGCCTTGAAGACACAGGAAGTTGCGACGACTATTTATAGTTCGTTAGCTGTTATAAACGGAGTTTATAAATATTATTCAACAATGAAGTCGACATAATAATCTTTAATGATACGATAAACGAACAAGACACGATGGGTCGACAATTAAATTGTCGATAATTTCTAATTTATAAAAATTATCAAATCATTAGAATCGTTTATTTAGAATGATTCTAAGTGAATGTAATATGATCCAGCATATAATATTGTAGTATCGTGAACTATTATGATTAGTTTATTAATAATAAATGGATTAAACAGATGTTAATTAAACAAAAAACAATGGTTATTTAACATGGACCGATCGTAACAACGTATTATAATTAAGACAATTAGATAATTTATTAACAATTCTCGTAAATGCAAATTGAACTGTCTCTTACCACGTTGACCGCCATGGGGGCCACCGGTGACCGGCGACGCAGCAAATATTAAAAGTACATAGCACAATTGTTTGAAAGAAGGACAATCGTAATAATTGTCTACAACGCCGTGGGGGTCACCGGTGGCCCTCACCACGAAAAATGCTTCAAGCATGATTTTATAACTCATTTTATTCGCTGCAAATAATATTTCAACATAATATGCATCGCATAATGAAAAGTTCACGTCGGCGCCTTGGGCAAACCATGGAAAATTCGTATGGCAGTCAACGTGCTAACAACGATAACAACAATATCTCGACAACGCAATCGGCACTCTCTGACTTGTCAACACATACTGCTGTTAATTCGGTTCCTGTCCCCTAGCAATCCCTCGCCTTTGCCTTAGCCCCACTACGCACCACTTGTTTATAATCCGCACCTTAGCAACCGTTTGTTTATAATCCGCACAACAGCCCTCAGGCCCCTCGTCCATGATACTACAATACTTTGAGTCAAAATATATAAAGAAAAACATTATTATATTTTCAGCTTTATCAGCTTTAGTGTAGACATTTATCGAGTACTAATAAATTAGAATTATGTAAGCAGGTACATTTCAGAAAAGGAATCAGCTACGTATCTTGTTTTTAACGATATATATAAATTAAAACGATGAATGCGACATGACAAATACGTAACAACTGCTAGTTTTATTCACTATTTTAAGAATCATCCGATCATTTTCCAATGTTCCGTCGAATCACACATTCATCGCATCCACATAAGAGGAATGACATATCACGAATAAATATCAAACAAAAGACAAGTATTCAGCCTTACTTAATTGCATAAATGCTTTCTAAAGAAACTCGCGATAGTTTGTCTGGCAAACGAACTCCATCGTTTCATTTAAACAACAGTCGAAAACCCTCTGTTACACCTATGTCGAACGTCTAAACAATTTTCTATTCGGAATTCGACCAGTGTATTTCCAATGGCCTGGTACTATCGGCAGAGCAAAACGTTTATATTTACCGGTCGGTTCAAGACAATAAATCGCTCTCGGCGAAGCGTGTCGTCGCGATGGCGCGCGCTTGCTCGTCGTCGGGGCGGCGATCGCTGAGCGTGCAACAATCAACGCGTCCTCAAAGAGAACGTTGTAGCGAAACCATTAAAGCTCGTTCGGTGACGTTTCACAAGAGGGGTTTAATACGTCGGAAAGCGCATCGCCTGGTGCGTTTGCGAGCGAAGCGAGCGTGCATCGAGGAGGTCGTGCAAAACCAGCGCGATTTCCGCCGATAATTTATGGCGATTATTATTTTCGCGCGGTCTAGAGAGAAAGAACCGAGAGACAGAGGAGACTTGGCTCGACGAAGAGGGTCCAATTGAAAGATAAAGAGAGACAGAGAGAAGAAAAGGGGAAATGGAGGGGAGGTAAAAAGGAGCCCGGTGAATCAGATTTATCGCCGGTTTCTGAGTTATAAGGCGGTATAGGAACCGAGTCTAAGGCTCGTAAGTCATTCTGCATGTACGTGTGTACACGCTCGAGCACTTGGTTATACGCGCGTCTCTTAGCGAGCAGAAAGTAACGAGAAGATCCGCGAGAGGCAAGGGCAAGGAGCTCTTTGTTCCTGATTGCACTGTCGTGCTTATAATTAGCAACGGATCGCGGGAATTCATTGTGCATACTATCCACGTGTACGATGTCGAATCGCTTTGGTGTCGTATGCAAACGCGCTGTCCCCTCCGGTGTAAATTCCTGTTCGATGTACATAAACGACGAGCTAGCTATTCGACGATTCACTTTCATTTTTTCGTTTATTCCTCGTCTTTCACAAAGAATAAAATAACGAGACGTATAATTGTATCGCGTACAGACAGACCAGGGTTTACTGAAGGGAAGAGCTGAATCTCTTCGATGGAATAATAAGACTAGAAGAGTATACGAATCATCGTTTTGTGGAAGGACGGTCGGTCATCGTAATCGCGGCTCGCGGGGTCACAATCATTTATCACACCCCTCCGGCCGACGTAACCCCCTCGATGATAGATACCTGGCGAAGTGTACTTCGAATTTTCATCGAGAAATCAAGAGAGCGCGGCTGGTGTATTCTTCTCGCGGCGGCGCGATAAATCGCAGGAAAAAAGCACGCCGAGCAGAGAAAATCAATTTCTTTGATAGATAAATCATACGTGGTCGCGGCAGAATGCCTACGGAGTGCTTCCTGAACAAATGTTCGTGGAAGCCCGTAATACATAGCGATCCTTCGAGATACAGAAAGTCAGTCACTTATCACTGGGCCCGTACTGCAGCAAGAGAGTTTCCTTCTTCTCTCTGGAAGAGAGAAGAGGAATAAAATTGGCCGAGACGTTGCGTGTACCTTGAGAAATCGCGGGGGCGGCTTGGCCACGATAGGGGAGGTAAAACACAAAGGGGGAGGGATACAGAGAAGGAGGGGGTGTTGACCGCGCTTTACAGATCGGTGAAGTGTAAGTTATTGTTTATGGGACCGACGGGATGATCTATCGCGATGGTTGCTGAGTCACGATAGCGCCCAGCGCGAAACCTAGCCAACGCGGCCACCGTATCTAACCCCATTACAGAGTCACCGATGCCGGGACACGATCTCAAATACATAGACCCGGGGTGCTCTTCTTATCAAGGGAAGAACAGTCGTATACACTGTGAACCTTGTCATTAATCAGCTGGAATATTGTATTTTCAGTCCACGAGACTGGCTGGAGGTTTTGACAGGTTACAATTTCTGAGATTCTCTGTAGGTTTTCTAGCGGGTGTTTCAGGAAGTTGGCGTGAAACATCAGTAGCATATCATTCATGGGAATAATAAACAACGTGCGAATAAACGTGAATCCAAATACCATTAGCATTATAAAACGTTATAAACTGGGAATCCGTAACACCAACCTAACCCGTAACGCTTTAATTACTTCAGAATTAAAATTCAAACGAGATTTGGACTAAGTCGGTGACTCGTGACGAAGGACCGTGAAAATTCGAAAAAGCGACGCAGATACGAATTGCAAGCGTGATTGGTTCGCCGAGCACGAAAATACGCGCGTGTCGTTCCGATCATGAAAATGGTTTCGCGGAAGGCGAATCGAGGCCACCGTGAAGCCAACGGTCAGCTCACGTTGACCTGCGGCCAACTAAAAGAACTCGAATCGCGTAATGCGTGTACTCAACGCCGGACGACGACGACGATGAAAACAATGAGGACGACGATCAAACGAGGGGCACACCGAGTTTTCGCGGCTGGTTTCTTGCGGTCGTTTCGCGCGGGAACTGCCGTACGTTCTCCGGATGACACTCGAACGCTTTTATTACCCGTAATCGGCAGTACTTAAGGCCCGTACACGTGCGCGATAACGTGCGGCGCCTTGAAAGAAATGCCAGCCGTCTAATTCCTGCCGACCGCCAGGAAACATGGCGTTGGATCCCCAACCAATCCCTCCTTGACCAGCGATGTTCGCTTTTTTCGAACACGATCATCACACAACGACACTTTCAAGAGGAAAAAATTAATTTTGCATCAAGTGGAAGAACAACTGGCAAAATCATTGATATACTAAAAAATAATCGATCGTTTCGATCTTGATTAAGATTCTCATTACTGGAACCAGAAATACGGAGGATCTTAACAGATACGAAGCGGTTAAATTCTTTTTGCCACGCTACACAAAACTTGGTGTAAAGTACCGCGTTAGTTAGTCTCTTTAAATCGCAAACATCGGAGGACACACGATACGATCGCACGAAATGATCGACGACGACAAAAGGAAAAAATACAGGAGAATAAAAGAGAGAGATACGGAGATTAAGTGGAAGTAAAGAGAAGGAGATCGAGGGAAGCCAAAAATTCTCACGCGGATCTAACGAGTGGTAGGAAAGAGCGGCACATTCCGGTATTCAAATCTCACCGCTTGGCAGTTGGAGGGGGAAGGGGAGGCAGTAATGGAATGAGATTTCGCGTGTAGCAATATTTAATAAGGTCCTTAGTAAGGGAGCCACCAAGGGGTATAATAGCGAGAGATGGGTGTTGTGAACGCGTCAGCGGAATGGGACCACCCAACTGGGCCCCGTGCCAAGGCCCGCATATATGCGGCTCTGTATACGTGCACACAGGGCCGCCTGTAACCCGTGGAACTCATGGGGTCCCATGGATCACTGCCGCTTCTCTTTCTTCCTTCCTAGCTGGAGGGAATGTCACTCGAGTCACCTAAGTCGGTAGCCGAATTGTTTCCATGCAAACGAACGGGCTACGATTAAGAAAGTGTCCGACCGCGGGTCTTTGGAATGTCGGGCGGCGAGCCACGAAAGAAACTTATCGGAATGTTCATCTTCGTCGTTCTTTTGCGTCTTCTTTCGTCGTTGTCTGTGGTCGACTCCGCAGAGAAAATTCCGCGACCTGCGCATTATCCGACCAAACGATTCACCCAAACGAGCCGATTCTATGTAGCTACGTGGAAGGATTCTGCGTTTTTATTGAAACTCGCCGATCAGGTACATGATACTTTTCCTCGCCAACGACTCAATCGCCAGTTTTCTATCGGACGTATCTCGAACGTATCTTAGGATCGAGGGTCGTCAATGTTTGAGAGTCGAGGATGCGAACTGGATGTGGAACATTAATGGCGGTCATAAATGGCGATTGTCGTAAATACGATAGAAAACGTGCTCAGCTCCGTTTATTTCACTTGCAAATGCGACTATTCGGGTCTCGATACGCGACGATTAGGCGCGAGGAATGTAATCACCCCGTTTTAATTCGCTAAATACATAAACAGCTCGCAAGTAATCGTTCGTAATGGAATGGTAGCACCTTGAGACTCTGATAATTTTCGTTGAGCCGGTGCATTATATACGCTTTATAAGATAAAATAACCGGTCTTAAAGCAATATACGAGTCAAGTAGAAGTCGAATTGATCAACTCCATCAAGATAAATCGTTTGATTTCCGAGAAGTCAAGTGCGTTGTGATTCTACGAACTGATACTAAAATTGACAAATTTTTCAAAAAAGAAGTCACTCAGTTTGATTGCCAACTGGTTAGTGTAATGATAGATACGTAATACTACAGTTCTTGAAGCAGAACTTGAAAGCCGAACTGAATTTATCGAAAGCTCGAGGCAGAAACAAATCAATGACGATGGATCTAATCAAATTCTCGCGGTTCCCTTCGCCATTGCGAATCGATAATCGACGAAGACGCGGCGAATAAGACGTTGCCGTGTCAAACACGAGTTCTGTCCGCCTAATAACTTTAACGACACCGAAGACTCAGAGGAGAATATGTCGGGCTCGTAAGAACGTCTTGGGAATGTATGCCACATGCGGGTAATTAAACAGAAAATGGACGTTAATAAATTCTCATATACATCGACCGATCAGATACAGCATCGTAAAATGCTCCACGGCAAGAACGATGCTCTTTCTCATTGGCAAAGATCTTGAAACGAGGATTTCCGTAGTCGAGGAATCAATTTCGTATCTCCTTTGCCAAACGAATTGATAACGGTGGAGTATTTTGCAAAATATGATATTCCCCTACGAGAATTCAATTCCGAGATAATTTCACAGGATCTGCATCTGACTATCGAGGAACCTAATTCAGTTTTCTAGGAATCCAACATCGTGCAAGTTCTAGGTCTTTATGCTTTATCGAGATGAAGTTTCGTCTTTGCGATGAGATTTATTTCCACTTGATCATTCTACTGTTCAATCCTAGTCAATTGAATCAAATCACTTCAATATTCTCCTTTAAATAGCTCTGCTTTTAATCTCAAACTCTCGGACACCATATTGAAAAGATTAATTTAAAAACACGCCAGATATTTTGTTCATAGCGATCAACTAAATTATCTATAAAGTTGATTAATATTATTATAATTTATCGTAACAGAGCTGATGAATTTGATTTCCACATGACTCAAATATCTCATCCACAAGTACCAAAATGTTAACGCCATAAGAAACTAAATTCCTTTTGCCTAATAAAAAATCCCATGCATTTCTGTTTAAGGTATATGACGTTAACCTACCATCCCTTTTTTCATAGCGAATAGATTAACTGTATGACTCAAATATCTCGTTCATAAATGCAAAACTGTTGATTTTCTAAAAAGTAAAATGTCTTATCCCCAATAAAATCGTATTCAACCATTTAAAATATATTTATCTTATTTAAAACATTTTCACCCCTTTTTCGTAGGAAGTATGTTAACCCTTAACGCTGCGACTTTTAATTGTGAATATCAACCGGCAAATCCAACTTATTCTCATCATACTTCAATTTGCAAGTTTTTAAGTGTCAGATTTTAAATGTTACAATGACGTATAAATGGTAACATTAAAGTTATTCAAAACAATCTTTGTTCGTCTCAGAAGTAATATAATTTTGATTACAATATTTATATTAATTATAATCAAGTAACGTGTGGAATTTTTTGAAACATTCATTAGGATAGACACACACACTTGGAATAGAACACCGTACATCGGTGGTGCTTGAAAAACATTTGGAACGTTAAAACTTTGACTGCCACGCTGAAATCACATGTTTCGCCCAGCACGCCACGGGAGTATTTTTATTATTCAGAGCATATAATGGCAAAATAATAATAAATTAATGATGCAAGACAACATTCTTTCACATTATAACAAGGCTTCGTTTATTTCAACAAACCATTCGCATTCGTTATTTCGTCGTAAGCAAAACGTCCAGAATATATTGTTGAAACGTGTACAAGATATTAGTAAACAGTATTTGCTCATTCTACATATAATAGTAAGGTGGAGAGACAAGCGTGACATTTTTATGATTTCGACGAAACATTCGGCTGAAAAGGTAGAGGTCAAAAAAGATTATGTTTGTGACAAACCAATGGTAGTGGCAGGTTACAACAGAGGAAAATGTGTTGTAGATTTATCGGATCAAACGATAGCATATTCTACACCACATAGAAGAACCCTCAAGTGGCATATAAAATTAGCTTTAGAGTTATTGTTAAATACATCAATTTCGAACGCGATGATACTCTATAAACAAGCAACAAAAACAAAAGTCGAGGTATCTGATTTTAGAATGGCACTCGCAATGCACCTTACACAGTGCCATTCGCCAGAGCCGTCAAATATACTAATTCGACAAAGATCGCGACACGAAATGCAGAAGAAAGAAGGGCAAGCGTACCTGGCACGAAAATTTTGCAGAGAGTGCTATAAAAAAATGTTAAACAGTTAGGATCAAAAATTGCTAAGAATCGGACCAAAAGGTGACCACCTATCGTCCAGATTGTATCGATGAACCAAATTTATGTTTAAAGTGTTTTAACACAGTGCACCGTTAGATGCAAGATTTGTTTTCATTTTTTTATTGATGTTCTAATAAAAATGTTTAATTGTTCAATGGGGCACTTTCTATTTCAAAATATCTTCTATTTATCGATTATATTCAAAATGCTCTTGTTGAGATATGTATAATTTTCTGTGCTGGGCTAGGTTAAATGCGCAGTAGGAATACTTGCATATGAGTATCAGTGTGTGGAAGCATGTGTGTGTGCGGCGTCTTGAAAACAGATAAATGTAAACAGTTCAGTTAGTCAACAGTCGGGTATAGAAGAAAGTGGTGAGACGCGTGCAAATGTGTATCGATAAATATATTAGAGGTCGTCCACTAAATAAATGTATAACTATTTCAATATTAATTAAAAGTGTAAATTTTGTGTTTCTGTAACTTTATTTCAAAGATCCAAAATTCTCAACAGTTCTGATTGTCAATTTTCATTCAATTTTTACAAGCCCAATCAAAAACTCTAACAACGAAGTAATACATAGAGACCTTAAGATACCTACAATCAAAGAAGAAATATACAAATTCAAAAGCAAATACAACATAAGAGTCAACAATCACCACAACCCATTAGTCACCCAACTACTGGACACGACGGATCACATCCGCAGACTAAAAAGAAAATACCCTTTAGATTAAGCACTAAATTCAACTAGATACATCTATTATATATTATAATATATATTATATAATATAATCCAAGTTATTGTACCACGCCAAATGAAGTTACTTAAAATTCTCAACGAGAATTGCTTGTAAATTGATTACCAAATAAAAAAAAAAATTTTTTTACAAGTGTAAGAAGTTCAAACGCTCCGGTCATCAATGACCACCGTGGCATCACAGGAGAAACCGTAGCGGGTCATATATGACCAACGTGGCAGTCAAAGTGTTAAGGGTTAAAAAGATCGTCGAAGAGGGCGGTAATCATTTTCGACGGAGTGGATCTCGCAAGCGAGCAGCCGGGCCGTGTGTTCGGTGCCGCGGCTCGGCGCATAGGAGAAGAAGGGTAATTGAAAATGTAAATGCCTGGCGAATTAACGATCCGAATTGGAGGTACTCGGAGAGGGCGGGCGGCCCGGGTCGGACGTGCGCGGTGTTCGATGATAATCCGCGGATACCGACGCCGGTGGTACTGGTTCTGTGCGGATAAACGATTGCCAATTACGGAGGTGATAAATTCCGGCGGCGCAAATCGCCGGTTATGCGCTATCGCAGCCGTATACTATGTGCACGCCCGTAATAATTAAGCGATGAACGGAGGAACGGACGATAGGACGATCCGGTGCACACTAGGCTCCAGATACTATGGAATCGATTACGGGTATCGATAGATTGCGATCGACGATCCCCGAGAAACCGACTTGGGTGTTCAAAGGATGCGTTCGGTAACCTTGAATGTAACTTGCGGAACACGCTGTTGCGATTGTTGATTAGAGAATGGTTGCGGTGAAAATGAATATGGGCAGTTTGTTGGGTTAAGATCTGTACGATTGTGGGAAGTATTCTTCATTTAGTTAATTCGAGATTGTAGGTATATTGTGAATAGCTTCTCTTTTGAATAAATAATTTTGTCTGTAAGGAAATTTTGTCAACGGTTATTGATACAAAATTAAGATGAATTGTGAATCATGCAGTATCCACTATCTGTTCTTTTCTTGTATTTTATAACTCAATCTCTGTTGATGTGAAGCGTTAACACGGCACGTATACAGTAGCAACTGAAGCGAAGAATTTTATCGCAAGATTGCCTCCAACATCGACAAAACATTCTAAAGTAACCATAAAAGTGATGAACTTCGAGCTATTCCAACTCCAAAAGCAAGAAACACAACGAGCCAGTGGTCACCATGAAAAGAAGGCGGCTGGATGAAAGTCGGCGTCGCGGTTGGTGCGAAATCGAAGCGTGAAGTCGCAATTCCCGATCGAAATAATCATTTCACAGGGACACTCTATATATAGTATATCGCGAAAATCTGGGTTAACGAGCGTTCTCCTTCACTCGAATGTGTCTGTATATACACGATCGCGTGCATGTGTATCGCGAACCGCGCTAATTAACCCCGATGCTACCGTTCGATCTCGACACCAACGGAAACGATATCGCTAGTGTAACGATCACCACCGAGAGCAAAAAGTGCGACGATTCCTTTTTCGAAGAGATCCACGGTATGCACAAGACTTCTAAGTATCCACGATGGAAACACCTGCTTGCGATTAGCGTGCATCGTTAATCTGCCATCTGAAGAGGGATCGTGAGTTTCAAAGGTAATTGAGAATCGTACGAAACCGTATGCAACTCAGCCTTGAGTCCAAACGTATCGCGAGTAATTACGAATCTTCTGTGCTTGGACGATTAACTCTCCAAGGACCAGTATATGCGTGTGTTTTTTTTCCTTCGTCTTTGGCTACTCGGTAAACAATTATCTTTTGCTCTATTAGTACGTCCATTAAACGAGCGTCTTGTTCCATCGTGCTAAAATTGGGAATGATTACGTCCCATACTCTCTTGCTAAATAAGCGCCTACTACTTCATCAGACATTAAATCACAAGCCATAAAATGTACGTATCACTGGTTAGGATTAAATGTGGTCCGTTTCTAGCTGTGCGATGTTGGAATTTAATAAGAATGTGGGACGCGGAAGAACGGAAAGCACGATAAACGCTAGGAAGAAAAATCGTCGGGCCGAATGATATTAGGAGAAGTGAATCACGATGGGTGAATCGAAACGGATAGGTCGCCGAGTAACTCGGATCCATCGGTGGCTCCGGTCGAGAAACTCGCGAGATAATGGTCGATTTTTTGCTCGATCCGGAGACACAGGCCGAACCGGGGGCTTTTATTGGGGCTTAAGCTGCCGAGAAAAGAAGGTGGCTCCATGATAGATGCGAGCGAACAACAGCTACATGGGTGGCCCTCCCGTCACACGCGACTTACTAGCCACCCCGAAGACATTCGCCGTGGCTGATATCAGACCGCGCCGCGCCGCGCCGGCTTCGATACGCCCGTCGATCCTAACGACGAATCTGCGTCGACGAAACCTGACGGCCAGGGCGCCGGCGCTTACGTCTCTCGTTTCACTACTCGCCTTCGTAGTTGGCCTGCTCTTGTTACCGTTAGTTTAGATTCTTTGAAATATAGATACATACAGTATTTTGATTCTAATGACTTGGAGCTTTGAATGATACTAATTAGGTTAATGACTAATCGTGTCAAGGTAGTATAAATTGTTTTAAATCTGAAGATTGAAACTGTGAATACGTTTAGAACTCTATTTTAGTAGAATGGTTCAATTAAAGTCAAGTATATTTTATAACTGGTTTTTTTAATGAACCCCGATTCTTCAGAAATACTAGTAAATTCGTTAGTTTTTTAAGGATAGAAACTGTGAGTACATTAGGAATTTTGATTTAGTAATATAATTCATTTCGTGTCAAATAATATTATTCATTTATCCATAGTAGAAATTTATTGTTAACAACACTGGTAAATTTCTTGTATTTTTGAAAAGCTAAAATTCTGGGAACATTAAGAATTTTATGGTAATATGGCCCAATTAGAGACAAGTACATTGTCTAAATGTTTTTTTAATGGAAGTCCATTGCCAAAGGTACTGGTGAATATATATTCTCTTGTCTATGGGTTAAAGCTGTTTAAGCATTAACTATATTATTTTAGTGATACTTTCTGATTTAAAGAAAATATGTGTGTAATTGTTTCTAGTGGAATTGGTTGTTAAAAAGTATTAGTGAGTCTTTTGTATTCTTTGATACAAGCATTACAATGCTCCATTTTATCAAAAATGGCGGACCACTTCGAAATTTTGTTCGCGTCTAGACAAACTGAACACACGAACGTGTAGGTGTCGATAAATGGACAGCTATAATTTGTAGGGTCAGAGACAAACCTAGAAAGTGGCCCGAGTCGTGACTAAGAACTTTTTTCATAAGAAAAACGAATTGAAGGACAAGATGACAGAAATTCCTTTGAATATGTTGCAGTGAAAGGAGAAGGATCTACACGGTTCAATATGTATTATATATGTTATATTATATACATTCCACCCAATACAGTTACGTGGTTCCCTTTTCCTGTCTTCGAAACGTCTGAAAGGATTGTCATCTACCCAAAAGTTCAAACAGCGAAAATTTTTCGATGCACTATATCGTAAACGATCGTAAACCGTAAATTAAGAACGAAAGCGAAACGTTGCTATAACTGTACCGAAAGCACGTAAAAATGCACGCACGCCATATTTACTGCGTTGGTTTCCTGGCCCCTTTGGCGGGCATTTATCTCGCGGACTGTCAAAAAAATTGTAAACAATAAACAGGAGGTTGTAAAAGAACACTCACCATTGACTGCGTGACGAATCCGTAATCCATGTCTGGCGTAAATCTCCAAGGCATAGTTTTCCTCGATTTAATGAAACAACTTTGCACTTTCACCGAATTTGCTCATTACGCGCGTTTTCTTTTTGGTGCTACTTTAATTGATCGCAACGCCGTACTGTATGCACTGTGTGACGTTGTTATCGACATATGATAATCATGTCAGTCACGATTAGTCGAATCGCATCGATATTGTCACGAGATCGAAAAGAATAATACAGTAAATACATAGTAAATATATTGAAAAATATTGAAGGAAGGGTATTGACAATATTGAAGATGCTAATCCGATCTAGTGGGTTATACTTTTCGTTTAACGTATTATCACTTCACAGGTTATTATTGATATTATTCAGTTCGATATTACTGAAGGAACGAACATACTAATATACGAGCAGACCGTATCTTGTGACGTACACATGACGAACGATGCGAATCACTATTGGTCGAATTGCAATGATATTATCGCGAGAGTTGCAAAGTGAATATCGAAGATGTTAATGCACTTCATCGTGTTATATTTTTTACTTTCCTGGTATTGTCACTTTACGTAAAAGAACACACTGACAGTTATAACAATAAATATCGAAGATGTTAACGCGATATATCGTATTATATTTTTCACTATCGACCGGGTTGTTTCACGAGATCGATAGCATTGTCTTTACGTTAAACCGAGACAATGACAGTAATGTAAAAATGAATATCGAAGATGCTTACGCGATCTATAGCGTTATAGCTTTCGTTAGTGTTCACGTGTTTGATATCACTTCACGAAAATGAACATATATTATATACATATATATTATTATATTGCATGATATATGAATCGTTAAGAAGTATCTACTACAATATTATATACTTACTAGTAGACCATATTTTACAACGTATAATAAACGATGCGGATTGTAATGATATTACTGCAAGATGGGAGTAAACTTTAGTATGGTGTATCGTGTTATACTTTTTCGTTTGATTGGGTATCGTCGTCTCGCGAGTTTACTATTGTTGACTTCACGTAACAAACACACTGATACACGAGTAGATCGTATTTCAGGCAAAAGTCTAGGTAATTTGATTGAGGACGCGTTTTGGAACGTTAATTGCGCAGAAGGATGCGCAGAAGGATGCGCAGAACGTCAGTCAGGCGGTAAATGTCGAGAGAGTGCGTAAATTCCTTAATTGCTCAAAATTATTTAAGAGTCCGACAGTTTAATTATTATTTGTCGCAGGTGATTTCAGAAATTTGTTGGAGTTATTTTTACTGCTCGAGGCGGCGGCAGTCGATGAAAATTTACTACGCTACGGAGAATCATGTCGGTTGGTCAACAACGCAGAATTCACGACGCTAGCGAAATCGACATAACCAATTGATTGGAGATCAAAACATACAAACAACAAGTATGTGACTTATTTTACTTCATGATTTCTTTCTATGTCAGATAAGACATATAACCAATAACGACTAGCAACTTAATGATTTCTTTCTATATCAGATAAGACATATAACCAATAACGACTAGCAACTTAATAATAATAATAGCTTGCTATTTCTTCTTACATCGACTAATACACATAACCATTAATAAGAATATCGCAGTGAATATGTCTCTTAGAAGCCATACTCATTAACTTCATTTTTTATTATTTTTTCAATTTCACTATTATTATTTCTATAAATTATTTCTATAAATTAATTTATTATAAGAAGATAACATAAATAACAGTAAATTGCAAAATACATTTAAATTTCGTCTCAAATGTGAATGCTATATAGTTGATTACATTTATCACACATGTAATTTTGTAAAATATTGTTATAAATGAAACGTTGATATAGTTGTCGATTCTATAACGACGTTTATATTACACCACAGGGATATGATCTGACTTCGAATAAAGTGTCGCATCTAATGATATTATTCGAAATGTTTCAGGCAAGATTTAACAAAAGAAGTCGAAAATCACTTGGGAATCTTTCACAGGATCGCTGACGTTATTTCAGAGGTTCCTCACGATAATGATACTAGAAAAGCATGGGGATTTGAAGAAGTCTTCTGTTGTCTGTACTTTCTTCCACATTTACAAAAACGTTCTACGTATGTATCAAAGATTATATATTATATTTTTGCATTATTTTTGAAGGATCATAACGAATAGTTAACTTGTCTATCATGAATAATATGCAAAACCAATCCTTAAATTTTACGCCATGTAAATTTTAGTTTAGTATTATCGTCCTATAAGCGTATAATCGGAATGTTATTTGTAATTGTTGCATGCAATAATTTTCCTACTTTTCATCCAATACTGGATAATAATACAATTGCATTAGTTTGACTTCATCGATTTGTAAAATAAAAAGATATGTACGGACTAAAATTTTGCTTGCGATAAAATTACCGTAATTATTTTCGATGATAGCCTCTATGGGTTAAGGACTATTCAGCAATAAAATCATTTAAACGAACCATGCATATTCCAAGTAGGATTTAGGTACGTTAGGTAAATAGTTAAATAGTACGTTATTCCGTGCACGTATTAAAGTAAAATGAATTTTGCCGAGGCCTTTTTCAGTAACGTTATGTAAGCCTATTAAGCAAACACTAGACATTCAAGAAAGAAGGAGGGAATAATGTTTGAGGAATGCCGAAAAGTAGAGGAAAGGGAGAGGTCACAACACGACCGGCGGAAGCCACGAGGTAAAAGAGGAGAACGAAGAAGACTCGATGAGACTCTGGTTTTAATTAGTTGGAACCGCCGCGCCGCAAGGGAACAATCGATGGCATTAACGATGTTGCAGATAAGAAATCAGGCTTCTGAACTCTTGTTCGTTATCATTGCCCGAATACTTCTGACGCGAGCCCTCCTCGAATTCTTCTCGATCGAATATGATTAAAATCTTCATAAACACCTGCTCCAACTCTGACTAACAAATGCTACGAATTGCCATTTACTGATGGCTTCTTCTTTTCTTGAATGAATTGAAATTTCTTCGTTAATTTGTATTCATCAAGGGAATTTACCTTCTATCTTGTAATTTCTAGTACTTTATTACAAACTTATTCGTTGGTTCTTTAGTTTCAAAATGAACAAAAACATATAACTTTTTTGGCACTTTATTATAATTCTTCGACGTTAAAATTTTATAAAAATTGCCCCAAAGCTAATTAATGTTGAAAAGAACGGAACATTTAGTACGCAGTAAAGAAATTAGAATTTCTATTCTATTTCTTGAATTTATTTCGTAGAAATTGTAACGCTAACGATATAGAAATTGCTGTCCAATTAGTCAGTGTTTGAAGAGCAGTGCATGTAGCAACGAACGTACTAATTGCAAAGAAATTAGAATTTCTATCTTAAAATAACTTGAGAAGAGTTAAAATGTATAAACTGAGAGAAGAACTTGAGAACCACTGGGCCGTTTACAATTAAGCAATGTAACCGAGTCGCAGACGCGTGGAGCGTCGTGTGTGGTCCCGGGGTTCGAATCCCACCTCTCCCTTTCCACTCTTTCCAACCGGTACCACCACTCTACCACGATGTCCCCACCACTTGAAGGTTCTCTTCAGCTCCTCTCATGTTCGTTTTTCTCTCGTTTCTCCTCTCTTGCTTGCCGCGACTCTTTACCTTCTACGCTCGATCCCGAAGGTGGTGACTCATCCACCTATAGGCTACCACGGATTCGGGAATTCCTTCTCGTTTCTCGTCGTTCCTCGATCTAACGCGAATTTTTGCACAACCGCCCAGATTTGTATCGAGATCACGAATAACAGACCGAAACTGCGGTTCATTAGAACGGCGAACTTGCTCCGTGTAACCTTTTTCGATGATCCCGAAGGAAATTTTTGCATACGCTTCAAGAGGACCTTGACGATCTTCACTCAGATATTTTAAATTGTCTATTATTAAAAATTAGAATACAGTAGAACTTCATTTATCTTATCGATATTTATTTAAATGAATTAATGCAATATGTAATGGGAGGGGGGAGGAATTAATGAACCTTTTTTATATAAATTCCAGTTACAATTTGACTTCGACGAATTCAAATAGATCTGGATTTCAAATTGTGATTTTCTGATTAGTGCAGCTGCAAAGTAACTCTACTCCAATTTATCTACAAACTAATGAAATTAAACAAGCTAATGAAAACAAAACTATTTCAGAATTGAAACTATCTGGAAAACAAGAGAACTCGTTATAATTTCTTCTGGTCGATCTCTCTATAACCCATAAGAATTGGCGTGGCTTAGGTTTTAAAACTGGTTCCGATTGTCGAATAGAGCTGTGACGCGCGAGAGTATCCACGGCCAGACATGTTTGGAGTTCGGACTTGTCGAGAGGCGCGGACGCGTAAAGGTGGACATGACACTAGGAAACTAAATACCGGTCGACCGATCCTATGATCCCTGCAGAGAGTTTGACCGCTGTCAAAAAGCATTGGCCCGTCTGGACCTATCTCACTTAATTTTCGTTAAAGTCACCGAATCGAGGATTGGATCGTCGACAGTCCGGAATCGTCTTACCAGTATCTTTCTCTATTCACACTGAGCATCTTGTCGATCGATAGTAACGATGGTTTGGAATAAATTGGACCCGATTTCGTAAGAGGAAATCTGTAGACGTAATACGAAAGTGTATCTTTTAGTACTTGAATTGAATACTCGCAAACAATATATGAACAGTTCGTTGTATATTTGTCATACTGTTCGTAAATATGTTTGTGAAATATGTTATGTGATATCACTTACTGTAGTCATCTGTTTGCACACAGTTCGCGGATAGTGTCCGTCTTAAGAAATCGTTAAATTGTTCACATTTTCATTTGAATTTCTTTTTTTCAGGTTGAACATTGAAATTCAAATGACGATAAAAACGTACAACTACAGATTTATACAGAAGATGACAAGACGAGAGTCACAAGAAGATAACTTTCTTATTACTCTTGGATACATCATGGCTTTCATCACCCATATGTTATCGCGGTCCAATTAAAATTCAGATTTACTGGCGGCAGACGTAGTAGCAATATTAAGGATCAGGGAACCATTTCACGAGCGAAGACGACGTTTCGTTCTCCGTAACCCCTTGCACGGTTAATGAAGAGTTCGCTATATCCCGGGATGGCAGCTGACGTTGCATTCATGCATGAGAGTGCCGCGTCCCGGTCATTTGGCCTGTGGTGCGACTAAAAACAAGGCAGCGCTCTGGAGTTTTGTCCCATCGGTGGCCGGTAACGCGCCTTCCATGGGGACCAGCAGCAAAAGAAAATTTCAAAGGGGACCATCGACCCGCTGGCCCACACATCGAGTTGCCGGAACATGCGGATTAAGCCATTAAACCCTGCTTCAAGCTGTTTCGAGGAAATTCACGAGACAGAGAGTTCGTTATTGTTATTCTATCACAAGCAAAACTGCTGTTCGCTTGTTTCGATACATGCGACGAATGAACCGTCGTATCGCCACGAGATTATTATTGAACCTGCACCTTGATTCTCTTGCTATAGGGTAAGGGAGAGATATTTGAGTCAAGCTAATCAACTCACCATATTATTTTGTTTACCAACAATTTGTACGACTTACATTATGTAACTCCTTTTAACTGATGTGATATATTCTTGTTAACTCAAATAGGGCTACCATAGGGTTATTTGAATCATTTTCTCATGCATAAGCATGTATGATATTTTCTCATTCTTTCGTTATTATATGCAAGATTAATCACGTGGTAAGGGGTAATCACGTTTGATTATTCCATGCAAAATTAAAAATTAAATTATAAGATGTTGAAGATATTGACATAAGTAACCCTAACTTACTACCATACCTAGCTTTAATACTCAAAATTCTACTTTTAAGTTATGTTCTGATGTGCATATAACAATCAGGTACTGATGTATTTATGTAATCCACCCTTCGGTTTAATTTCGTGATTTTCAGTAAATTTTCAGTAAGATGTCTATGTACGTCTTTCATGTACTAAGAGATACCTTGGTGTTTATTTGAAATTTCTGCGAAGATCCTTATCGACTCCTCAAGCTCGTAAAAGTATGCCTTTGTTTCACCGCGTGAAACGACCAACAAATTACACAACGGTCAGACTTTTACTTGAATGAGCAAAGAACCGCGAGAACAGCGATGGTCAAGCACGCGCGAGACCTTCCACGAGATAATTTATTGGTCAATCAAAATGACGCATGGAGGTATAAGGTGACACGTCAGCGTGCACGGTTGACCATTAATTTTAATACCCGTCACCATCAGATCTCCCGACGCTGCTTTCCACGTTGGCTCCCCACTGACGGTGGAGCGTATCCATCGGCATCGGCTACCGTACGACTAATGCCCCGTTCACTAACGACGATCATCCTTGAAGATCTCGGTCTACCGATCTCTCACGGCCGCCACGAATTATTATCCTTCTCTTAATCCTGCGTAGCTGACCCGCTGCACCATCCTATCGGGTGGCGATTTCAATAATGGAACAAATCGAAGGATTAAACTTTTTGAATATATAGAAAAAAATTGGGCAACTTAGAGAAACAAACAAATTTTCAAAACGGAGTTAAAGATTAGAGATAATCTTTCATGTGCAACTTCCACAAAATAACAGCAAAAGAAATGATCGCGAATATAATACACTGATAAAGAGACAAGAGGATAACGAAGAAAAACGAAAAGCGGAATAAACCAATAAATACCTACAATCTTGTGAAAAATCATGCAATTAAGATACGATCAGACGAAAGCTGCGAGCTGGCGTCCGAATATATCAATGGTACGCCAAGAACGCGTCGAGAGGTATGCAAGCACGGTAAGTGCAACGTCGATTGATAGCGCGCGTCCCCTTATCTATAAACCATTTTCACTTTTTTCCGTTTCTCTAGGTGCTTATCTGGTGTCCGAGGCGCGCAACTAGAGAATTCTAGGACGTTATTTACGGCTGATTAACAGGCTCAATAATTCCCTTCCGCATTACTTTATTGAGTCCCATGGCCCACGCGCGATTTGCCTGCGATTTATGGCGCAAGATAGACCGATACCGCTGCCTCCGGATCGACTCGTTCTGTTGGGCTGATCTCGTATGTAAACAGAGGCCGAACCAAACTGACCGGTAATCTCCGACGAATTTGCATCTGGATCTTTTCCTAAACAGTTCGAGCGAACCAGGTAATATGCAGCGTGTTGCATGCATAAAAGGGAAACGCGCATACGTTGAAACAACGAAACAGAATTGTCTTTCACGAGGATCAAATCGTGCGACTCTCGTGAAACGGAAACCATTTGTTTCCCAACGATTCAGGGATTATTCCAGCCTTATCTGTTTAACGCGCATCATCGACGTTTCAATCGGTAACACCAGCATCTACGGTCAACATCTAATCCCTATTCGTTTCATCGACTATTCCAAAGTGGCGGAGTATACGTCAACGTGAAATGAATCACGGTATGCTGTCGGTTCTCGAGACGGATGCATAATTTCGAGGCTCGAGGCTCCCAAGGCTGGTTCCTGTCCCCGCCGCGTTACAGAAGGCGCACACGGTTGCTCAGGAATGTCGAACGGGTCGGTCACAGGGTTAATGTTTGCTACCTCCTCACGTGCCTCTGACTTTTCTCCCTGGTTGTATCTCATTTGTAAAGATTCCGGGACAAAGGAGCCACCAAGAACCGTTTGTGTGGCTTCGCGGCTCGCTTCACCCATAAGTAGTCTCGACTTGGGCCATGTACGCCTGCCGGACAGACAGAAGCGCGAGTCTGTCAAGTGGCGCGATTATAATCTGACAGGGACGTATCGGTTGCCGGCCTTTCCTCCCGATTCCGAGCAATCGACAATATATTTTGAAGTCAAGCGTTACTAGGCGCCGAGCATCGAATATTTCCATGACTTACGAGTGACGCATCGCATTACGAACAGGGCCAAATATTTATTTTTACGTATACGTCGCATTTATACGTATTTATACGAAGGAGAGACTGCACGAAATATTTGTTACTGCGTATTACGATTTACACTCACTTTAAGGTTGTCAAGTTTAATTACAATGACTTATTTCAGAATATACGTGTGAGTAATCGAATTTATGAGAATCGATGGAGGTGAGCCTACGTTTGATGTTCACGAGATTTCGTTTAAATTCAACTGATGAAATATTACGGGATGGTTCAGGTACTCAACTTCTGTCCGTCTCCGACCATCAGTTCTTGTAAAAAGAAATAATTGTCGCTTATTAGTCATCGCGACGTCGGCATCGGTACGTTAATGTCGTCTATTACTTACCAGGTACGTTCCCGAAAGCGAGGCCGATCCTTCGGACATCCTGGACGATCTTTGGCCGACAACCTTTGGGCTCCATTATCGAAAAAGAAAAATGGGCACACCAATACAGGAACAAACCAATGAAATTATTTATTCTCCAACGTCGACGAAACCTCTATCTTCGACCTTCTTATTTCCGACCCTAACGATGGTTATCTAACTTCAACATGATTTTAACTTTTCATCGGTAAGTTGACTTAAAAGCTTCGACTCTACTACGAATTTTCAATTTTCAAGGACAAATTCGTACAAACTCGTACAAACGACGCGAGTTTCTTATACTTGTAAGGATCGTCAACGACCTATCTTTTGAACGATTCGTGGAAGAGACGTAACAAGGGAGGTTGGAACAACGCTAGCGGAGGTTAAATGATGTATAAAGTGCGTTAACCGACACCACTCACCGTGCAACACACGCATATCGCGTTCACGGTATAAACGTAGGCGTGGCTGGTTTGATATCAACGATGGCCACCTTTCGACTGTAAATCAATCGATATCACGCCGGCAGGAGGGGCTTTTCATAGGGTTTGCACGGGCCTGAAATACGACTCGAGGGTGGAAGCATGCGCCAAATGCTGAATGTGAATCGACCCGCCCCGAAACCTTTTATCCCGACACCGATCGCCTCTCGCCACTGTCTTTCTCTCTCGCCTACCTACCGGTTCGCCAGTGTCACGCCGATAAATTTCGATAAACATCTGGCTCGATTGATTCCGTTCCCGGTGTTAATTAGCTCGCGTCTAGTACCGCTTTCACAGCATCCATCGATTCCGCCGCGTTAATGTCTTGAGATCGCGATCACCTTGTCTCTCGTTTCTTCTTTAGAGATCTTTTAATTGGATTGTTTATCGAGATTGTTTGCTCTCTTTCATTTCTTTCCTTATTTTTTCCTCATTAAGGTGGATTTTCAGTTTCCTTTCCCATCTATGAACGGAGATACTTTAATCTCCTTTTATTTATCATAGTTTACTTAAATAAATAGTTCTTCTAGACTTTGTAAAATTATAATTATTAGGAACTCTATACGATATTACAACCGACTTGACGTTTGTATCTTTGATTAATAATCATTGGTACCACTTATTACAAAACTGAAATGTTATTTCTATGTACACAGATATGTAAACTCGGAGTGTAGAATTTTTACGAAATCCTATTTCGAAATAAAATTTTGACCAGGGTCGATTCTTGATGGTTTACTACGAGGATTTTAATGCAACTTAACTCTTCAATGGAACCTAATTTTAAGACAGTAGATTGGCTGCTGACGAAACTAGTGAATTATGAACTTTAATGTTGACATCATCCATAGGAGTACGTTTAAAGTACAATTGTTGGTTTTGTCTTTAGCCTAGTGTAATTCAGTTCTTGAAAAGGATTTTTAAGTTTAATATGCCCCGTATCTATAAGCAAACATCGAATTCCAAGTTTCAGTATATTGCTATCTCATGCAAAGTCGAAGCCTTTGATCTTATAAAAAAGGAGCGTATCTTATTCGCTTATTAGAAACGGAACCGCCGTTAATTACTTGGATAATTTGGTTCATTGATGCCGCGTAATTATTTAATCGACTATTTATCAGACCGCAGCATCGTCGGTGTATTTGTGCAAACGTTTGAATAAGGTTTATCCTGACCGGCGAGTAAACCATACAATCAAGGAATTATCTAGGAGCAAAGGAACAGGATGGATGTTGAAGATAGAACAAGTATACGTTGATACGTGGCTCATGATAGTGGGAATATTTAATTCGATCTTTAAATAATTCTTACAAGGTATAAGTGCCCGATATTGTATCGAGCCTTCCGTATTAGCATAGGTAAATAAATAACTAAGTTATTTTTAAACAGTCTATCGAGACGACGTTCTCGCTAAGTTGCACTTTATTTACACGACAATTTATATCAATCTTTTTTATATATACATATATGTATATATATATATGTATATATATACCTATACATATACGTCGTTTCTATTTTCTTCTCTTCATACATACATATATGTATAATGTTTTCTATTGCACGTCGCAATCGTACGATATCTTACATTTTTACAATAAATTAACGAAACGAAACTAGAACTTTACATTTTCACTCTCATTCTCTCTTCTATTTCTCTCATACAAACTTGTCACACTTGTCCTTGGTTAAAGTATCTTCATTCTCTCTTTGTCTCTTCCTCGAATACTGGTTCCTTTATCAGAGAACGATGACTTCTATTCGTTTTTTTTTTTTTCGATCTACTGTGTTCGCGAGAAAACTGTACAAATGGCACTGTACAACCCATTTCACCATGATTTACACGATTCGCGTGTAATCACGACGATCGATCGATTACTCCGTTCATTCCCCTGGTTCTAAATACGACATTTTTATTCGTGATATAGGAACGTACGTGCTAATTCCTCCCTTACAAACGATGTTGAATGATAGCTATCGTTGCGATCGCCGCGTGCACGACCACCATCATTCGGTTCATAACGCCGGTAACTCATGAGCTTTCCTGTCGCAGGATACGTCGCGTCGCGGTTTTATCGGTCTCAAGTTAAATGGGAAGCTCTAAGACAACGAATTACAAAAATTCGTTCAGCAGTCGCTTAAATATTCGGTCGGTGGCATTGAATTTTTTTTTCACGAAACAAATATCCGAATTTTTCAACATAGAAGAAACAAAGGCAACCGACTAAGTTAATCTTAATTTGACTATGCAATCATTTTCGAATTTCAGGAAATCGAAAATAGAATGTACATGTACAATCTTTGGAGCGCAAGTGGCTGTGGTCTCGATGACGATCTTTCGTATAAAATTTATGGGAGGAACGTTAAATTATCTAAGACTAACGCATTCATACAACCACTCCAGTTTTCACGATTCACCAGATATGTTATCAACGACACGTTTTCATTCTCTCGCGATCGGCATTCAACGCGAGAACTGAGAGTTCTTACGAGATTTCGAAACGTTGAACGAGCTCGTCGGTAAGTTTAGCTTCAATTATTCGATCGATCCTATTGTCGTCATTTTGCTTGAAGTTCCGCCGCTTGTTCCTCTTCCTCTTTCGTTAGGGGCACCGTCGAATGATTGTAAAGACCCTGGGCCATCAGCTGAAGGGCGAGAGGATTCTTCTGACCACTGGCCTTCTTGATCTTCGCCCTCTTGTTCTGAAACCAGATCTTGATCTGCGCCTCGTTCAAACCCAAATCCCTCGAGAGTTGTTGCCTCCTTCGTTCGGTCAGGTATCGATTCTCCGCGAACTCCCTCTTCAGCCTGGCCAATTGTTCGCCACTGAACGCGGTCCGCGGACGCTTTTCCTCGGGTGTGCCGCCATTGCCACGGCCGTCCGACCTCTTCACCCTCCTCGTTCGTGGACCTGCAACACGGTAGGATCCTATCGTCAGCTGATATCTGTCGAAGTGGCTGAAGAATTGGGATTATTGCGGTTAGGAGATTTAAATGTATAAGAAAGAAATGTTATATAACAGTAGTATAATTTAATATAAATCTAAGAAGCTAAGATAAGTTAAGTTTTTGTTTAACGATTAGAGGATGTATTTATCTATCATCTTTTAATTAGGCGTCGACCAGTGGTGGAAATTGGTTCGCGTCTTCTTTGCAAATTAAACATTTCTTCCTTCAAATTTGAATAATTTTTAAAAGGAAATGCATTAATAAGTACACATTCTCTTGTACAATCACGAACATAGGTCGTAGAAATTTTCATTATTAATCACACGAGAGTGTAATGTACCCCGAAATTTTTTTTTTTTTATTTGGTAGTCAATTTACAAGCAATTCTCATTGAGAATTTTAAGTAACTTCATTTGGCGTGGTACAGTAACTTGGATTATATTATATAATATATATTATAATATATAATAGATGTATCTAGTTGAATGTAGTGCTTAATCTAAAGGGTATTTTCTTTTTAGTCTGCGGGTCTGATTCGTCGTGTCCAGTAGTTGGGTGACTAATGGGTTATGGTGGTTGTTGACTCTTATGTTGTATCTGTTTTTAAACTTGTATATTTCTTCTTTGATTGTAGATATCTTAAGGTCTCTATGTATTACTTCGTTGGTGACATACCAGGGTGCGTTAATAAGGGACCTTAGAGTTTTTGATTGGAAATATGAGTCTAAAAATGTTAGAGCTAAATGCTACGTATACAAATATTTGTATACGTGAGATGTAGCTTTCGAGTCAGAAGCAAAAGGTAGATCGAAACAAAAGATTCTACGCCCGACCATTGAAGTCAAGCATCACTCGCCAGGGTCAACATTAGAATGACCGATCATATTTCACGATGAAGACGAGATATAATTAGTACAGTCCTTCATCTGTCCACTACTCTCGTACACAGTTTTGAAAAGAATTGAATAGGAAACTAAGATACGAACTGATTGAAATAACGATGAAATAAGCGATGAAACAGATAAAACGTAAATGGCGGAAAAAGGTTTCATTGTATTGCAAAAGGTAGTGTAGCGTCACATGAGTAAAGGACAATTCAAATCATGTTGTTGTTTTGCCTCGGAGTATCAAGATCGTTAGGATACATGTAATGTAAGAATAAATAAGCTCCAGGCAAAACAACGTCGCCGCTACGTGCAACCATCGAACGAAGACGAATTTGAATTTTCCGACTCTCCCCCGACCAGTATAAATAAGCGGACGCAACCGGAAAGAGTTCAGTATCAACGAGTTATCTACCAAGTTATCGACGAGTATCTAGCGAGCATCTATCGAGTATTTATCAGCGATTTTACTCTGCGACTTCTACACCGTACGAGCGTCTCAGCGAATATAGTCTGTATACTAATTTATTATTTTTAAATATATTCGACGGTTTCAACAACAAACGATAACATTTACTAAATGTAGTAAAAGGTTCTACTTTTCAAAAGATTTTCAACAAAGTAAATGTTCAAGGAAATGAATATCTTCGTGCAATTAGAAATATTACACCGAGCAGAGACTCGCTTCTGTTAGAAATAACCATGGACCTTCGCATCCCTCTAAACTCTAACAAAGGTCTGCCCAACAAACGCAAAGGGTACATAAAGCAATCAAAAATTAGCCTTACATAACGATTCATAATGGTGTTTCGCGGTCGAAGAGAACATTGATTCAACAAGTTTACGCGCCAATAAATCTGAGAAATTAACGAACCGGCACGGCGGCATCGTGCGCGCACGCTTAGTGACAAACTTTACGACAACTTTTATTGTCTAGTCGGTCTTAACTGCTATTCCCTGGCTATTCGTGTACAACTCTACCATAACGAGAGAGGTTCGTTCGGAAGGAGGCCTCACCTCCCGGACGAAATAAACGTCCGTTCAAGACGAGAGGAATAGTTGGTCCACGAGGCTGAGTCTTTCTCTTCGTAGGTCCTCCTCGCCGTTTATCGTCGTCCGGCGAAGCTGCTAGAAATCCTTCACGCACTCTGCACCACTGGTTATGCGAAGTTAACAGAGACAACTTAATCGTAAATCAAACGCGTTATTGTTGTTATATTCCAAAGCGAACTACCAACGTTATTGGCTGATGGCTTGAGATATTCTTTGGTGGAGGAGATAAGAAATTATTTTTTCCTCTACGCCGATTATTTGTTTTTGAATTAACGCAAGCTTGCGCCTTACTTTCGCTTTCGATGCAATTTATTGATCGCTGGCTTTATCAATGCAATAAGACTGGAATAGTTGCTGTAATCATCGAATTCAACACGAATACAAAGGTATTTTTATATAATATATATAAGAAGTTAATTATTTTTCATCTACGTTAAATAATGCTGATTATTTATTGTGTTTTAGAGTTGATGTGACAGTGGAATACAACTGGAATATAAGTTGGGAAAATTAGCGAATAAATTTTCTGCAATATTTTTGCTCCAGAGTTTCTCTTGTTTTCGATGCAATTTATTGGTCAGAAGCTTTAACAATCCAATAAGACGCTGCAGCTACAATATATAGGCGTTACCATGCTTTTCGAATGCAAGAAGAACGCAAGAGTCGTTCTTCTGGACGTTAATAACTCGTTATAAATATCGTAATGGTTGCCACCTTGCATGCATGTATATGTATACCGAGAAAGCTTTTATTAATCTTCTAGGCGGAGCATCAAGATACAATCTAGAATGACTATTATACGAAACGACTTATTGTTCCGGATCGGCTCTTAAAAAAAATACGCATCCATCGAAAGAGTATTAATTTCTTCTAAACGCTGCACTTGACCCTATTTGATCGAACGAACTGGAAAATTGCCAGTTCGGAATATGAAGTTTTGAATGAAGAATCATAATTAGAAGAACGGTCTGCTATGTGCTTATACAAATCTCAACAATTTACCGATTCCACCAACCACAGCGGTTATTAGTATTCATGATTCTAGGTGTGGAAACTAACAAACGGACGAAGATTATTACTTTTCAGATTCTCGACCGTTAGGATATTTAAGATCGATTATTTTTAGAATTGCAGAAGATGACTATGATACGCTAGAACTTCCTTTTCGTTAGTGCAAATATTTTCTCGTACGTTGCTATACTTATAAAATGGGTAATATTTTACTTTTATTTCTAGTACATGGAAATTTTCAATTCTTCATTCCTTCGTGGATTCTTTCATAAAGGAATGTTCTCGTTTCAAGCGGTTGAGAAAGATATGTTCTTAATTTTCTACATTTGATTTCAATGACAAATGAATGAGAAAATTAGAATAATTTCAAGAAAGCGATGTATCATGACAGGATAAAATTTCCATGATAAAAATCATATTTTTACTTTTTATACGTGCTGTGTTTTATCAAAATACATTTGTATTGTATGTTTTCGTTTCAAGCGGTTGAGAAAGATATGTTCTTAATTTTCTACATTTGATTTCAATGACAAATGAATAAGAAAATTAGAATAATTTCAAGAAAGCGATGTATCATGACAGGATAAAATTTCCATGATAAAAATCATATTTTTACTTTTCATACGTGCTGTGTTTTATCAAAATACATTTGTATTGTATGTTTTCGTTTCAAGCGGTTGAGAAAGATATGTTCTTAATTTTCTACATTTGATTTCAATGACAAATGAATGAGAAAATTAGAATAATTTCAAGAAAGCGATGTATCATGACAGGATAAAATTTCCATGATAAAAATCATATTTTTACTTTTCATACGTGCTGTGTTTTATCAAAATACATTTTTCTTGTTTTGTTCTAGTGAATTATGTCGACGTTTATATGAATTCTAATTATATTTCATTCTCCTATTTCGGATGGATAGAATAATATAAATCGTGGGAGACCATCAGACTGACACATTGCGAAAAACATGTAATAATTTAAATAGTGCTAAAGATAGTTGTATAAAAATTATTATGTATGATCAAACATTTACAGAAAATGTCAACCCTATCGATCTGCGATTACTTAACAATTTTTCATCTTTTAGATCGCTTGCAAAAAAATAACATCTTGAAATGCCGCCTTAAAGGAGCTTCCGGCGAAACACAAAAATTTCTAGAACGCTGAAAACGAGCGATCGAGAAAGCGACAGGGCAGCAGCCAGTTTCTTGTACTACTGCTCAGAAATGACTGAGGTAACGAACGGTCGGCAGTCTAATTACTTAAGCGAAGTAGTCTCGTTGTCAGTGGCAGGAAAGAGGCATTCAGGAACCCACTTCTCGCTCTCTCGACCCTCGTTCCGCTTCTCGACTTCTCTCTGTCTCGCACCATTGCACGGTTTCCATTTAAGGAACAACCTCCCCCTCTTCTCAACAGCTGTAGGCGTCTCGAGGGGTAAAACCAATAACGCTAAGACGTCCTCGAGAGAGTGAGTACATCCCCGAAAGTACCTCGCATACCGAGGACGTGCGGCCGCGAACGAACACTAATTTCCTCTCGACCTATCCTTGAGTTAGACGTCAGCTACCGACCTGGCTGCGCCTCGCTCTCCTCGTCGCGTCGTTTCTCTTCAACGCTGCCGTCCTTGATTAACGCCGCGAGTCATTGTCAGTTCTCGTCACCTGTCGTCGTTGTCGTGTTTCCAGCGGAACGACAGTTTATCTTGCGACGACGATTCCCTTTTTTAGGTAAAATGAGAGTTATTGAATCGTTTGTAAGGGAATAATATGATAGTTTATATTGCTGGAATCTTTTATTATAATTGTTAATAGAGTTAAATAACCGGCAACAGAGAGAGGAGCGCCACTGAACAAATTAAAAAAATATATAACATCATTTTAAAAAGATTGAATTACTAGAAAACTTTAAGACAGCCTAAAGATAAAATACGATAAGATATAGAGATTTTTTGAATTGCCGGTCGAATGAGAGTAGTATAATAGGAAATAATAAGGGAAAATTTGTCACTGTGTGACAATCCGTTCCAATTAATTTTCATTCACTCGCACATAAGATTATTTTAAGTTTAAATGTTTTACAATTTTCAATTTAGCATTGCGTGGTACGCAATTTCAATCTGCTAGCGTGCTTTTACCGTTACAAAACGGAATTGTTCCTTGATAAACAATTCAATCTAAGAATTTATGAATTGAAGGACAAGTGAGCATCATAAAAATCTTGCCTCTGTGTCACCTGATAGTCATCTTTCCAATTACTCATGCTACAAAAAATAGCCATTGAACTCTGCTTCACTCATTACACTTGTGTGGAAGAAAAATATACTAGTGGATAAAATGGATTATAATATAAATCACAGAAGAAACAAGATAAGGTAATTGAATCGTATCAAGTATTTAAACGTATTTCTCGCACAAGAAGAATAATGGCGCGCTGATTGGTTTTTGCTTTCTGTCCAGGTTCGTAGGGACGCGTCTTCAACTATTCGCTTCTTGCTCAGAATTTTACCGATGTAATTCAATTGACGGAAAAACTCGTTGGATCGAGAACAATTAAACCGCTTCATCATTGTCCTGTCATCCAGGCGACGAAGCCGAGAGCGTTTTGTCGCTGAAGGACGACTAGTCGTTTCGTACCATCATCCAGTCGATTCCATCCTCGAAACGCAGCTACACCAATACATATATCCCTCTGTGTCTCGCCCCTGCCTCTCGCAGAAAGAGCAGAGTTTCCCCTGAACCAGCGTTCAGTCTTTGCGTAACAAATCGTAGAAACCGTCGGGATCGTTCTCTTTCAGTTTTGCTGGTTGGCTCGCCGGTCACGTTGCATTTAATTGTAGCTGGTATCGGCGGTGAGCCAGTCGAGAGACGAGAGGGGCCTGGCCTACGCTTCGAATTGGTTTGGAGGCAATCGATGGATTGTCACGGGATTCCGGAGATTGGCGGAAAAAGTGGGAGAAAGATGGAACGTGTAAATAGTTCGTCTTGCATCGACAACCTCTGCTGATGAATTTAGCGAAATCATCTTCTCTCCGAGTGACTAAAAACGATCGATTCGCTGGATCATTCGGCCATCTCACCGTGATTCAAACATATATCCTAATGTTCTTGCAGAGGGAGTGCCACGTTTTTGTCAAGGGTTTATGCTCTTGGTCGATCAAGGGAAGAAAAAGAAGGTACCAGCTTGAGAAACGCCCCTCGCGTTTCTTTCGTGTCATTCGAGGATATTTGCAGAGGCCGTCGCATGGTCGGCCGTATTGGAAACATTACTGAACGTCTTTGAGAGTTTACGAGTTAGATACTCGATGTAGGGATCGTACCAAGAAAGGAGACCGTTTCCAACGGATTCTTAGAAGCGAGCGTAAGAGGAACGCCGCGCTGGGATCAAGTCCTCATAAATTTATCGATCGTTCTTGCAAAACCTCGCAGAGAGCGGCGTGAACCGATGAGGACAGCGTTTCAGGACTTTTTCCCGTTCCCAAGGTGAATAGAAAGTAATCAACTATCTCGCGTGAAACGAAATTCGTGAAATGTTACTTAAACAATACTCAAACTCTATGTGTCGTCGCTCTTTCTCATTGACTCATTTTCATAATTCCATCGTTTGTATAGGGAGAAAGTTTGCGACCTGAAGCTATATCAGTTCTATCACATTTGAACGATGTCTGAACTCTATCTCTTGCTCCTTTCATCTAAAGGCTCATTTTCGTCATTCCATTGGTTCTGTAGAGGAAAAGCTTGCAATTTGAAATTCTACCAGTGTACAACGCTGGAATCATAAAGCATGGCTTGATAATTACGAGTCTTGGACACGATCGACTCGCACGATTGACGTCGAGTCTCTCTCGATTGCGATCGAGCCAACGATCGACGAGGGCTGCGCGAGGTGAGTCGTACCACTATGAATCGCGCGGTGCCGCGTACGTGCAATGATCCGACTCGTTCTTAAAGCGCCACTAAACTTGCGCGTCACGTTCCTTTTAATTACGTCTGCCAACGACGACGGATGCGAAACGGCCGCAGAGGGAAGGACGCAAAGAATTCATTAAACGATACTCTCTGGAACAACCGAGAGCTATACCAGGACCGAAGTGGGACAGGTGCTGGATCATACCTCGAGAAACCGCGAGCTCAACCATGTCTAAGACACCACCGATCTAAAAAGGCAGTTACGTATTTTTGCAATCGCGCAGGTGTCTGTTCTGTTGATGAAATGAAGTTGGGAAGCCAGATCGGTGGTTGGAATAAAGTTGGTTTATTTAAGTTTGTAACAGATCGAAGACGGAAGAGAAACCATTATTTTTGGATAAAGGAATTTTATATGATTCAACGGTGATTTGTCTGAATTTGTTTGATTTTATATGAAAGGCCTTTTCCGAAAGGGAGAAAATTATTTTTAAATATTTTAGATCACCGATTTAATAGTTGGAAAAATTGAATTCGATTTAACAGAGTACATATGTCTGAATATCGTTTGGTTGGATAATTTGTGATACACTTTACGAAATGTGTTAACTACTAGTTGGCAAACCATACTAAATCAGAATCGAGATGCGTGCGTTTATTAATTAAAACTTCACTTTCCTTGCTTCTGAATACATTCACGTGAAATCTGTCAAATATCTACATATATTATCTAGAAAATAAATTTATTGAATTAATACATTTACTGTAACATATCAAAGAAAGGTCAATGCACTGTGTAATATTTCATTTTTCCAAATTTTTTAAGTGCAAATACGTTAGAGTTAAATTGCAATTAAATCATTCTGAAATATCTACGTAGAGAGGATCGAGAAAATCTGACTGGTTCCACGACAACCTCGTATTGCAGTCGAGTGCTTAAATACCTGCGGAAGGTAGCGCGCGTTACTCTGGCTATAGCAGAAATCAATTAAGAAGTCGGAAAATTTATCGCGGGTCTACAAGACCGGCTACAGGAACAGTTTCTCAATACTGGCTAACGTTCGTGCCGTCCCGCGGCCTGTCGCGATCACCACTTGCAATTATCAATTCTAATTAACGATCGTCGCGTCCAGAGTTTCATTATTGTTTTTAATTACCAGTCCTACCGGTCGTTTCTCTAAATCACCATTAATGAAACTATCTACCGGCCTGTCACTGGCAAACGGATTTTTCTACGGAATCAGCCCCCGAGGCTCGTGAATCGTGACGCTATTAAGGGAAACGATCGTCCTCGATTTTTCCCGTTAGGACTCATGCGATCACAGTTTTATAGCGATTTCATAAGTTCTCATGTGAATTTCATAGGATTTTCATAACAATTACAGAGCAATGCACACGACAAAATAGCGATCATTTTACACTGCTGTTGCATCGATAGTAATTTGTTATGTCAGCGATATAAACAGTATGAATAATAATCAAAGATTGATTTGGTTTTGTTGAAGAATTACATTGGGAGACTTAATTGTAAATAGTTTGAGGTGGATATGTCATATCCGTGATAATCGTAGTCGCTGGCTGTAGATGTCGTGGAAGAATCGTGGAAGAAAAATCGGATTTCGGTCGCCGGGATTCGATCCCGGGTTCCGAACGTTCGTGACCTACGTCGCTAATCACTACGCTGCCGTCGTCCGTTGCTAGTTAGTGTCGAAATGGGGTATTTGTGCTGACGAGTGCCGCCACAAGTTTATTTTAGGCAACGCAAGAATAGGCAAATAAGAGAATAAAATAATGCAAATTATAATCAATAAGTCGATGGGATTTTTCAGTTGTGCGTAGGAACCACATTTTTCAATTTTTATCCACCGCAAGTACGTTCACTCGCACATGTTTCCCTATATAATTCAGCAGAACGCGTGTAAAAATTCACTCGCTCACATCAAACATTAAATTTTTAAGTCTTCGAGTCAAGTATAGTCCTAAATCAATCTCAACAAATTTACTATCGATAGTCATTCGTGTTCATCGCTAAAGGAGAATAAACCCGCGGCTATGAAATAGCGTAACGATAGAATGGAGGAAAGGGTGCGTCGTTAAAAGGACGAACACAGCGGTCGGGCGCTCGGCCAATTTCCACCGATTAGCCACGTAAACTCGTTGAGCATACGCTAACGATGAGAACATTCGAGTAGATGGTACGTGGAACGAGCTCGTTCGCCACTGTGCCTCGGTTCGTATTAAAATATTGGCTTCATTGGTCTCCCGCGTGGAAGGAAACACATGTAATTAAAGACGCTCGCCACGGGGGAGCTCGCGAGTTCCATAAACGGGAAATGCGCATCGTTGCCTACTATCTTTTATCTGGGAAAACTGTTACATAGATAGATTTGCAAAAGAAAGGAATTCTCGACCGGTACCGATAACTATTCCTATAAATATCGTTTTTCTTAATCAGCGTGGATTGGATGGAATCAAAGTTCAGCAACGGCCAATCGATCTACATAGAAAGACACGTGATTTCGACAATAGCTGTCTGTAGCTGTCTGTTCGATAGAAATTGTCGCGTCGCGTTTCTCGAAGACGGAACTGCTGTAAAGAACGTGCTCTTCTGCGAATGTTGGATACTGGTATTTTAAAGGAATGTAGAGATATCCTTGATATCCGTTTATCGGGTTCTATCTCCACATAGTCGAAGAGAAGAAACAGCAGAGGGGAAAGATGGAAACGTTCAGGTTGCAAGAACTCGAAGACACTGGCCATCGAATACGAGAGCAACGAATTTACATTCTCACGACGATTTGCGATCGTCAGGGTTTCGCCAACTATTCCCTAGCGATTGTCTGTTTGCATGAACAAAAGATGCACTTTCGAAGGCTACTGAAACGATTCGTGCAGATATTGCTTCTTCTTGATCGGTTGCGCGATCGTTCGAAGGGAAACGACTCGATCGACTTGTCGTTTCCGTGAATCTGATCTATCCTGCTCATTCGCCGAACGAGATCGGTCGGTCGCGTGTAAGCGTCACGTCAAGCAAGCAGAAATGACTGCAGTCGGGTCCTCGACTCAACCGAGCGCTCGATCCACGACTCGAAGTCGCGAGTTGAGTTATGACTACGACCATTACTCGGGACAAACGAGGCTAAGCGTGTCGACACGGCCGACCGACCAGCCTTCTCCACTTCTCCTCGCAGTCATTCTTGATTCACGGGAATTACGAGTCCAGCTACGTGTGCAGCTTCGTCTCGGGATTTCGATCGGCACACGATTGACAGTTTTAATGCTGGAATCGGCCTTCGTTATTAGGGACAAGGGAAGTATCGTTGGTTTCCACACGATATTCGTAGACCCAAGGGGGTCTGATTTAATATCGCGACCACAGGAAGGCAACTCGTAACCCACATTTGATGGTAATTTACGTCCAGACGTCGGACGCTCGTTAGTTTTCGTGTTGTGGCAGATGAGTCGCGTTTCGCGCTAGGCTATTCGTAGAAACGAACGGGAAACGCGACCGACTAAGGAGTGAAATGTCATTCGTGGAATTAAGACCTCTTCGTCTCCAATGGTGGCCACCTGTTCTCCGACGTCATTTTCGTGTCTCTTGCTTTTTACTGCGACTGGATATTGTAAAAAAAAGGATTAAATTACGGATCGATAAGCAATTTGTGAAATTCAATTTCATTAGATGAATTTATGGTATTTTTTGATCGAGCAAATTTGAAACTAGGTGGGTAAAATTGATAATACAGTTGGTAGACATGTTCAAGATCATGTCACGTCTGTCACTGAAGGAGACAGCCTTTCTTAGAATTATTGACTGTTATCTTCCTTTCTTGAGTATTTGAACACTTAGCAGAGACAATTTTTATGAATACTTTTTGAAATTTCATTAGCGCTGTAATCAAACACGACTATCGTAATTATATTGGTAAAATTTGAAACTAATCTGAGAATGTTTATAAGCTTTACCGATGTACCGAATAATTGACCATTTAAATACTTTGATAATATAGCTAAGTATGTGCGAACTATACTTGCAGTAAGTATGTTGTAATTTGTATATACAATGGATTGAGGAAAAGTGACATGCGTCCACGCGATTTTAGCAGGACGCCAGCCGATGGGCAAGCTTGCACAAACAAGCGTGAACAGTAATGGCTTGGAAAACGCTCACGTTTGTCCGGTGCCGTTTTCGTCATAATCGTCTCGCCTATAGCACTCGAACGTACGGCCTGTAACTGTCGTGGCTCGTTACTTACTTCGTCCTGAGAACAAAAAAAGAAAAAACATACCGGTTAAAAAAGCATGATCGTGGACAAGCATTTCATTAATAATAATCAATTATCCATTCTCGCGTGCCCGTGTCGCTTCGTTTCTCGCGATAAAACCATGGAAACGAAACGGGACATTTATCGCGTTCCTCCTATCAGCCCTAATGTCAATTAACGGGACGACAATAATGATTTACGATTGTACAGAGTTCGCTTCGTTGTTTTCGAGTTGCCGTCAATTGGAAACGGGACGAATCGAATTCCGCAGCGCGTTCAATCCCAGTTTCTATTCACCACTTGTTCCCTTCGAACGTATCACGAAGAAACTATATCGAAGAACAATTCACCGAGACTTTAAAAAGTTAAATTAAAGTTAGAAATAACAACCGGTGTAATAAATCAAACTTTACGTCGTACAAAATGAATCTCAATACGTTTTTTCCTCCGTCGATTGAACAATACCGAAATTCCTTAAGAACGAGACTACACGTTTCGAATCCACAAGTAAGCAACAATAATAACACGTTTGAAAGAATGGTTCGACCGTGGGACAACTCGCACGAGAAACACACAGAGAACATGCGACAGAAGTTCTGTCGATTAAACGAATCGACGCGAATTTTATTCGGTCTACGCATTCTCCGTGATCGCATAGAGCAACCGCTCACATTTTTCCGCGGTACTCGTTAAGGTGTAACTGCCGGGACCCACGGAATCGTACGAAAAGCAGTCATGCCCCGTGGTTGTATCCATAACCATAAATAATGACCATTGATTGGTCACTCGTCTATCGTTACCTGCGAGTACGTGACTGCGTTTACGTTTCCACGGGTCGTTAGTTCGTTTCCATTAAGGCGCGGTTCTCAGTTGGTCTCGCTTCTGTTCGTTCTCCTTCAATAGCAATCGTTTTAGTCTGAGTAGTCAACCGCCGATAAAGATTCGATAAAACGTTGCTATTTCAAACGATTTTAAAGTCAGGTACATGTGTAAATGCTAGATACCACGTCGGTTTCTCGACATATCTTCCGGTACAGCTTTGATACGAATTGCTTTCCCTTGTAATCAACTTACGTTTATCTCGTTCTCGTGAATTCCATTAGAATTCTTGCGATTGCTGTCTAAAATTTAACGTTTTCACGATATTGTCGTACGATTGAAGCTCAATAATTGCAGAGATCTCCTAACTGGCGATGATAAATACTAAGAACGTGGTAACAAAAATATTGTTACAATTTAATCTTAAAGTTAAGAAATAAATCTGTGCAAGACACGATGTTTATATTGAAATAATGTTAGGTGATGTTTATTAAACGAAATTACAGAACCAAATGTATTTAATATATAAGTGATTGCTGTCTAAAATTTAACCTTCTCGCGATATTGTCGTACGATTGAAGCTCAATAATTGCAGAGATCTCCTAACTGGCGATGATAAATACTAAGAACGTGGTAACAAAAATATTGTTACAATTTAATCTTAAAGTTAAGAAATAAATCTGTGCAAGACACGATGTTTATATTGAAATAATGTTAGGTGGTGTTTATTAAACGAAATTACAGAACCAAATGTATTTAAAATATAAGTGAGTGACATGGATTGTTGACAGTTGGCTAGTTACTCTCAGACTGACTGTAGGTAGTGACCCATCGTCCCTTAAAGATTTTGAACCCCATTCTCCATATAGTAGCGAGTATGACCTGCGTAAGTGTCCTGTTCAAATGCCTGTGCAGGTGTCTGTATGTGTAATATCGTTATATTCCAACAAATATGATAATTGCATTTTTATTGATTTATCGATTTTAATGTCATTTTATGATTAAACAAGAAAATTGTAATACGACATCGTTGGAAGCTTTTAAAAATAGCTGGTAAATTGGCCAAGTTTTGCAGAAGCCAAAGGTATAATTATCAAGCTGAACGGTATTTTAACAGCCTCGATATCCTAATATTATGACCAATAAGATCTTGAAAATTTTCATCAAGAGGATTAAATCAACTTGCCAGTAAAAAATGGGAAATGCGAGTTACCGTGTGCTTCTTCTTAAAACTAACAGGAATCATCCATTATTAACTGCAAACACTTTGGTCTTTTACTTCGTAGATGATTCGAGCCGTTTCAATCGCAACTTTGCATGCGAGATGGTAAAATTCATGCAAAAGCCAGCACGCAGAACGACCGAAAGGCAGCTTAATTACATCTTCGCGAGGCTGCCAATTTCATCGCTCAGGCGAGCGGATATTCGTTTATACACGCGGGAGAGACGGTTCCAATCGCGAGAACCATTTCGCAGTTTAGAACGGGCAGATGGTTGACGGCGCGGCAAGCGTTAAGAATAATGAGAAATGGAAATTTGTAAATAATATATTGCTGGGGAATACGATTAATGACTTCATTCCTGGCGCAGCTCTTGAGAGGGAGCCGGTTCTTCCGGTGTCAGATCGCTACCAACCATCTTCTCTTTCATGATCCCATGCGTTTGTGATTTTTGTTTCTTCGTATTTAGATCGAAGAAAATAAAATACGAATTTTATTGAATTTTATTTATTACGTATAATATTAGTTTCAAATCGCTCTCTAATCGTGGGAAATTTGCATTCACTTCTGTGACTTTGTAAAGAATTAAGAGTAGAGCTAATTTTTCTGTTCTGATCGGAAAATACCGTTCGTCAGTTACAATAATTCAAAACTTGTGGAGAAATTTCACCGCGAATTCTCGGATAATTCAATTTGAAAATTTTTGAAATTATTTTGAATTTTCAGGGTTTTCAGAAGTATTCGAATCTTCAGGTTTTCAAATTTTTTAATTAACACTAGGTTTACGGGACCCGTCAATTCGACGGGTTTCAAACTTCGAAATGAAATATCGCAAACACCATAGCATTAATTTTAATCATTTTGCATCTTAACACTAGGTTTACGGGCGTTTCGTATATACCTATCTCTACGAGCACCCGTCAAATTGACGGGTAGACGAAAATACGCATTTTTCTTTAAAAAATCGATTTATTCAAATTAAGTCTGAAATAAACAACATTAGGCTTCACGTTTAAATAAATTATTAATAAATAAAAAGTCTTTTTTCAAATTATCACTAAAAAAATAACAATAACATTAAATTAATCATTTCATCCAGAGATTTTATACACACAATTATTTCTTCCTAAACTTTCGAATTTTCGAAATTTCTATGTATCTCTACGAAAATGTCCAGAAAGGAGTTCATATTTTGTTTAGCCGAGGAATTAGCTGTAGAAAACCTGGAGAACATTTGTCAAAGATCAGACGCTTCGTTTCTGTCACCTTCAACCTTCAGAAGTGCGAAAAAGTTGTCAATAAAAGCAACAATTGTTGCAAAAAGATCGTATGCGGAAAATGCGCAAACAAAATTCAGCATATTTTTAAAAAATGTGCTCAATAAATACCATTACCCTATACCTTTTATACTCATTAATAATTTATTTAAACGCGAAGCCTAATATTCTGCAATTCCGACTCAATTCGAATAAATGGATTTTTCAAAGAAAATGCGTATTTTCGTTCGCCCGTCAATTTAACGGGTGCTCGTAGAAATAAGTATAAAAGAAATGTTGAAGGTCACCACTTTTAAGAAAACTCTACATCTGGTCTTTTAGCTTTCTCCAGCTTTGAAGCCATCGACAGCGAATAGACAAAAGATTGCGACGGAGCAGACCATAAAACAGTGGACAGGCAACGTTGGCTTCAAGGTTTTTTTTAGTCATAGGGTAACACTGCTAGCGTGCGGATGTGGATCGACTGACATTGTCATTACATACTTGTACTTTTCATTTCCGTTTATTAAATATATTTTCTACCTTATAATTTATCCACGCGTCTCTCTTCTTTATACATCGAATAACCTCAATAAGAAAGGCCCGTAAACCTAGTGTTAAATAGAATTGAATGTTTCGATATTCAAACGTTCGAGGTCCCGAGTTTTCGAATTAAAAATTTCTCAAGATTTTTTCATTTTCTATCTCAAATTATACTAAAGAAAATTATTAGCAAAGATCGTGTTCGAATGGTGTACGATCATACAGGCTGATACGCGGAGCGTTAAAAATAGACGCTATTATTGAAATCGATTGGCCCGCGGTCGTGCATTCAGACCATTGATCTTTCGTCGCCAGTTGCGATATTCGTTCCTGTAGCGAGATAACAAAGATACGAGATAAACGAACGATTCTGCTATCCACACCCGGAGCGCGCATAATTCACCGCGTTACATGTTCGTTGTTCTACTTACATTGTTTTAATCACGATACCGCAAGTAAGAAAATCGTTTGGTTATCTTTATTATTAATTATTACATTAAATCGCAGCGTTATCGCAATAGATCTTCAATCGTTACGATATCGATCCCATTGACCCTTATCTGATTTCTATCTAATTGTTTGATCAGAGGATAACAGTGTTACCAACAACGAATTGCCGTTACGTTGCCATGAATTATTACAACTATTCTTATTCGAATGGGAACTATCATTTATTTTATTACTGCTTATTAACAAAATCCTCTTATAAGATATAAATTCTCCTGCCCCGCGGCTTAAGCATCATTTCCGGCTACTTCTTACAATCAGCAGGTAATCTAATTATTATCTGCAATAAAAAATCTGTTTTTTAGTCAAACAGAAACTAAATTTTGATTGTAATTAAATTAAAAATAATATTCAGCAAGGTAAACAAATTTTACATAGTTTCCTCTCTACTTTCTTTCTTTCTTTCTTTCGTTTTATAAGGAAATAATGGATGCACAATATTTTCCGTTTCATATTATTTTATCGAATTACGTTTGATCCATTTTGTTCCATCAAAACGAAGATCACAACGTTCGACAGATTAAGTTTCATGTTCGTACAAAGATGCGTCGTTGTAAAAGACACTTTTATAAAGTAAAGTATAAAGTGAAATTTCACAAAGTGAAAAATATTTTCTGGATAGCTGTCGTTCCATCTCTCTTCTTTTTTCCTATTTATCTACGAAAAAGATTTCAAGCATCAATATTTTCTTTCTCGCATGATACCGTAGTTATTTAGTCGTTACATTGTTTCCCTATTGGTGTGTGCCTCGACTATCGAAATTCTTTTATTACTTTACGCTATCGAACTGTTCTTTTAATGGTACCTGTGTTCCATGACGGTGCAACGAGCGATTTCTAAATCATAATGCATACCGTGCCGATATCGTCGATCATGGAGTCGGAGTTATCCAGCCAGCATATTAATAACCATCATCGATGGCGATTACGGTTCTCCATGAACGATGAATAGCTGTCCATTCGACGTCGACTGATAGTCGTTCCCACGATAACGTAACCGTTGTTTTCAATAATCCTGAGCTTTAAGGGAGGTGTTCACTCATGAAATCGCTCATTCGAATCAGCTCCGGGCGTGCGTGCGATGACATTTTCAATTGTATGCGATCTAATGACAGGTGAAAATAGTCCCTGGTGTTCGATATTTTCGCACGTGCATTCCACGATAAAATCGAGATCGCGCAATTACTACAAATCACCTTGAAGTTTCACAAGTTTAAAATAATCTTTACATAAGAGTATGTTGTGCGGATAAAATGAAAATTGCATTCTGGAAGAATTCCACGAGACAACAGAAAAGCCTTTATTTCTTTGCAAACGGTATTTTAACCATAATTACGATCTCTTAATGGCACGAATGAACCTTAGGAATACGTCGTTAATGATTCGTTTACACAGGCAAACATCGGAATTTAGAATATTTAGTCGTATGAGAACTGCATAAAAAATGATTATTACGATAATCGATGCGCACGAAATGATGCAATTTTCTTCGTCAGTCAGAATGCCAATCACAAGCTTCGTAAATCGAATTCTGTGGACAAACATCGATTGCGAACATCAATTAACCGTTCCGCAGTTAATTTGAGTGTCTCATAATGCGATGTATATTTGCTTGCGACGTTTACACGTGTAGCCTGGTCGGTTAAGCGCGTTTACAACTACAAATCGCAAGAGACTGGTCACTGGTGTCTGTCGTCGGTCTCTCTATTGGCAGCATTTTTGCGTTTCATTCGTTTTTTCACGGTGCTAACTTTCCAAAGTTCTTAAATTGCCAAGACTATGAAAAACAAAGATGCGAAGATCCTTTCGTTAAGATCGTTTTCCATGCTTATTGAGTATACAATTTTTTATTTTATGCGATTAATTTCAGCTGCGTTTATTCCGTGAGCATTCATTTTCTTGTGGTTAAATAGCCATATAATTTACTCAACATAGAATACTCGTTATGATATTTACCGGATGAAGCGAAATCCTTTTATTTACGTTCATAACAATTTTAAGTTGTATTGAACATTCCCAATTGTAATACTCATCCTTTTACTTACTTTCACAACAATTTTAAGTTGTATTGAACATTCCCAATTGTAATACTCATCCTTTTACTTACTTTCACAACAATTTTAAGTTGTATTGAACATTCCCAATTGTAATACTCATCTTTTTACTTACGTTAATTACTATTTTAAGTTGTATTGAACATTCCCAATTCTAATACTCATCCTTTTACTTACTTTCATAACAATTTTAAGTTGTATTGAACATTCCCAACTGTAAGACTCATCCTTTTACTTACTTTCATAACAATTTTAAGTTGTATTGAACATTCCCAATTCTAATACTCATCCTTTTACTTACTTTCATAACAATTTTAAGTTGTATTGAACATTCCCAATTGTAAGACTCATCCTTTTACTTACTTTCATAACAATTTTAAGTTGTATTGAACATTCCCAATTCTAATACTCATCCTTTTACTTATGTTCGTAGCAATTTTAAGTTGTATTGAACATTCCCAATTGTAAGACTCATCCTTTTACTTACGTTCACAACAATTTTAAGTTGTATTGAACATTCCCAATTCTAATACTCATCCTTTTACTTATGTTCGTAGCAATTTTAAGTTGTATTGAACATTCCCAATTCTAATACTCATCCTTTTACTTATGTTCGTAGCAATTTTAAGTTGTATTGAACATTCCCAATTCTAATACTCATCCTTTTACTTATGTTCGTAGCAATTTTAAGTTGTATTGAACATTCCCAATTGTAAGACTCATCTTTTTACTTACTTTCATAACAATTTTAAGTTGTATTGAACATTCCCAATTGTAATACTCATCTTTTTACTTACGTTTATTACTAATTTTAAGTTGTATTGAACATTCCCAATTCTAATACTCATTCTTTTACTTAAGTTCGTAGAAATTTTAAGTTATATTGAACATTCCCAATTGTAATACTCATCACTATTTAACAACTACTTTAAAAACAAAGCAAGAAACTATAGAATAACGTGTATCGTGCTTATTTTTCAGCACGTATTTCAGACATTCAGACCATTCACTTATACGATTCCAGTATCCAACAACTCCTATCACACAGAAGAGAGAGCGAGACTTCAAGGAACACGAGCAACAATATTTTGGACCTCGGCCATTTGGACGTCAGACCCGAGTCTGTCGATGGTCCTGATTGCTCAATCGACCCATATGCTTACACGAAGAAGAAATTCGTTTTTCTGACTATGATATAAACCCACGTGGAAGCATCAAACGTATATTATTGCTAATTAACCGGTCCTACCTAATAGGATCGGCGATTCGCGTGCAGAGCTATAAATCACGTTTCGCGTGAAACCGCTGTTATGCCGTGCTTTGGCTATGCGCAGACATTTTAATGAAAACGTTGGAAAGAATCGCACGGAACCATCTCCGAGCTCATGAAACCGGTCGCGTAATTACAAACGGATAGCGCCAGCGTCGACCTGGAAGCCGGCAACGATGCATGCGCCTTACGATCTCGACGGGATTTCCACGTGGACGATTCGTGCGATCCACGTCGATCCACGAAATCACGACGTTAAATGGATCACGGCGAGGAAAGCGTGAATCACGAAGATCACCGGCGGCTTGTTACTCGTGTTCCTAATAAGGCCCGCCACGTAGTCGGCACTTTACGTATTTGCCAACATTATCGACTACCTATAATTCCTTCTTCAGGTGAGATGCTTCGTGTAAATCAGATACTACACGATTCAAATCTTAGACGTAAATACATTGACAAGTATATAAATGAGGGAAAGCCTACTAATTAATTTTATTTCATTTAGTTTGTAATTATTATTCGAAGTAGAAATTAGAGACTATTTTATATTTATACTGCTTTAAAGTGCAAGACATATTTTTTAGAATATTATAGAGAAATATCATATAATATAATTTTTATAACATAGTTAATTCTTAAAGTATTCTTATTTGAATTATAATTGACCAACCGACGTTAGATCAGTCGCTGTACAAATCTCTCTATTTCTCACTTTTTATCTCTAATTTCTCTTAGAATCTTCACTTTTATTCAATCAACCTACACAGTCCTAAATATCCTTCAAAACTATAATGAGAATTCTCTTGTCTTAATTTATAATTAGTACAGTTTCTCGGTGTTTAATATCTTTACACTAACTCGAAAAGTATTATGGTTATTCCCTTCACTGATTTCTATTCGCAGTAAATTTGACGGCAAGTGGCTAATTTCGTTAGGCACCATCGAGCGTCGAGCGTGTCTTACCAGTGACATATTCTACTGATTGCACTTTGTGTTCTGGAACATTCTATTTTCCGGTAAAACAGAAATCGTTTGAAGTGGAATAGGAAGGATAATAGTCAGACCTTAAAACGAGCAAACATCGATACGCATTCGCGTTTGTGTCTCAAATAATTACGGTGTACATGGCTCGGCTTTAAGGGCTGTCTATCACGTTACGTCGATAGATCTCTCACAGTCTTTCCTCTGTTTGACCACGAGCAGCATTTTCGACGAATCTCGCGAACACATCGTGCACGCGTTTCACTTTCCCTTAGCCAGGTACTGATTTATCTGATCCGACGTCAGGTCAATACTATAGGAATGCTGTGCAATTAGTATCTCATTAGACAGTGCGACTGTTCTAATTCCTCAGTTTCGCATTAGAAACGTCATCCTGTCTCTGGTCGGAACGTGACGTTCCCCTTTGACTGCTCCTTCCTTTTCCCACCTTCCTAACACGATCGTTGCGTAGCGTTCTACACGCACTAAACTACCATTTCTGTAATTCTCTGTTATCAAAGATGAAAGTTCGATATTCTGTAAAGCGACGTTGTTAGATTCAAAGGCTCATGAAAATATTCGAATATACAGGGTGGTTGGTAACTGGTGGTACAAACGGAAAGGGGATGATTCTACGCGAAAAAAGAAATCGAAAATATAGAATAAAAATTTTTCGTTTTTTTTCAGCAATTTTTGTAATAATAAACTTTACGATTACTTCATATTATTTCATTATGTACTCCTAATTTTCCGCTACGGCAAAAACAAACTTAAACTGCGATAATATTCACTTCATAACGAGACGCGATAAAGTGCACGCGTACCGAGCGAAAATTCAAAGTCGATTTTCTCGAAAACAAAGCCCCAAACGAAAAATTTTTATTCCATATTTTCGACTTCTTTTTTCACCTAGAATAACCTCCTTTTCGCTTGTACCACCAGTTACCAACCACCCTGTATATACTCAGGACGTAAAGTACTGGGAAGCGTTAGGTTTAGCTCATTTGAATTTACGAAGAAGAACTATATAGGAATTTAAGAGAGATTTAGTACAAAAGCAGCGAGGAAGAAACACGGAACTATTCCAGGAAGTAAGTGCGAATTGCCTGCCTCATTACGGAGACATATACGATCTTCATTTTCGCTGGTGCCAAAATTTCATTCGTACTTCGCAAGTGCGTGACAACTTCAAAAATATCCTGGTGATTCTGGCTCTTCCGTTGCCTCGGCGTGTTGCATCATCTCTTTTCCTCTTTCTTCACCGAGACAGTCGCGTGTTCTCGAAGCGTGTGGCAAGGAAGTCGATCCAGCGACAAAGTAAACTACTTCTGCTTGTGTACAGAAGCGCGACTCGACTGAGACGAATTAGCGAGCCAGGCTTGCTGAAAATCGCGAGTATTAGCCTGCGAGTGTGGGCCGTGTAAAACCAACGAGGACAGAACGGTTAGAAAAAGAAAAAGGAAACCGGAATGAGACGTGACGAGGAGAATACGGGAATAGAAACAAATACGAGGCTTTCGTTCTACCGATGGATAAATATAGAAGTTTCGTTGAAACAATAAACGTTTCTTGGCCGCATATGCAAGAACAGCCACCTGGAAAGGCCTCTCGCGAAATCCTTTTTTCTCAGGAACCGAACAATCTGCTCTTTCATTGGGACCGTGCAGTTTCCCGCGATAACGTTCCTGCGAACGTTCCAGCTCGTCGACCAACTAAGAAAACGCGTGAACAAATTGACATAAAAGACTTGCGTTTTTCTACTTATTAGCTGGTTTCATGCTAAACGATTCTGCTAAAAGCAATTGGGAAAGAGTCGTTAAGGCACGGGCAGAAAGAGATAACTCATTGAGCCCAACGTGGGTAACGCTGTCACTGTGCTTCACGTTTTAGTTGTGTTAACTGTTGATTAGTATCGTGGAATGTTTTCGTGCGTAATTGCTTCGTGGAAATAGAGGAAAATGAGTTTTAAATTCTCCATTGATATCGTTGGGTTAGGTCGCTTCAACTTTGGCATTTAATTTTTGTTCTTATTACATATTTTATTCGATGAAAAATATTAATAGATAGTTTTTTTCTACAGGTAATATAAAAATGCAAAATTTCATTTGTAAAATTCATACTGTAAAATTTAGTGATATTGACATCAGAATAATAATCCCGCATTTTATATTTAAAAATGATATACAAATAATTATAATTAAAGTATTATGATGAAAACAAAATAGGTGTACGTATACAGGGTAGTACAAGCGGAAAGGGGGTGATTCCATGCGAAAAAAGAAGTCGAAAATATAAAATAAAAATTTTTCGCTTTTTTCAGCAATTTTTGTAATAATAAACTTTATCATTACTTCATATTATTTCATTATGTATTCCTAATTTTCCGTTACGGCAAAAACAAACTTAAACTGCGATAATCCACTTTATGACGAGACGTGATAAAGTGCACGCGTACCGAGCGAAAATTCAAAGTCGATTTTCTCGAAAACAAAGCCTCAAACGAAAAATTTTTATTCTATATTTTCGACTTGCTTTTTCGCGTAGAATCACCTCCTTTCCGCTTGTACCATCAGTTACCAACCACCCTGTATAATCATATGTTGGAGTTTAATGAAAATTATCATCAATTTTGCTAAGAACACATGGTTTTAATAATTCCAAAAGTAGTAAAACTTTGACAGTTTTACTGTAAACCTAAGCTACTTGATGTCATCTTGGATGTAAAAGTTACTTAGACATCTTGAAATTACTTCAAATTACAAATAGCTAGTTAATTAATTAACTGTAATTAATAAGTAAATTAATAAGTTCCCTATAAAAACAGAATATTTACTATGCACATCAATTTCCACGTGACAATATCGCCGCATAGGATCACTGTAAAATACGATAGTTCCCTTTGAAACAGAATTGTCCATCATCTTTGACAGAACAAGTTCGCTGAATAGTGTTGCGTTAGGTTCCAAAACGGCTCGATTACGCAAGAATATCGCATTGAACTATTAACGTCCACTTATTAACGAAGACAAAAATGTGTGTTCGATAGTGAACAGTCCGGTTGACGTGTTTGTGCGTGCGGAAGAGCGAGAGTGGAAGCAAACTGCGACGGAAGGCAATGGTGGAACGAGGAAAGACGAGGAAAGATAGAAAGAGAGACAAGGAAAGGTCGACTAAACGGCGGGTGCACGAGAGAAGGAGATAACCGCGGGGTCGGACCGGGTGGTTGAAATTAATGTTGCCCGCTTAATTGGAGCCACCGAGGAGTGTGCGTGTGGTCAAAGTGGTTCTCAACCGACGCTTTCGTCTTTCTATTTTGCGCACAGCAAGTCGTCATTTGGAAGACTGACTGACAGTCGTCGTTTTGATTGCTCTATAAAACAATGAATTAAGTAGAGAATTGAATTACATAAGTTTCGGACTTGAGCCGATTTCCAAAATTTTCTTCACATCTTTCGCATAGCTTTTTGAGGCGCCACAGCTGCTACAATTAGAAATATTGAAAGTTTTCAATCCTGATTTTCTAAAAAGTATAAAGGACTTCTTGTTATCTACCTCAGAATAGCTAGAGATAATTTGCTGTTTCTGCGTTTTATATAAAACATAGAAAAATGTTTATCTGTTTTTGAAAGTCGAGAACTTGCGAGTAACTAAACGCGTTAATGAGAATAAACGTTTTGAACGATTCGTCGATGGTTTAAAATAATCTGGCTGACCTCTTCTGTGTTATATAACACACTATATAGAGTGTAACACAAATTAATTGTCACGATAACTCGCTGATTCAGAAAGTTTAACAGGGAGACGAAATTTTATTAATTGAAAAATCTGTAGCATGAAATAAATTGTTAAAAATATCTTCTTCCCTTGGGAAAGTTGAAACCATCTTTCATAAATGACACTGCGCGTTTTTCTTTTCATATCCTTAACTTATACGATCGGTGTATGTCTGAATAGTTTCCTGGTAATGATTATAAACTAGGATTAACGATCGTAATTTAAACCCTAGTTATAGCAGTTCTGAATATAGGTGTGTCAGATGCAAAGTTTGAAAGAATAAATGTTCTTCGGAAGATCGGCGGCAGGTGCATTAACTGGCTGCTTGGAGTAGTGGCAACGAATATATTTCAAAATATGCTGCACAATAACTTGCAGACCTTTTGCTCCGAGACACTTTTACCCATCTAAGATAATTCTAAATATTCTGCTAGAGGAATATTTCCACAATATGTTGTAATTATTTGGACGAATTTTTGTTAATGTCCGATCAAATGAATTACTGACTTCATTCATATCGATGCAAATTTCTATTATACGATGAATTGCTTGTCCGCCTACATGTTTGTGCAAGGAGACTTCTACTGTATTTGTAATTCGCAATCAATCATCTACCATTCTTCCACTTGTCAAACGAATAAAATCTAAAGAATGTTACAATATTATTACAGACAATGTTCTTTCTCTGGTATGATTCTTTATTAACAAGTTTATAGAGTATCAGATATTCTGTGAATGTTCCACAGAAAACTGACTGTTCCTTTCATTTGATCAACATCTCAGATAACGTGGAAACCGAGCATTTTCTTAATTTTCTACTACCATACACACTGACTTTAACGTTCCACGCTGTAACTGCCAAATACTCGTAACACTATTAACATTATAGAAAGCGACCTGTACGTAAACCTATATTACATCCCTGAAACTTGTCTAACACTGACTTTATCGCCCATTTTCGAGCTAAATATACCATCGTCCAATTGCTTAACCGCTATTTGGCGGTCCGTAACTCTCACCCCGAAGGCAGCTAGTACTACAAATCCCGAAAGGAAAAGTGGTTCTGTGGCGTGACGCGTGTCGTTCCCCGAAACGACAGAGTCAGGCACAGAGAACAAGCGCGCAGTGTACACGCGTATATCGTGTCGAGAACCCTCCCTCGAGGAAACCCCTTCTTTCACGATCCTCATCTCGCGACCATCGAGAGGGGACCACAGGCCCCTTGCTTATTGTTACTTACGGCTTACGGGGTTTTGGCACGCGAGCGGACCTAATGTGTTAATATAACGTATGAGGGATTGCCAGCCGCGTATCCGCGCCTACGTACTCCGTGTGTACGCGCGATGTGTATTGGCCGCGCCATAAAATCGACCCACCAAATCCACGCCACCATTCTCCGCAACGATTCGACTCGCCACGATTTTATTCATGGAGGTTAACACGTTTGCTGCGTACGAAATAGATTACACTTCACATGAACTTTGAAATTATCATTAGACTGCAGATTTTTATACTACGTGTAATATGCAGAGAAAATGAAGTGGTTGTTGCAGAATTTAACACTTTGACTGCCACACCGAAATCGCATGTTTCGCTCAGGACGCCACGGCAATAGTTTTATTATTCAAAGCATATAATGGTAAAATAATAATAAATTGATGATGTAAGACGACATTCTTCCCCAATGGACCGTTTATCTTATTGGTGGTCACGGGTGACCATCGTGGCGTCTTGGTAACAGTTGATAGCGACATATTATAACGAGGCTTCGTTTATTTCAACTAAACATTCGCATTCGTTATTTCGTCGTAAGCAAAACGTCAAGAATATATTGTTGAAACGTGTACAAGATGTTAGTAAACAGTATTTGCTCATTCTATATGTAATAGTAAGGTGGAGAGACAAGCGTGACATTTTTATGATTCCGACGAAACATTCGGCTGAAAAGGTAGAGGTCAAAAAAGATTATGTTTGTGATAAAACAATGGTAGTGGCAGGTCACAACAGAGGAAAATGTGCTGTAGATTTATCGGATCAAACGATAGCATGTTCTACACCACATAGAAGGACCCTCAAGTGGTATATAAAATTAGCTTTAGAGTTATTGTTAAATACATCAATTTCAAACGCGATGATATTCTGTAAACAAGCAACAAACATAAAAATCGAGGTATCTGATTTTAGAATGGCACTCGCAATGCACCTTACACAGTGCCATTCGCCAGAGCCGTCAAATATACTAATTCGACAAAGATGGCGACACGAAATGCAGAAGAAGGGCAAGCGTACCTGGCACGAAAATTTTGCAGGGAGTGCTATAAAAAAATGTTAAACAGTTAGGATCAAAAATTGCTAAAAGTCGGACCAAAAGGTGACCACCTATTTTCCAGATTGTATCACATTTATGTTTAAAGTGTTTTAACACGGTGCACCGTTAGATGCAAGATTTGTTCTCATTTTTTTTTATTGATGTTCTAATAAAAATGTTTAATTATTCAATAGGGCACTTTCTATTTCGAAATATCTTCTATTTATCGATTATATTGAAAATTCCCTAACTGTCAATTTTTATACAATTTTTACAATTGTAAGAAATTCAAGCACTTGCGGTCGCCAATGACCAACGTGATAATCAAAGTGTTAATTGATGAAATAAATTTTTATATAGGTTCGATTTCTGTAGATGTATACACAAATCCACAATCTAGTTATTATTATACCAAATGATGAAACGTCGAACGGAATTATTAGATCCTTTAACAAATGCATAAAACAGTTTGCAGTTTATTAGACTCAAAAAATCAGATGTACAGTGAACGAGTTAATATATTCGTTGCTGCTAAAATATAGCTAGTTTTTCCTATGCATTCGTTTTTCATCAAAAATATAGTAAACAATTATAAATCTTGCAAAATGTAGAAATTATTTAAATCCTCGAAACGATAACTATACGATATAACTAACGATATAACTAAACGATAACTAACGATAACTCAGTTAAATTGTAAAAGAATAGGTTTCAAAAGGGCCATTCGTAAATGTCCCGGCGGAACTTTCTTATTAGGATAGAACGAATGGCTGATCGACATTTAGGGTAGTTACGATTTCGATACAAATATACTTCATTCTGGAAGATATCGAACTATCCACAAGTCCAGGCGGCGAAGTGTTACATCACGAGGAACGATAATTTCGCAAAATGATGATTGATGCGTCGCTGTAATCTCTTCCACGGTGACGCGAAAGATAAATCTTGATAGCGATTTCATGTAAATGCAATTCATGCAAATTGGCCTGAAACAACTCGCGCACTGCTATCTCGATGCGACGACAGAAAGGAAACAAAAAGAATCAAGATGTCCTCGTTCGATGACGCCGTCGTAATCAAAACTTTCAAAACAATTGACGACAAAAGTTTCGAATTCCAGCGCTAGCTTGTGTAACCGGTATACCCATGATTCTGTAATTAATTTCATCCGTTTATTTGTCGTAAATTTTCAACGCGCAAAATCATCAAGATTTATGCTGCTAGTGAAAATATAATCCTATAAAATTGTTCATCCTACGACCAGTTGATGACACGTCGGGTTATTGCAACCCGCGTAACGCGTTTTCAAAGAGGCAAAATTAACATATCTCTCGCTGTTATTAAATAAAGTGTTAAAACTGTTATCCTTATTAAATATATAAATCTTTTTTCAATGGCAAGAAATTTTTTTATTTTATTTATCAATTTATCGATAAATTAAATTAAAAATTGTGTCATGTTAATTAGTTACTAATTTTTATATCGGAAATCACTTTAATAAAGTGACATATATACACAAATATATATCTTAAATTAAATCTACTTGATCATCGGATAAATTAATGTAGTCTGATATACTGTACTAGTTTCATCTTCAGAAATGTTTATAATCATCGATATTTGAAAAAAGATGATACTATAAAAAGATGAATATTAGTAGAGTTTACTACTTTAGACAGTAACATGTTTGAAATGAATGAAACATTTATTTTAAATTATCGATGAGATTAGAATATGACAAAATTTACTTATATTTCAAAAACTAGTTTGTGGCATAACAGACGATTAAATTATGCGACAATTCGTATAATAATTGGCAGTTTTATGATAATAGTGGCCTTTAATAACTTTACGACATTTCCTAAAACATATTAGTATACATTCTATAGTTTGAAATAAAATGAACTAATTTATTAATAGCAAGAAATATGTTAATTTTGTCTCTTTGGAAACACGGTAGGCGGCATCTAATAAACTGATGTGTCATCAACTGCTGGTAGGATGATGAACAATTTTATAGAATTGTGTTTCGACTACCAGCATAAATCTTGATGATTTAACAGTACAATTTAACAGACATGAATAAACAGTACAATTTCATGTAGCTAGTAAATAGTTCGCTTTTGCTAGAAATTATTTTTCGAGAAGATGTGAGATACAGGAACTCAATATATCAATCAAAGACACAGAAAATTTTTCTATGATTTAGAAACAGAACTTACCAATTTTTACAAATATTAGGTCGTCCGTAAAGTTTCTTTCGTTTTATAAGGAAATAATTGGCACTGGGAATTTTATCTCAATTTCGTTAGCAGCAACTGCCAACGCTTTTAAGCGTTTTGTTTGAAATTTACTTTAACTAAAAAATAAGACAATTTAAATAAATAAAGGAAGAAAGAAATTCACTTAAATATTACGTCGTCCGAAAAGTTTCTTTCGTTTTACAAGGAAATAATGGATGCACAACATTTTCCGTTTTATATTATTTTATCGAATTACGTATGATCCATTTCGTTCTATCAAAATAAAAACCACAATGTTCGACAGATTAGGTTTCATGTTTGTGAAAGACGGGTCTGTAAAGGAAAGACATTTTTCGGACAACCTAATGTCTATTACAGTTTTTCCAAACTTTATAAAAATGGAGTGTAAGTGAAGTAATGAGAAACAGGATTCAGTAATGTAAATTAGCTATAAAAAATGCCAACGAATCCTGAATTTGATTCTTAATGGATTAATTTTGTTGTTACTCCCACGTTACTCCCTTTCGAGCTCGCCATATTATTTATATTAATTTCTTTGTAACAGCCTGAACAGAAAAAACACCATCGCGGTTTGATTGGTCACGGAGTACACAGATAAACATAAGAATACACATATATCGAGCGTTCTTCGCGATTATAACCGTGACGTACCCTCTAAATGTGTCGACTCTTAAAACCGTCACCGAGCATCACCGTGATCGTCCTATTAAATTGTAATTCCCCGCGATGCGACGCGACACGCGTGCTCTATCTACAAAAATCACGGCCACAAATTAGACAATGACGGGGAACACTTTTCAAGCCGGAACGCTCGTTGATACATCCGGTTGTCACGTTCCGGGTGATGCTGTGCTTTTATTTCCAAGCGACGCTATGGAAGGAAACGAAATAAAGCTGCGTAACAAAATGCGAAGAATATAAAACAAGAAATGACAGACGATTAAATTATGCGACTCTTCATATAATAATTGGCAGTTTTATGATAATAGTGGCCTTTAATAACTTTACGACTAAATGAACTAATTTATTAATAGCAAGAAATATGTTATTTTTGAGAAATATATCCAATGAATGATACGCATATTATAATTGAAAATATATTTTGAGATTGAAGGGTTCGTAACAAAAACGATACTCGTTTCTTTATTCCCCTTTTTCCTTGCAGAGCAAAGAAATATTCTGTGGAATCAAACGAAATAAACCCACGTAACAAAATATGAAAAATATAAAACAAGAAATGACAGACGATTAAATTATGCGACTCTTCATATAACAATTGGCAGTTTTATGATAATAGTGGCCTTTAATAACTTTACGACATTTCTTAAAACGCATTAGTGTACATTCTACAGTTTTGAATAAAATGAACTAATTTATTAATAGGAAGAAATATGTTGTTTTTGAGAAATATATCCGATGAATGATACGCATATTATAATTGAAAATATGTTTTGAGATTGAAGGGTTCGTAACAAAAACGATACTCGTTTCTTTATTCCCCTTTTTCCTTGCAGAGCAAAGAAATATTCTGTGGAATCAAACGAAATAAACCCACGTAACAAAATATGAAAAATATAAAACAAGAAATGACAGACGATTAAATTATGCGACTCTTCATATAATAATTGGCAGTTTTATGATAATAGTGGCCTTTAATAACTTTACGACATTTCTTAAAACGTATTAGTGTACATTCTATAGTTTTGAATAAAATGAACTAATTTATTAATNAGCAAGAAATATGTTGTTTTTGAGAAATATATCAGATGAATGATACGCATATTATAATTGAAAATATGTTTTGAGATTGAAGGGTTCGTAACAAAAACGATACTCGTTTCTTTATTCCCCTTTTTCCTAGCAGAGCAAAGAAATATCCTGTGGAAGGAAAGGAAATAAAGCCGCGTAACAAAATGTGAAAAATATAAAACAAGGAGTAGATATATTCGATGCATGATACGCATGTTATAATTGAAAATATGTTTTGAGATTGAAGGATTCGTAACAAAAACGATACTCGTTTCTTTATTCCCCTGTTTCTTAGCAGAGCAAAGAAATATTCTAGAACCTCTAATATTTGTTTCATAGAAAATATTCATAGTGTGAATATTATTTATAATCATATTACAGTAGAATTATATAGAATTAAGTCATAAATCAAAGCTACTCTTGAAGCAAAACACATTACTTTCATGTAAGAACAATATATATTATCTCCTATTCAATTGAATATTCCGTATTGAATAAATAGAAGAGCAGACGATGCTATATACTTTGAATTTTTCTCTTCGTTTTAACACCTAAGTCATTATACAAGACAAATTCCGATACTGTGATAAGATAACAATCTTGCTTACACGAATATAAAATAGCCATACTCACTGCACCAAATTTATTCCGCTAGACTATAGTTTTAAATAAATAGTACTTGACAATTCTTATTCAGAAATAAATCACAACGTCAACTAAGAAAATGAAAAGATTGCACAAAGATTATTTCAATTGTTTTAAAATACAGCTTTATTTCAGACAAAATCGAATATAAAATTCAATATACAGGATACAAACGATTAATCAGATGCTGTATATACAATAGTACTGCATATTGTATACGGAGAACAATTTAGTCGGCGAAGATCACCGGGCTGGAGAGTATTCAAGGCTCGCAGGATCGGTCGCGATTTCAAAGAGTTTGCTGAACAATCGAATGGGCTACGAATGGGTGTGTTTAGGCCGCAGACGGGTGGGCCTGAACGTGGAGGCGGAAAGTCGCGTAGGCGTCGCGACGGATGCAAATTGCCCGCACCAGATTCCGACGATACATCTTAATTTTGTTCCCTGCCAAAAGCGCCGCCATGTAACACCGCACATACGATTCGCGGAAGGATGGCCACTTAACGAACCGATAGATAACGATTGAGAGCTTTTCAAGGTTGATAATCGGCCAAACGAATGGCATCGCTCGATCGAATCTTTTTTCCCTCTGCCAAGCCTCGAGGGGTGACGTCTATATTAAGCGTCTCGATGTTTCAACGTCCAGGCAAATACGCGAATTACCACGGACGATTTAATCATGCTGTATAAAGATCAAGCAAATTGCAAAATTTATCATCGAAACCGATGGATGAAGGAAAAGATTGTAAGATGAGTAAACGGACCTTTTTTTTGCAAACACGTATCCTAAGGGTATGTGAAGTCTATAAAGTGGACAGTTAGCGAGTTCTAAAACCTCACGTCGCCAGCGGTCGCGTGAGAAATGACTTCCTGATAGGTTGAAATTAAGCTATTAATTATCCTTACCAGCCTCGGGCTACTGTCGTGCTTTTCACTCGTGAATCCTAGTCGCACGAATTACCTACGCCATTCAGATGATTCCTCTTTCATTACGTTTCGAATATCGCTTATGGAATCGCTCGACATGGTATGCGGTATATTCTGAACGCAACGGAAGCATAACGCATACCGCGTTCGAGCACATTATTCGTCTCTGTCTAAACAAAAATAGAGAATGATTTCCTTTATAGAACGATTAATATAATTATATTAAAAGATTATCTGTATACACCTTTCTCATCGGCCTGAAAATATTTTTAGCTGATGCTGTTCGGTCTTATCGCTCCATTCATTGTTTCTTCAAATTCTGAATTCAGAAATTTAGCTTTCAGAAGCATTTATCTCTCAGTTAGTTAATAAAGACTAATTGTAAGTTGATCACTTCTCTTTCAAAAATTTCGCTTATATCAAATATAATTTTTCATTTATATTTAAACCTTTGAGCGCTATGAGCGCATATATGAGTTCTCATATAACCTTTCAATTTAGGCTAAAAGTGGCGTGATAGAAAAGACAGTATGAAGAAAATACAGTAAGAAGATAATATGGATATTATCCACCTAACATTCTGATAATTTCGCAGAAAAGATTTAATTATCAAAGTGGCGAACCACAGCGAAAACCAAAGTGTGTGGCAGACTACAATACCTTGATAGCCGCAGTTGATAAAATCCATATGACTTTGAGTTCACTTCGCTGCGTTCGAAAAAGCACAAAATGGTATAAAAAATATTTTTTACACTTCTTAGACCTCGCTATATATAATGCATATATTCTTTACAAAAGTGCTAATAATAAAACTGGAACGTTTGAAAATTTTCACCTGCTTCTCATAAAAGATATTTCGCAAAAATACCCACCACGCAGAGTAAAGGCTAAAGGAGGAAGAGTTCATTCGAACGACCTTCCATTTCGGTTAACGGAAAGGCATTTCCCTACTTTCCGCATAACTAAAGAAAATAATAAACATTCTTCGCGACGAAGATGCGCCGTTTGCGCCAAATCGCAGGACTGACTCGCGTTACGAATGCAAGAAATGTAACATCGGCTTATGTATCGAACTCTGCTTTGATGTTTACCATACAATACAAAATTAATAAATGTTCAATTTGAAAGATATAATTTAAAACTTTTATATTCTTCATGATATTATTGCTTAATGAAATAAATGGTTATTAAGGCTTTTCAAGTCACTGCATAATTTATTTTAGTTACAATCAATATATTTTGCAATGAAAATTCAGTCTGCTCAGCATGCGTTCTTTCGTAAAAAATACGCAGCCCACGGTGTGCCTCTTCGTAAAGAGTGGGCAGTCGACGGCGCACGCTTAACGTCAGACAACGCAGCGCTCAAACGGTTAATGTACATAATTTATCGAAATAATTCATTATATAATAATATAATGAATTGTGTGTATAATGAATGATTGTGTATTTTAATAAAAATGCGCAATCGCAATATCTCTTCTTCAACCGAATTCCAACACAGTTGGAAGATATTTCATTCGTACGTACACGAAGAGAATCAGCCGAAAGCTCGTATCACGAAAACGGTGTACCTAACACGTGTCATCGGCATGTTTCTCATTTTCTTGTCAGTAGAGTCGGTGACGGGCGAAATCCCACGATTCGCGAGTACGGGAGCGGTTTTCATGCGAGCGATTCCAAGAACAAGGTTTCCTAGAAGCGGTTCCTCCCGAAACTGTCCCTCCGGCGCTGTTCTTCGGCGCTTCCAAAAGCGACCAGCAATTATGAAATATTTTGCCATGTGGTTCGCTCGTGCACCATGAAACGACACCATCGAACGCCTCGAGAACCTATAGATTTGTAAACGTTACTCGAACACGGTAATTAGTGTCCGCGACAGAGCGTCCTTCCGAGCAATTTCAGTCGAGTTAATTAGCCACGTAACGTCTCGTCGGTATTCGTGAAATTAGGTCAATACAGGATTACGCCAGCATCTAATGTTACGTAATACTCATCGCGGGAGAAGAAAGTACAAGGTAATTTGGAGAGTTTCTAATACTTTGTAACTGTTCTGAAAACTGATATTTTATTCTGTTTTACGTTTGAGTGATATAAAAAAAAGACTGTTATGGATGTGATAAATAACGAAACGTAAAGTTCAAACTAATAATGTTTCTAGTTAGCCGTTAAATGTAGTGATCAAAGAAGAACACTTAGATATTGTTTATAAAGAAGACGTTGTTTTTTAACAAAACAATATTAAGTTAAATAGTGTTGCAAATATGTCCACGAACTACGAACCTAGTAAAAGAAAAAAAAAACGATTACAAAATTACATTAACGAAAAAGGAACAGACCATACAATAAATATTAATAAAAATCCCTAAAGGCACGTTGTCTTTGAATTTATTCGTGTAACCCGCTACGAACCTTCTGATAATTTGACAAAATCATGAATTACACAAAAGCTTCTAACAGTTCCCTTCTAACAGTTTAATTCGCATTTCTTTTCCTCCTAAAGATGCTTAATTTTTAGAAATAGAAACGAGACTTCCAACAAGAGTACTAAAACCAGAATGTTAAAATACATTCGACAGCGTCAGCTGTTTGTCGGAAGCAGCAATTATAGCCATATCGAAATGTGGGTCCCCATTTTCCTCGGCATGAACGTCGATACGTCTTAGGCAAATGGCCCCACGGCGGTGGTCGCTAAGATTAAGTTTAATTGGCCGGTGGACCCGGCTGAATTAAGATTTATGAAGTAAATTCATTGTTTCGAGTCGCCATCGTGGACCACCAACACCGTTTCCAGCCCGGTCTTCGTGGATCCGCTATCAAATAATGTCCCCTGCAACGACGGCCACAACATCTGACAGTCAGGCTACTGTCGGCCCCTCGAAATAAAAAGGGAAGCAATAACCGTTGCCTCTATATCATCTTTATCCCTGTTACACGGCACACTTGCATCGAGCTAACTTTTTTCGTCAACAACACAGTGGCTCAACCTCTTTCTCTCTCTTTCGGCTAGCGCATCTTCATTTCGAGTCGACTTTCCGGAACCAAGAGAGATCCCCTTTGCTTCCCTCGTTGAGCAGAACAACGAAATATATTGTGATCGTAACGTTCGATCCCTCGCCACAAATTCGTAGGAACCGTGAACGATTTTCAATTCGTGCGAGAATTAATCGCGACGATTAGGAGACTGGATTTCGGGGAACGTTCGTATACAATGTCAAATGATTATTCGCGTTGGGCTCTCATGTTAAATTACGAGGCCATATATTTCTATAGAATTACTTCTTAAGGGTTAACGTTCGATATTAAATAAGTATTCAATTAAACATTAAATAAGTTTAATAGCTCGTTAATTGGGAAGAATAAAACGCAACTAAAATCCATATTGGCATTTTGATGAATTATTTATTTCGATTGCGAATACATTTATAAGAAATTTGTAAATGTAGAAACGTTATTTTACGTTTATTTATCGCTAATCGAATATACAGTGTCCAAAATATTTTTGCATGTAACTCTAAGACCGAATGACAATTGCACGTATGAGAAAACTCGTTCAGTAGATTAACCTTCATCCATCGTGTTAATTCTAACAGTATATTTCATGTTGGTCAAAATCTGTAAGATGTTTCCTAGGCCAGATAATTAGCGAAAAAATATTAATTTTAATAAAAATATTAATTGATCCTTTATGGATTAATTTGATCAATTTGTCGGAACTGTTTTCGCGAAAGCGTATCAGCTCGTTCGAATTTGTAGCAGCGTGGCAGAGCAGCGTTTAAATAGAAAGAGCCGCGACGCACCGCATCTGGCCACGTCGTTCCGGTTTTCCTTGTGGAACCGGGGAACGACGCGAGGAGTAGAGCGGAAATGTTATACGCTGTCGCGGCGAATTAATCCGGAATTAATAATCCCGTCGGTGCTCGCTTAATTGAAGCACGTTACCAAGCTCGCTCCACGTGCTCCCGCGAAATCGCTTAATTTCGTGGCTCATATGAAGCCACGGCGAATTTAATATACGCAACGTCGCTTGACGATTGCCGTTGGAACGTGGAACTTAGGGGAAAGCGAACCGACAGAAGAGAATGGAACGCGAAGCAACCGACACGAACCGCAAAGACGGACGCCACCTTCCAAGATTTATCTTCAACATTCACAGTCATCCTGGTGGATTTTCGAGCTAGCCTTGGATGTGAAACTCGAGATCATCTCGACAACTTTGACGATCTCTCTTCTTCTAACAGAAAAACTATGACGAACCGAAATTGAAATTGTATATTTCAGGGACGAGAAAGTTTTATTAGGTTTGGAAGGGATAAGTGTTGTTTGATATAGATCGATGGACATTTGATTTATAAGCTTGAACTGTTGCTTGGGGAAGAAATATGTGAGGAAATTAAAATCTTACGCTTGAGGAACGAGAAAGTTTTGGATGATGTATGATGGAGATATTTTTCGGTATTCTATGACGGTGAAACACTGTAATTTTACGAGATTACGAATCAAATGAAATTATAATTGACGGAAGCGATGCTATAATATCTCAGATTAGGAGGTTTAGTATAAAAATTGCTAATATATAAATAATACAACTTTTTTTATATTCCCCATTTACAATTAGGTGAATGAAAACATGATTAATAACTATTTTATAATAAAGAGAATATTATGAACCGAAATTAAAACCATGCGTTTAAGGAATGAGAAAGTTTCAAGCTATGAAAGATACAGATCAAGCAACATTTGATTTATAGACTTCTATTTACATATCAAAGTATAAATAAATACAGCGTGATACACGGGCAATTACTATGCAGACTTATCAATCACCTTAGAAAAGTTAAATTCCAGAAAGCCACGTGTCTTAAAAGATATCAGCGAAGGTTGTCATTTATCCATTGACTTCTGATAATTTCTAACAAGCTGTGCAGAATTAATATCGATCTAATGTTACAAATTAATTTGTAAGTTCACGGATCGTGACTAGCTGGACGATTATAATGAAAACTAGAAAACTAGTCGGCACGGCGTAATAACGGCAATTTCAGATGGTCGGTCTCGTTGAAGCGTAGCACGTTGATAGGAGGCAGCCGCGACAGCAGCACGCGAAAGAATATCGCGCGGCACGTTGACTTCGCATGCCGGATAACATTATATTGCGTGTCGACGGAAGCGCAGTATGGGCGGCGCGGGTCTCAAATTGGAGCAGCCTCGGTTACGAGCAGAGACACGCATGAACGCACAAACGCACGGCGCCACACGCCGCTTGGTACCACACGCATGCTCTACGACTACCGCCACGCAAATTCGTTTCCACCAGTGCTCGTTTCTTTTCCTCCTCACGATTTTGCGATTTCGATACACCATATGTAAAATTTTATTTATTAATCTTTATAGCTATTTACAGTTACAAGTTCGAAAGAAATTACACAAATTGTCGCGTATTATATTCGATACCATTTGTTTGAGACATTTTTAAAAAGCAATTCTATATTGGAAATCAAAAAAGTCGCTTTGAAAAACCATTTTCTTCGGTTTGCACCTGTTTGAAGGAAATATACACATGTCATCTTTTCTTGAATTTTTCAAAACAACCTTTATATTAAAATATTAAAATGAAATATTAGGTTTGAAAGATCGTATCCTTTGATGTACAATATCTGTTACGATTCTCGGAGTATGAAGGAGAAAAAGAAAGAAGTTACACAAATTGTCAAGTATTATATTCNGATACAATTTGTTTGAGACATTTTTAAAAAGCAATTTTATATTGGAAATCAAAGAAGTTGCTTTGAGAAATCATTTTCTTCGGTTTGCACCAGTTTGGAGGAAATATACACACGTTACACTTTCTTGAGTTTTTCAAAACAACCTTTATATTAAAATATTAAAATGAAATATTAGGTTTGAAAGATCGTATCCTTTGATATACAATATCTGTTAAGTGAGAACGTATATTACGCTTGTCGGAGTATAAAGAAGAAAAAGAAGAAGAAGAAGCAACAGATGAGACCAAGGTGTAACCTAAGAAACTTCTTACGAAAGAGCTTTCATTGAGGCGTGTTGAGGCAAACTGTAATTCCAGATTGCACGAAGTAAAAATATTATGCTAGGTAATGCCGAAATTTCACAAGCAGTCCCTCGCTCCTAATCTTCTTTCGTCGATCACACTCCAACGCTGGCGGATTAGCCGAGTATTAGGTGACCGGTCGTGGCAGGAATTCCCGTGGAATTTCGGGGTTGCTGCGGCCACGGGACGCCTTGAAGAATTTGCTACAGTGAAGGCACTAAGGGACTTTTATGGTTGCGTTACGGCGTACCGAATCCATTAAAGATTTCGTCGTTCCTCTCCTGAGTATCTTCGAGGAATACCGAAACTCGTTCGACATTTATCGCCAACTTTTTCCAGTCACTCTTCCATATACATATCCCCTAATGTACTTTCTTACCTTACAATATCTACTCGTGGTCGTGATGTGGATTAACGATCGAATACACCGAAGATAGAGTATATTTTTATTAAAATTTCGTTTGAAATCTGATTTTTCTTCTAAATTATAAGCCTATGGATTATTCAGTACAAATAGTCTACAATATTTTAATATTTTTCTTTGAGCAATGAAGCAATAAATAGTTGAATAAAACAATAAATAGCTAAATATTCCAAAATTATTGGGCTGTTTGCTTTATAAATCAAATTATTACGACCTGTAAATATCTTAAAAGATTCAGATTATATAAATATCATAATCAGATTTGCTTTTTTTTTTATTTAATACTTTGCATTTACAATTTGTCCAATTTGGACATTTGGTAGAATTTTTTAGCTGTTATATTATCACGTGGGTGGCTACCCCCAGCGGGGTACCATCTTCGTGTATGTTAGGTTATATCCTTTGAGATTGACAGAGAAAATAAGCACGTCACGTTGTTACCCCATCATGGATTTACGTTCTTTTTCGTCTACTAAATTATCCGTTAACTATAAGCTAATTTTTATAACTTCCTTCTATTGTCCAAAATTAAAAGTCATCTACAAGATTACCATTCTCGTACTATCGAGAATATTCAAAAAACCGTGATGAATTTACTAAAAATTGTCTAGAAAGATAGAATATCCAGCAATGATTCGAGCCACGAATAAAAGTCATTTACATATTCGTATCTGTGTATGTCACAGAACAAATCATAAGAGCTAAACATCACTAATTTAAATTTCATCTCTGAATAACAACGGTTTGCTTTTCACCCAGAGAATCCTCCAAATCCCTCCAAATATTATAACACGGAGGAATCGACGTGTTTGGCCTGCTACGTGGAATACGTTTCTCATCTTCGAAGCAGCAGTCGCGTCGAGTGCAACGTAAATTCATGCGACAGTAGCCGCGAACGGTAGCCTCGCCTCTTAACTCGTCGACGAGAACAAACACGAGGAGGACCTCGGGTGAACGACGTGTCGAAGTTAAGACGTCCTCGGTTCGGGTCGGTTGACAGGCTGCAGCAACGACCTCGACGATATAAATTCTTTTCGCGAGGAAACAGAGGTGTCCACGGTGCGTAGACGGTGACCCCGTGGTACCGAGGGGTCGTCGAGCGACTCGTAGATCCTCTCCAGTCCGAGAGAGCCTCTGATACGCAAAGTACGTCGTAATGCAGGCTGAACGAGGCAAAAAGAGCTGTCGTCGGATGGAAAGAGGACGTCGGTTCACCGCCACCAGACGAATAACTCTTCTGCCCTGTTCGACTCTCCGGCAACGGTCTTTTTCTTTTCTGTTTTACCTTTGCTTCTCTTCTCTTTCCAGAGGCTTGACTTAAAATGTTGGTGAACAACGAACAGAACCAGGAGGCCCCATACTGGACCTCTTAATAATATCTTTCACGACTGCTGGAATGCAATCTCTATAAAACTGCTTCCGCGGCGAGGGCTGTACGTAGACTCGGCTGGCAAAATTTGAGTTAGGTCTTCCTACCACAGTCCTGGTATTTATCTTCTCCTTTATCTTTTGGATTATGGGCCTTTCACGCACACCACCGCGTTCAGAAAAATCCCACTCCGTTAGATATATGATGTAACGTATATGTATGTGCATGTGCATGTAAGTGTAGGTGGAAGCTGTGCAGCGAGCTCTCTCGAACGTGTCATAAGTTTCGTCGAAACGGTGATTCCTTGATTTGCGTCTCGCTGGCATTGGAAGCAATGGTGCTGTGTGATCGCTCTCCGTACGATCAAGATATTTAAGCGATTCGTTACGTGGCCCTTGAGACATTGCAAGATTTTTAAAACGAATACGTCACAATTTTCTATGGTACGCGATTAAAGAAATAGAATCGCGGTCTGATAGCATCGAAGACGTATGATCACAGGTGGATGATCGAGGTATCATTTCGAACCTTCTCCTTTTCCACAATCTTCCACAACTTTTTATTCCTATCTCGTTGGTGGAACCTGCTCAGCTCTGTGGGCGCCACGCTAACGAACAAAGCGGCCAAGTACTTTAAGGGCCCGTTCGATCGCGCGACACCAATAAAATGAGCGTCCTTTAAACGACCAGCCTTTGTACCTCGAGGACCACCATCATCGGCCGCTCCAAGTGGATCGTTTTATTCAAGGGCCAAGGACGTTCTCGATTTCTGCAGTTTCAACACCTTGCAATCAACGTTCACGCAAACACGTTCTTTGTTCCTCGATTATTCCATAATATTATTCGATAATATTTAGAATAATTAACGAGCATCGAACATATCGAACTCGAGAAATTACTTGAAACAATTTTAGTCCGATCGAAAGCCCATATAAACACACGGAATGGCAAACAGTTTTTCCTTTGACTGTCAGGTTGCGACATTAAACGCAGGTAAAAGGCATTAGAAGTCTGCGGTCGACAGTCACGATCCCGCGATTACCGTGCCGTAAATCGCAGCGCGGTACGGCCAAGCGATTCGCTTCGATCGCGAATTAAGCCTCGTCATCGCTAATTCTATGAATCACTTTGAATCTGTTTACCCTCTAGGAACATTGTATCCGTCACTCGATACGTCCACTTCGTTACACGGCTTATTATTATCACTCACGATGGATCAATGTGCTAATTATCACCGTTCTCACGACTGTCAATAATCATCATTCTATTAGCAACAAATCAGTACACGTTGCTTATTACATGCCATTAACTGGTGTAACGGTACACGATCAAATACATACGTGTACACGCAATAAAATACTCGGTTCATTATAGATCGTATAAATCATCGTTTCAGGAGTTCACCCACTGATGTAACCTTTATGATCTACGAGCATTGCCATTTAATTGCGGACAATCCGAGTGTAGAGGCATTACATAGGAATGCTTCTTCTCCGAGTACGCTACCAGCAATTACCTGCATGATAAACCTCAGCAACATCCTATTAATACATTTAACGTATCAATTATGCGAGATTCCAAGGTAGAACCTTGTATACGAAACCTTGGACGATCGTACTAGCTTGGCTAGACGAAAATTCCTCGTGCATTTATCGGCGCGTATATTAGCGATCATTAACGTCTCGTCTTTAAAAAGATCGGCTCGATGATCCAAGATGAAGAGTTTCCTCTTGAACTTCGAGAAGACGATCTCATTAGAGAAAAGGAGAGGAACGGCTCGCATTGCACCGTTCATCTGGATAGCCTGTTGGCAACGATTAACCAATGCACGCCCATCCTGTTGGTTTTTCCTCGTCGAGAAGAAGCGATTCGTTGATGCGCGCGAAATTGCGATTTGCGCCAGAAACGAGGAGCTCTTCTTTTTCAGACGTGTCGTTATTCGCGTCTATAGTTTATGTCAGGGGATTATTTAGAAGGTAACTGCTAGAATTTAATCTTAAAGTTAAGAAATAAATCTGTGCAAGACACAATGTTTATATTGAAATAATGTTAGGTGATGTTTATTAAACGAAATTACAGAACCAAATGTATTTAAAATATAAGTGATTGTTGTCTAAAATTTAACGTTTTCACGATATTGTCGTACGATTGAAGCTCAATAATTGCAGAAATCTCCTAACTGGCGATGATAAATACTAAGAACGTGGTAACAAAAATATTGTTACAATTTAATCTTAAAGTTAAGAAATAAATCTGTGCAAGACACGATGTTTATATTGAAATAATGTTAGGTGATGTTTATTAAACGAAATTACAGAGCCAAATGTATTTAATATATAAGTGATTGCTGTCTAAAATTTAACCTTTTCGCGATATTGTCGTACGATTGAAGCTCAATAATTGCAGAAATCTCCTAATTGGCGATGATAAATACTAAGAACGCGGTAACAAAAATATTGATACAATTTAATCTTAAAGTCGAGATAAATAATCTGTGGAAGACACAATCGTTATGTTGAAATAATATCAGCTGATATTTATTAAACAGAATTACAGAACCAAGTGTATTTAAAATATAAGTGAGTGACATGGATTGTTGACAGTTGGATAGTTACTCTCAGACTGACTGTAGGTAGTGACCCATGGTCCCTTAAAGATTTTGAACTCCACTCTCCATACAGTAGCGAGTATGACCTGTGTAAGTGTCCTGTTCAAATGCCTCTGTAGGTGTCCGTATGTGTAACATCGTTATATTCCAACAGTAACGATCATCAAGAATAAGTAGAAGAACAAAAGGGAAATCGTTGAACGCCTATCTTTATAAAATCTATCTTTTTATTATATCAATTCTTTGAACGTTTCATCGTATGGACAACAGTAGAATGTAATGAAGACACTCTGAGATGTTTAAAATATTGGACTATAAAATACGTCGAAAGATTTACACAAGTTCACTGGAAGATTGATATAGTCTTTCTATGAATATATTATACGTGTTATACTTATAATGATCGTATTGGTAAAGTTTGAAACGAATTTGAAGATATTGGTGATCTTCAAACTTTTGGCAATTTTAATGAACAGTGGCGAGCACTTGAAGAGTTAGAGTCGTTATGCAAGATCGTTCAGTGACGATATCAGAAAACCCTTTCGTCCGTACAAATCACATTTCTCTCTACAGCACAGGTGAGAAAGAACGATTTGTCCCTGTCGCGTATCCGGAGGATGCATCGGCCGTTGCAAGGTCGTTGCACCATGGATCGTACACCCGGTCGTTAACTTCCTTAACGTTGAAGTTAAAGCCGAAAATCCTCCTATTACGGAATTAGCGAGATGATAGACCCGTCAATAACGGAGCTTGGCCGGCTTAACCCGGTCCTTCGGGGAACGCGAGAGATCCATGGAAGAGGAAAGAAGCGGTGGAACGATGAGAAATAGCTGCCGCTCGCTGGTTCCAGCACCGCGGATAGAAAGAGAGGGGACGAGAGATAAAGAGAGACGGAGCCGAAAAAAAGAGGAGTCAAGGCTGACCCATAAAAACGTCAAACTTCCCCTAACCTAGAGAAACGTCTTCATTACGAGGCAAGGCTCCCACCGTGTAGGTCCGTGGGTTATACCAACGATGAATAGTGACTATGTATAGTCCTGAAAAACGAGCAACACGTTACGTTCCGGACGAACTTGTTCTCCACGAAAGGTTTCTAGTGGGACCTTTACCATCGAGTGCCCTCCACGATGTTTTCTCCGCTTGGCAAACAGACTCGAACGCGGATCCGCCGGTTTTCGAACGTGTCTATTTCGAAAGAAGTAAAAAGCAAAACGAAAAGAAATCCGCCGACTACCGGCCATTATCGTTGAACAACCATGGTCTAGTAGCCGGACAGATTCCGTTCGATATTTTTTATTTCTCATCCAGCATCTTGGCCGTGTGATCTCGCGTTCGAGAGAACCACCAAGTCCTGGAAAGGTTCCTCGTGAACCAACGTCGTCGAAGAATCAATATTAAAGATCGGTCCAAACGTGTACCACACGTTTATCAAGATGGTACTGCAACATTTATTTTTATTCTTTGCGAGTTTTCTTTCTTTTTTTTTTTCACCGTGAGTTTCGAGAGTAGAAAAGAGGAATAATATTTAAAGGCAGCGAAGATGTACTTGTTTGGTCGTATCTATCTCCATCTAAAAAAATTAGATCGTCATCTGTCCGGCTCCGCGTTGGAGACCCGCCGGCGCGGCGACTTTGTTATTTTACGGTCAGATAGCACGATAACACGGCGACCGTAGTTTCGTTCACGCGTGCACAGAAGAAAAGGAAGGAGAAACGCGTCCGAGACTCTCTGTTAATAAAGAAGTCGACGTTTTAATACCGTGCCTCGACAGGGACTCAGCGAAAGCTTCCTCCGTCTCTTTCTTTCGAGTTGATTTTCTCCCTCGGTCGTACGAGGCGGTTTGAAGCAGCCTGAGAGACCAAAGGAGACGGTTATAATTAAATCGTGCAATCAACTGGCTAATTTGTCCTCAAGCGTATTAATAAAACCCAGCCCAGTTATCTCTCCCCTCTTCTCTCTCTCATTCTTCCATTCTCGAGCCTTCGCGTTTCCTTTCTTTTCCTGCCGCGACCTACGCACGCGAAGTTATTCTTATATACCGTTCCGCACTTTGTCTTTCCGCCTTCTGTCGCTAATTTTTTTTCTCGTATTTTCGACGCGTTATTCTTTACTTCTACGTTAAATTCTTCTCAATCGACATTCATCGAGTAACGATAAGTAGAACGAGGCTTTAGTGGTCAGACAACTTTGGAAGTCTCTTGAGATAACAAACGCCTAATTCTCTTATAACTCGAATGAAAATAATTTGAAATAATATTCAATTTCAAAATTTAAATCTTCAGAAGTATTGCGAAAAATTTGTGACAACTTATCCGTTGAAATTCTACAACGGAATAATTATTTCGTACAATTTCAATAGCAGTAACTCGGAATAGGATAACTTTAAATCTTTAAAAATTTATTCCCAGAATTTATTGATGTTTCACTTGACGAACAACACATCTGGTAAAAATAATTCCAAATAAGATAAGTTGTAAACCTAGGTCTTCAAAGAGCCAAGAACGAAAACCTGGGGAAATTCTTTAAACGAGATGGGATTAAGCAATATGAAACATTATGTATAAATAGAAAACTGAAGTAAAGTCATGAAAAAGAGGAGTTAGCGTAGAATCGAGTAATATCGAAACTGGAAGGGCCAGCAAATTAGTCAAAGCAGCAGCCGCGGCAACAGCGTGACACTCGGCTGTCGTCTTGGCGGACCGAAACCCGGGGACCGGTTTCGGACCGTTCGCTCAATTGAGCGATACGTCGCCGACCACACGTGCGCCTCCACCTCCGTCCTCAACAACCCTTCTTTCTCTCCCTACGCGATCCATTCGAGGAGTACACGGTAGGCGAGTAAGCATGTCGTACACCGGCGGTAAGTAAAGGGCCGCGAAGGGCTGACTCTGTTTGTCTCTAGCACACGCTTGACGCGCTCGCGCGCGCGCACGTGCGATCCTGTACAGTGAAACGTTCGTTAAGAAACATAGCGTTTGTCTGATACCTGTACCACCGGTCTGTGATCAAGGATTTAATTAACCGATAAGAAGATACACGTTTAACTGATTGTACTAAATCATATTAATGAATAATATATTTTTGTATGTGAAGAAAAGAAAGACAAAAGATATATGCGTGCGTTACGTGTATCGAAAATGAATACGCTTACTCGTGTTATGGCGCAAATTATGCTCATTGACTCGCAAATCGGATGTGTGTTCACGTAAATTGGCAAAACATGTGTGTACGTGCCGCCACGAAACGCAATTGCACGAGATAACGAGAAAATAAGTACCTATTAGTTAATAGTGGAAATCATATAGTTAGATACATATCGTACGTTTACAACGGCGAACGTATTGTGTGCATAACGCGTATTAAGTGATACGAGGTCGTACGACCGGTATAGAGGTTGAGATCGGTCTGCAATACGGGAAGCATTGTCGCGTCTGTATTCATACAACCGAAAGATCCATACGTATATCGGTGTAATGGAACTGCGAGCAATACGATTTATCTTAAAAAATGCGACAAAGTGTCATTGAGAATCATCGACTACCATCATCGGAGTCCAAGGTATTTCCTTTACGAGCAAGCCTATTGCTTGTTTATTCTCGTATTGTTTTCATCCTTGCCACACGAATGATTTTATATTATACGTATAGGATAAATGAAACTTGAAACGACGAAGCTCGTTTAACGCGTGAGTTTTAAAGATAATTTGATCAAAGGGAGAGACGGTTGTCAAGAAAATTTGGAGGAATTCGAAAGACGAAGCGCTATGACGGATAGAGAAAAGATAGACAAGGGAGAAAGACAGAAGAAGCAAGAGAGGAAGGGTATATAGTGCACATAACAGTGCCCGTAGCATAGGGGAGTGCCTTGGCAAGAGAACGTGGACCACCCACACGGTACCGCGAGACCACCGTGCTAGCCCACTGGCATACATTAGGCTCCACGGCTCCCCCAAAACTATACCGTGGCCCTTCTCTACCGATCGGCCTGTAGTCCGCTAAGCTGGCCCAGCCGTTAGGTATTTTGATACAGTCGACACCCGTTTAATTAGCATTCGATACGGACGCCGCGAGAGCAACTGCCGGGCACCACGACTATTCTTCTCGTTTTCTTCTTTGCCCCGACACGCTCGGCGTCCGATTTTCGTCTTCCTGCTCGTCCCTGTACGCCTTGAAATACGTCGTTCCTTGGACGCTTAACACGGGCAACGGGTTAAACGAAGCTTCGTTAAGCTTCGTTGAATTTTCATTTACGATAATACGCTATGGAAGTAGAAGCGAGAGAAACCAGATATACAGTACGACTTCTAGCGGTGTCTTAGTTTTCTATTATTACCGTGTATGCGAGTATACCTGTAACGACAACTTGACACCATAATATTCTAGTATTCTACGAAAGAAAGCAGTTTCTTTAATTAACGTTAATTAAGATTCTCAGCCGTAATTTTCATAATTCCGTAACGTGTGTATTACTTCCTTTTTTTCATAATTTAGAACCTTGTAGAAATTATTTGTTCTTAAACTTGAACTTAACTCTAGCACAAGATTATTCGAATTATTTTCTCACTTTTGATATTCCACAGCTAAACTACACGACCTTTTTTTAATTCTTCCCTTATTGGAAACTAAGAGCGACTGATAATATAAAACGAGTATTGTTAAAAGTTGAAGATCGAATTTTAAGATATTGAAACTCTGGCGTCTCAAATGACACCACATTACTACCAATAATTTCCAATGAAAAGAAGGTGAAGCGAATTTCCTGAGAAATTTCACAAAGCAGCTTCGCCTTTCGCCTAGCGTCTACAACACCGTGGTAATTCGCCGTTCACCGGGCGGTCGTATCTGCTGGATCATAGATCACCGCACGCCTATCGAACCCTATCGATTTGATACGACGGATCGCAAACGAAGTGCGTCAAAATATCGCCGGGGGAATAAATTATCTATGGCTGGAAAAGAAATTACGAGGCTGTTCGCCAACGATGTGTTTCGGTCTCGAAACGTGAGTCACGATCCACCAGGCCGATCGTTGCCTCGAATAGATCGAAACGGGCTGGCCCTCACGCGGACACCGTCTGACGTCATCCGGCGTTTGAGGTCAGTAGAACGAGATGAATTGACTCGTCAGCGTCGATGCCACTTTTTTTAACTCGCGTCGATGAAATCACGAGGGTGCCGCGATCCTTCGACATGGTGGCCCCGACACTGTGACGGCTCGTATGAATCGAGAATCGTCCAACGTTATATATTTTTCCCCCTCTTCCTCCCCGACTACATCTGCCAGGCTGATCGACGCAGTGACGAATAAATTTCGCTCGTTCCTTCTACTCTTGTAACGTCTTGATTTCCGATCAGCCAGTCCGCAAGTGGTCAAACAGCTTTTTTGCTTTTCGCTCGAATTACGATTTTAATTCCGACGAATTTAATTCCTCATGCATGAGAATATCGCGCGGGATCGTTGATCAGAGGCTCGTATCTCGATCGAATTGCGTTGGGATAATTCGCGTGATAAACGACAAGAGACGATATTTCGCAATCAACGGTGGAATTATGTAGCGTGTTCGACGAGTTTGCGTATTTATGCGGACCCTTAATACGACGCGTACTGCCCCGATCGTTACTCAGATCCTCAGGGTGGCCCGTAGGAGCACCAGCTTTCCGTCTTAATGATGATTAACCTGGCCATCGGTCGTGATTCATCCTTCCTACCTTTCTGCAGGGACACACTAAACTTCGCTAAGGCTCTGTTGTTCGCCGTCCATAAATATTTTATCCAAAATTTTATTCAATCTGTCATTTATCTCTACAACAGAACGTGTCGAAACTTGGCAGAAAATTTAGCATTTATATTGGCCATAAATTTAGCACACATGGAATATTAAATCGTAAGGTGAAACTGTAACTCGGTTTAGTAACCGTTCGAGAATTAAATTGATTTTCCCCGTCCGGTATGCTTTTTCCAGTAATTGGTACATAAATTTCTAGTAACGACGGGATACACGATATAGTATACGTATATGTATAGACATAGTAGCCGAGCAACTTTATAAAGACGCCGGTATAATTAGTCGACACGTAATTAAGAAGCTGAAGACACGACCGTGCACGAAACCGAATGCGATCGACTTAACGACGTGCAACATTGTTATGGCTGGAACGCACGGTTACTCATTTAAGGTCCACTGAACGAGTTAACTCGTTCGCGGGAAACGACGGACCATACCGAAACATCGAACGAAATTTTTGCACTGGTTTTTGCGTGAATTACGAGGACTTTCGAAAGCCATTTGCACGCGAACACCGACGTAACGAACACCCTTAAAGGAAACGAATTTTTTCGCTCAGGAAGCGCTTAATGAAATCATTTTTTGCCGCAGAGAATTTCAACGACATCCTTCCAATCTAGTGTATAATGTATTTCGCAGTTTGATGTTCAGATTTCACGCAAAAAAGTTACCGTCGTTAGTGTGTAGCGGATCAACAGCTCGAATCAACGTAGAAAACCGGAAGCATATTCAGCGGCAACTGCGATCAATTACACGAACGCTATAGCAAATTACAAGATAAACTAAAAATTAAGGAGCGTTCAATCAATTTTTTCATTTTTCTCTTTTTTTTCGTAGCTGTTTCATGTTTTGTTTTTTTTTATCACTTATGCTTCGACGTAGAATTAATTATTAAGAAAGCTATTAGCGCGTTACTAATGCACCAGAATGAAAGTTGGATGAATTTCCCAGCCGTTCTCAAAAAGAAACGAATGTTGGGAAATCCAGCGACTTTCCCTTCATGAACTTTCCTGTTCGTTTCAAGTATGTTAGACGCGTGCGCGACACACTCAATATATTTTTATTACGCATAATATACGAGAAATTATCTTGTAATTTGGCCGCGAGAAACACCCGAGCGAGAGATATATGCTAATGGAAGCGGCCACTCGTGGAAAAAAGGCTAAACCTAAAGAATAAACCTTAACTAACTCTTCGTAGTAACGATATCATTTCACCCCTTATATAGCAATCAGTTGCCTGGAACCTCCGTGTTGTAACATCGTGGAAGAATATAATATCGACGTGGCTTTCATCGACTAACAAATAACGTAATCATTCTACCGTATTTTCTTACAAAAAAGAAGCCTTGTTCATTTTATCAGGATTTATGGTGAGTGCCTAACTAACGTGGAGTACATACCTAACTACTGTCGAGAGAAGACATAACGGATTATGTGTTAAAATTAGGAGCAGTTTTACTTCATACAAGGGTAAACGTCCATAGTCTACTTATGAACAGTAATCTACCTATAGTTGCTCACGATTGTATTCGAATATTCGCAAGAAACTTTTATGAACACGTTATGTGTGTCGTGCGAAGCATTTTGACATTTCACTTCGATTACGTTAGTAAGTTTGAAGCGACTCTGAAAATGTACATAGACGTTACAAGATATTTGTGGCAAGCATACAATTCGCAAATATCACCAAAGTGTTTGAAGAGACAATACATCACAATTATTTAGAGAGACTACCTTCAGCATTAATTATATGTTTAAAATCACCATTCATGTTGTATCGTGCTAATCTTCTTCTAAAGACACGTTGCCGGTAAATATTTTGTAAGTTTTATGTACGTTCTTCAACACGTTTCAAATATGACATAATTATAAAAACTGTGTTTCGTTGCGGTGCTAATGAAACCTTAAGCGTTAACAACGTCAAAATTATAAGCGTTGAAATACTTTCGTCAGCCACTGAGCGACGAACGTCGAAGACGCAAGACGTACCGATCCGTAGGAACACAATTCCCGCGAAACCGATCCGCAGCTGGTTCTCGGAATTGAATTATATTGTCACTCGGTAGCGCATCGCGATTAACAGTTAGCCGTTTTTCTGCCGGCTCTCCTTGAGTGTGCCCGGCATTCCTGAAGAAGCGGTATTGCACTGTCGATCGATATCCGCGAGCGGAGACGGCACGTACTCGCGTACACGTTAACAATCGGCTCCCGGCACGAACACACGAACCGGCCGCGCGACGCATAGCGCGGACCCGAGAACCGATTCTTAGGAGACGTAATGGCACCCATTCCATTGCGGGGGGAAAATGGGAACGAGGATGTGTAAAAGGCAATTGCCTCTCTTCACTTATGGTCCGACATAGCCGGCGACTCGCATAACTTCGACTGCACAGCCGCCGTACGTCTTCCACGTTAATGTGCGGCAAGGCGTATCGTGCGTGCCCTGTGTCGCTTGTGTTTGTGTAAATGTACGCTACCACCAATCCCTTTCACCTCCACCCTTTTGTCCACCAAACGGCAATTTCGCGCGGATAATTATAAAATACGTTACGCTGTGTGCTCGAGGCCTCTTTGTACGCCATTCTCGATACTAAATAAATCCGCGTTTCAACGGGGATTAACGCGACTCTGCTCTATGTGAGAAGAGAATTATCACTCGAGATTTGCTTTTTTTGCCGGCTACAGATACGAGGTTTAAGTCGTTGGTATTTTATCTCTGGCAGTGGGTAATGAAGTAATGTATTTTTTTAGCTGTAGGAAAATTCATTGTACCAGGTTGTCCGAAAAGTTTCTTTCGTTTCGCGAGGAAATAATAGACGCACTATGTTTTTCGTTTTATATTATTTTGCCGAATTACGTACGATCCATTTTGGTTTCACGTTTGTATAAAGGTACACTGTTGTGAAAGACGCGCTTGCGAAGGAAAGACACTTTTCGGACAACCTAATATTATATAATGTTCCTTTAATGGCTGTTCAAGTTATATACGCTAATGTTGAAAAATCACGAGATAGGGCAGGGATAAGCCGATGTCGTGAACGTAAAATTTGTTCCTTTTGTCTAAAAAGAGATTGATTTTCTCGCTTCTTGGCGTCACATCTATTTTCTATAACTCATCGTAGTGTTATTAATAAGCTAGAATATTAGAAAGCAACTCGATGAACAGAAGGCATTTTTACGAGAGCATACGATGATGGCTCTCTCCCAGCTGATAAGACAAGGCTTTACTTGCACGATGACTCGTTCCAAAAACAAGCATAGTCTGCACGTTAATGGTCTACCGATGGAGAGAAATTCCAATCGTACGTGGAATCGAAGCCAGGAATCATTAACACTTTTAAAGTTTATCGGAGTGTAACGAGAGAAAATGCGACGAGACGTGGGAGGAATCATAAATAAGGAGGGACGTTACCAGTCGAGGAAGTGTTGGGGCATCTCTCTCGGTGACAGAAGATAGGGGAGCAACGAGTTTAATTAAACATACTTAATTAACTCTAATGTATGACAAGGAGCAGGTACAGTGCTACTCTTTCTCTTTTCCTCCCCTTCTGTTTCTTTTCTTCCTTCCCACTTGTTTCCCTCTGTGACTGCACATAAGACACGCGTGTCTACAACAGCACATCGTGTAGAAACGAGCATAAACAGCTCGCTTGCACATGTGCTAGGCTCGTGAGAACCGGTCAAATAGGTGATCATCGATAGGTATACGATGCTATTGGAATCGTTACTACACTTTAAGTAGAGGAAAAACTTTGCTGTGGTAGCGACGTTTACATATAAATTTGTTCAACCGACCAAGTTAACCCTTATCGGCGAGCTTCTTCAATTTATTTCTTATTCAAGTCGATGCTCAGCAGAATCCAGAATTTAGAATGTCTTTCGAATTTCGATAGTTATGTGATGTTTGTAAAATTCGTCAGTAGATTTGTCCCTATCATCGATGAATTTATCGATACAATTGTACAATTTTGTTATTTGTGATCGTGGATAGATTGCCTAAGAAATATCGGGTGAACCATAAACAATGTTGCGAGTGTCACGTCGGTTCGAGATTATTTCACGTTCCGCACGTAAGGTGAGAGATTGGTACTTCAATTACGATAGTTATCGCAAAATTTATTATATAAACCGACAGAGTAAAGATACAGAATGTCGTAACAGAGCAAAATAGAATGTCGAGTGCACACTTGGGAGGGTTTTCTATATCAGGTGTTTAGTTCCTGTGCAGGAGTTATGGTTGGATGCCGGTCGCATAGGTATGCTGCTACTGCTTAGTTACTATTTTGATGGCTGTTGTATGCAAAAATGTGATTATCCTAGCGCTGTGTCCGAGACCCCTGTGACACGAGAAAGCCCAAGTACCGCAGGTCGAAAGAGTGGAAAATTCAATGGGCCTAGCGGCCCATCTATGTGTCGTCGGTCTTTCAGTGGAATAGTTACGAGAAAAAAAGACCTATGTGACCATGGCTGTGGATAGTTCAAAACACGTACGTGGTGGGACTATGAGAAAGGACAAAGGGATGGTTAACTGATAGTTAGCACGGAGCTATTTCCACCAAAACCAGTGAAAACGACTGGTCTTTAAAAAATACGTAATAATAGAATATTTTTATATTTATTGATTTATTATTTTCTTACGGAAGCAATTCCATGTTATGTAGTACATTTTTCGTATTATTAATCCATCTGGGACCATAATCTCTAAACGAGGGTTGACACATTTATAAAATTGTAGAAACAGTTATTTTTACTGCTGTGGTATTTCTAGCGTTAACATCTAGTGATCTAGCGATCGATCTGAAATTTTCCTGATAACTGATATCATCATATCGAGTGATACGCGGTAAAAATTTGAAAAACGTGTGACAAGTTGTACAAAACGAGGGAACTGGTTAATTGGTGTTCGATAAACAAATTGCAGGATCCTTTTACACTTTGACAAGTATCGGTCACTTTGATTGGTATTGGTATAAGTAGCCTTGATACAAAATTATTTTGGGTTTGAATACGTAAAAAAGAAAATAAAATTCGTTATATTATTCTTTTAGTTATCGTTGCAAAAGTCATTACACCGTTGCGGAAAAAAATATAACGTGAAGTAGGAATTTTAAAATAAATTAAAATAAAAAATTATAAAACCAGTCATTTTGACTGGTATTTCTAGCGTTAGCATTTAGCGATCTAGTGATCGATCGGGAATTTTCCTGATAACTGATATCATCATATCGAATGATACGCGGTGAAAATTTAAAAAACGTGTGGCAAGTTGTACAAAACGAGGGAACTGGTTAATTGGTGTTCGATAAACAAATTGCAGGATCCTTTTACACTTTGACAAGTATCGGTCACTTTGATTGGTATTGGTATAGATAACCTTGATACAAAATTATTTTGGGTTTGAATACGTAAAAAAGAAAATAAAATTCGTTATATTATTCTTTTAGTTATCGTTGCGGAAGTCATTACAGTATGAAGTAGGAATTTTAAAATAAAATTGCAAAACCAGTCAATTTGACTGGTGTGGTAGGTCTAGTGTTAAGAGCGAATTAATAGGCAGTCATCAGTCGAGAAGTCAGTGTTGTCAACGTTGTCAAGGAGGGTGGTCAGCGTGAAAAAAGAGCATTGAAATCATTGTGACGAGAGGAGTAACTGCGTGCGTATAGACTGACGGAGCATCATACTTGATTTCGTGTTGGCATGAACGATATTGAAACAGATCATATCGTTACCAAACTCACGAGCACTATACTTTCCCACATTTGTTTAGTTCGAATATGAGCTGAATTATTTGAGATGAATTGAAAACTCAGCTTTGCTTTTCTTTGATCATACGTTTAATCATACGTGATACACATTTGTAGATTTAGAACAATTATTGCATCTTAATCCTTTGCACTCCTATGTCGAGTGTGACTCGGCATCAGTTTCTATCTCAGCAGCTCCTTTGTCGAGTCCCACTCGACATTCTTTCATGTCCAAATCAATAGATGTCCTAGAAAACCAGGATTGTATCTTGGAAACTGTTTCAAGATATGTCATACGCTTAAAAATTACAAAACACAACAATAGTGTGAATAAAACTGGTATTTAAGTGAATTTCTTTCTTCCTTTATTTATTTAAATTGCCTTATTTTTTAGTTAAAATAAATTTCAAATAAAACACTTAAAAACGTTGGGAGCTGCTGCCAACGAAATTGAAATAAAATTCAGAGTGCAAAGAGTTAATAGTAGAACTCCCGCTCTGCACCTAATCTTAAATATACAAGAGACAAGTGACATGACTGACATTTAAAGCGACATGACGAAAATAAGTCACACAATGAAGTCTCTGTCTCAATATTCGTGAACATTAATTTTACCAGAAGCACCCTTTTCTTTCTGCAAATGATAAAAATTCTATTGTTTATCACTTTAATGTTTGTTCCAATGCTTGTTTTAATGTTAAATAGAGGAAAATCTTGCGAGTTAAACGCTTGCACGATTTAGTAAGGTAGTAAAATTCAATCAAGCGAAGCTATCGTAACTGTGCATATACGTTAGAAAAAGTTGATATTTATTCAAGACTAATTCCGATATCGACAGCAGCTTTATCCTTTCGATAATTTACTTTCGCTCAAATAGCACAAAGAATCGCAGGAGCCCCTTGTTCAAATATATATCCATTTCAGCAGCATCCAACGAATCTCGTTGCAAATGTTCGTTTATTCTCGTGTAGTGGTAAAACGTGGCACAGTTCGCGAACAGATCGTAAGAAATGAGCCAGTACTGCGCGTTGTGTAAATCGGTCACAAATGGATCTGACCTACAGGTGCTTGATTCATGAGTGCCAGCCGTATCGGTAATCATCGATCGACTGGCGCAACTCTCTTCGAGAAGTCTTAGAAGCGAAGGGGAATATTACTTGAAATGCAATTCACTTGTTGTGCGAGAAATGTATTTCTTCTGGCCATCAAATTTGTCTGGCGCAGAAAGAATATTAAGAGAACAAGGAAATACGTAAGAAGAAGAAAATGGTACTGTTAACAGGCCCATTATACAAAATGTGGAATGCCATGAAGAAAATTTCCACGGCGATTGTTCGCGACCTAACTCGCGTTAATTATGAGCAGCACGGTTTTCACAGTAATATACTTTCTCTTAAGCAGAAAACGGCGTTGTCCATATAATAACGTGGAACGACTGGGTTAAAGAAAAAGTCGCTATTATTTCCGGTCATCTGTTAAGTAAGTTGGCTTCCTACGAACCATTGACATATGGAAACATGTTTTCGTCCCGTCACAAATTTCTCCGTCTTCCTTTTCCATCGAATCAAGCAACCAACTCTTGATCATTTAAGTATAGTAGTCGAGCATCGCTTTCCAGGCTCACTAATATCGAGAACCGTTTAAGGACAATTGCTACCTAGTCAAGATCTCTGAGAGGCCAGACCTTTCCTCGAAACAGGTGCTTCCAACTAATCTCGTATCTACGAAACTGAAAACATTCCTTTTCTCGAAACTAGACGTGTATTTATGTCTGTTCGGAAGATAATCGGCAATAAGGAGGTCTGTTTGATAAGGAGCGAAACATTTCTTGAAAAGTGAGAGACTTTCTAGAGATTTTCCAAAAGTCAGACTAAGAATAGCCCGGATGGAGAATCAATTTTCCTTTGGATTGTACACGTCAGGATATAATTAGCCATGTACGATAATTAACCGCTATTTGGACGGTAAATCCATAAATTTATCGCTCCACCTTTCACGTTAGTTGCAACTGGAAAAGAGGGGCGCATTCGAGACCTGGCGCTTCTTCGTGAATCGGCTGTCTGGTGGTAAGGACCGTGGGAGTGGTCGGACGTGAAACCTTGGAAATTTACGACCTTCCGGTAGCCAGAAAGGAACGAAGTCTACGGGAGAATCCAGGAAACGCAGGATTATCAGGAATTATTAGAACGACTGGGTGTGAAACGATGATTGAAACAGCATAAAAAGATCATTAGTGATGAATAAACGCTTGAAAGTTGATTGTGAGTTTCTAAACTTATTATAAGTTCCTTCGTATTTTCTAATTAAATTACCAATTTTTGAAAATGATTATTCACTTGGAACATCTCGCAACGATATTTTCATTTATCTCTCCGATTTATCAATTTTCTACATATTCTCAATTTACAGAGTTCAACCCTTAGGACTTAAGCCTTGAACTAAGAAAGTTGTAGCATTTATAGCTAGAACCATCACTAAAGCTTCTTTCGAATGCGATGGATCTATTCGATTGTTGAAAATATTTTTCAAGAAATTCGTTCCTCAGTTACTAAAACTGAGAAACAAAATTTGTTATATCAGTAACGTTGAAACATCCCATACTGCCCCTACTTGTAATAATTAAATTTCGAAACTCGAAGCTAATTTCAAGAACGTTAATTGCCACGCCATCCCGCTTGAGGGTTGTTCCATCTGAAAATATCCGTCAAGCTACCGATCCGAATAGGATTTCGATGGAGCTGGCAAAAATGATCGTAAATTCACCTTTAGAAATCAAGCTGGCTTATTTCTTCGAACGATAAAAGGATCGTCGGTCTCTCGGACGATGAAAAAAAGGGTGAACGAAACGAAGATGGGGAAAAAGAGGAAAGATTTAAAGACGGCCAGCATCCCGTAGTGGCGTATCCCGAAGTGAAGGAAGGTGCCACGACGGAAATAGGTGGCTGAAAATCGAGGAACACGATGAACGCACTTCGAACTCGTAGCAAGAGGGCCAGAACGCGACAGGGCAAAGAAGGAACGAGGGGAAAAGAAGGACGACTCAAAGAGCAGAAGAGTCGAAGGAGGACGAGTCCCGGTGTGGCTCGTCGTAACTCAAGTCTAGTTAAGGGAGCCATAATTCAGGGGATAGCACCAGGTCCTCAAACGGCCCATAAATTATGGGCTTTTAATTTCGCGATATTAACGGGACGATCGGACGAATGGCAAGGCGAGAGCTTGGTTCTTGGAGCTTCGCGCCACTCTTTAGGATCTCTTCAACATTTTTCTCTCTTTCTTTAAACCGTGACGCTCCGTGAATTTGTTCCGTGAGACCGTTTTATGAATTACGCCGCCCATTTTCCTCGAATAGACGCGCTAATAAATTCTACGAAAGAAATCGTATTTAAAGAAATTAAAAAATCACGAAGATAAAGATTCTATATGGAGCTTCTTTTTATCGCTATGAAACGATGATTAAACTTCCACCCAGTAAGGGTTAATCACAATCATACACATTGTAATGTTTTATTTAATTTATAATTTAACAAATAGTTTAGGAAAAATTGCAAGCAATTGGCTCCTGTTTCGAACTTCCAACGCGTTTATCACATTTCAAGCTTAAATTTGCTCGAGACCCGTTACGTCGACAGTTAAATCACATGCAAAAATTCAATTGGAGAATTTACAAGCGAATAGATCGCGATATTTATCTTCAAATTTACTCAAGAATTACGGACTGCAAATATTGATAGATTAACGGTGATTATCCGAAGAACGTGCAGGTAAAGGTTAACTACTAGTGTAAGAGTGCGTCGACAAGTTTTCTTGAATTTACCAATTGAATGCGCACCGTTAAATCGATGAATGACTGCAGCGTTGCTCTCAGGTGAAACCATAGCTATACAGATTTATTTAAAGACCATGGTACGACCTTAGAATTCCCTGAGAACGTTGCTGAATTACAAAACAATCTGAAAAAGACATTCCATACCGCTGCTAAGTCAACGATTCACGTTTCCCGTTCATTTAAAGTAAAAGTCGTGTAATGCAGCACAATCTATTTCTAATCAGCCTTATCATCGTCGTCGTACGTTCTCTGCAACGACGTTTGTGCTTTATGCGGAATAATAACGTTGCCTGGATTATTAGGTTGTCCGGAAAGTGTCTTTCTTTCGCAAACGTGTTTTTTACAACAATGCACATTCGTACAAACGTGAAGCCAAGACTGTGAAATGTCGCGGTGTTTATCTCAACAGAACAAAATGGATACGTAATTCGACAAAATAATATAAAACAAAAAACGTTGTGCGTCTATTATTTCCTCATAAAACGAAAGACGATCTAATAAAAATAGGATTATTTGAATCAGAAGGATATTTGGGCTAACCTACGACACCTACGAAAACTATTTGCAAACCATTGTATTCGTTATAGCGTGTATTATACAGGGTGGTTGGTAACTGGTGGATCAAGCGGAAAGGGGGTGATTCTACGCGAAAAAGGAAGTCGAAAATATAGAATAAACATTTTTCGTTTGAGGCTTTGTTTTCGAGAAAATCGACTTTGAATTTTCGCTCGGTACGCGTGCACTTTATCGCGTCTCGTTATAAAGTGGATATTATCGCAGTTTAAGTTTCTTTTGCCGTAACGGAAATTTAGGAATACATAATGAAATAATATGAAGTAATCACAAAGTTTATTATTACAAAAATAGCTGAAAAGAAAACGAAAAATTTTTATTCTATATTTTCGACTTCTTTTTTCGCGTAGAATCACCCTCTTTCCGCTTGTATCACCAGTTACCAACCACCCTGTATACTAATAGAATGTTATGTTATTATATATATTATATGTATGTATTATAACGTAATGTATTATATCGTAATACATTATATACTAATTAATTATATTCAAGCATATTAGATAATATTACATTTCGTATGATTTAGTAGCACTTTTATATCATATAAATACAAAAGACGTTTAACACTATAAAAATCAGATGTATAGGACCAGTTACATAGTCGTTCCTCGTGAAAAAAATGACATGGAGAGAAAATTATTTCCACGTTATATTACACACGACGGATCAGACCCGCGGACTAAAAAGAAAATATCCTTTAAATTGAAGCATTAGATTCAACTAGAATCAAACAATATAAATTATTATAACCTAAGTTACTGTACCACGCCAAATGAAGTTACTTAAAATTCTCAATGAGAATTGCTTGTAAATTGACGACCAAATAAAAAAAAACATTATATTACATGTGCTCTTTGAAATAGTGCAACTTTGTCTTGAGATTTTTCCCACGACAATAAATAAAGCAGGCTTCACCCTGTATATAAAAGAAATTTTATTATTCAAGATTAAATTTTAATCTTATTATATGATTGAATTCCGTGAGCGTTAATTATCGCGAGGATCGTCTCGAAGGATCCGACAACTTGATTTCGAAGCTGACGATAAATTTCTCAGGTGTTACTCAATTCGCGAGAAGGTCACGCAGGTACAGTTGCAATTGGCATTTCGCGAAACGCAACAACGTCTAACCATCGAGTAAATCGAAAGTTCGATCGGCTTAGTTCGTAAGTTGTGCGGCATCCTGAGAAACCCCTTTGAGATTCACTCGACCTCGGGAACCCTTCGTTTGACTGATCCGCGTCGGTGAAAACACGAAAACACGCGAGCCACGGACACTTTGTCACCGTGTGTCGCGACAAACGCGTTCGTCTCGTTCGTGACGGACGTTCAGTTTTTAACAGGCAAACCGGATTTATACAGTTGCCAGGAGGACGTGCACGTCGACCGAACTCTCAGCTCTTAATTATTCATGCGGACGAATACGTGGAAGAGGCGAGGAAAATTCAGCGCGCGTCTAAACGGTGTTGAAAGCCCGCTTGTCCGCCATAGATATGATGTCGTCGCGAACTCCCACGACGCATTCTTACGTTCAAACGCCACCAAATTCATCGCGCGTCAACGACAACCAGCACGCGATCAACAACACCAACGTCCCTCCTTTTCCGCTTGTTTCGAAAGTTTTTGCGTTGCTTGAGAACCGTTCATATCGACTCTGCCAGTGTTGTTACGCGAAAACTTTTTATCGCGATTTCCAAGTTTTCTTGGGATACTTTACCTCCATGGAAAGCAATATTCCGATGTTCGAAGGTAATGGCGTGATTTTATGCACGAACGGAAGGTCGTTCGATTGAAGTTGATGCGAGTTTTACGAACGTCAAATAAATCAAATCTATCAAAGGTAATTTGTAGAAAATGATGTCGGCTACTTTGATAACGAAATTGCTATGTTGGTAAATTTATTGCTACTGGAAAGTGAATTCATTAATCGTGTTAGAATTTAATCTTAAAGTTAAGAAATAAATCTGTGCAAGACACAATGTTTATGTTGAACTAATATTAGGTGACGTTTATTAAACAAAATTACAGAACCAAATGTATTTAAAATATAAGTTTTTTTTTTTAATACTTTGCATTCACAATTTGTCCAATTTGGACATTTGATAGAATTTTTTAGCTGTTAGATTATCATGTGGGTGACTACCCCCAGCGAGGTACCTGTGTGAGTGTCCTGTTCAAGTGCCTGTGTAGGTGTCTGTATGTGTAATATCATTGCATTTCAACAAATCGACTCAACTAGTGAATCAGTAATAGTAAACTAACAGAAACGGAAGAGTTACGGATATAACACTGAAGAATTTGTAAACGAAAAAGAAATTACTACGAGTCAAACAATTCGCTTATAATTTATGTATCTCTCACACACAAATTAGCAATGGTATAATTGACATAAATGGTATCGGTTAACTTCGCGGTAATTGATATCATATGTTAATCTTATGATAATAATTCTGCAGAAAAAGGTACAAATGAATATGGATGGTATGGAGCAAAAACCTCTGCTACAAAATTTTATCCGCTTTATCACGATCAATTGACATCATCTAATTAACAATTATTCGCGTGCTGTAAATTAAAAGACTGATATTTTTGAAACTAGCGCGCCACTTTTCCGGCGAATGCGCAAAAATTAAATCGACTCGGATAACATCGATTGCCGAACGACGGTGGTCATTAAGCGGAGTAACGTCCTTCCACGCAAAATTAAGACCGGTTTTAATTGCCTCCGAGGCGTTTTTGGGCAATCGGAAGTTCGTAATGAAGTGTTCGTCGCAGGGTACTCGCAGCCGCTTTGTCGGTAGCGGGTTTATCTTGCCGACCGCGAGATAATAAAACCGTTCCTCGCTACGACAATCATTTAATGGCTCATTATCGTGACGATGTTCTCGCCTCGATTCAACCCTGTGCTTAAAACTGTTTCGTAGCACCCGGTCGCCCAACAAAATGCGCATAATTAGCTCGGACATGAGAATTTATTCAAGCGCAGAACTACCCTTCCGAAATTGAAAGTTAAGTTGATGAGCCTTTGCTCTGTATGTATAATCAACTTTCATCGACTGCTGCAAAAAGAGGGATGTTTTTTTACAAACAGTTTCCGCGGCTTTATAGTTCTTATACTTATAGTCCTGGATTTAAAAGTAAAACTAAAAATTACTAAAATTTTGTGCAAACTGGTTTACGAAAGTATTCGAACACTCTGGTATAGAAACTTTTGATTAATATGTGAATGTTGAAATTCCAAACATTTTGAAATTTCATTAGCGCTGTCGCAACGAATGTCATAATTATATCTTTTTTATTATTTAATTTGTACTTTACAATTTGTCCAGCTGGACATTTGGCAAATTTTTCTAACTTAATTGCTAAATAACACGTGGATGGCTAGCCCCAGCGGGATACCATCTTCCAGTTTGACTATTTTATTTCTTTAGTGAGGTCACTGGGGCGTATGATTATACTGATAAAATTTGAAAAAAAAAACTTGAAATAAACGAAATGTGTCTACTGACTATTTGTGTCTACTGTATCTACTGTCTATTTTAAAATCCATTTAAAGAAAATATGTTAACACGATACATTGTAATCGCTCGTTTAGAAATTATATTAGCCTAATCAACGCTTTAGAAATTATATTTCAGTCTAAATATGCAAAACTGCAATTACACTGGATTTTACAGGGATCGGAGTTGAAATAGCGCATCCAGGATGGTGTGCGCTGTATTTGGCTGTAAATGTAGAGTATAACACGCATCGCGCTGTCGACATATCTGCAATAGAAACGGAGATACGTTGATTAGAATATTTAAGCCTGAATATGCAAAACTGCAAATACGCTACATTTGACAGGGACCAGAGTTGATAGCCTAAATCATTTCAGAAAGCAAATCAAGTATGTCATTCTTATCTTTATATCCTGTTATAATAATATATATTTGATTATATGAACCGTATTATTGATCGTTCAATTATGTATATCGGTTTTGCTTCTTGTTACACGTGGACACGGAAATTACCTCTTACCTATAGGATAATCTAATCAATTTACACCGGTCAATCAGAAAGTCAACGATAAAATATTCTCGTTTAACTTCCTTCTACCAAGGTTTCACGCCCTTCTCGTTCGCGTTACTCGTTTTACCTGCCACCATATGCTGAGATGAAGTTGTAAAGCTATAGTATATCAGGTACAAAATTACCGGTATTTACCGAGATACTTATCTTGCCCGTTAGAAATCGACATACAAACCTTAGAAAATACTAATCAACAGAATTGTTACTATTTCAATTTCGTACTAATTCGCCTGTATATCAATATATGTACTTACATATAGAGTTTTTTGCACAGCTCTTTAATTAACCCTTTCCCAATGTAACAATAAATCTTGGAAAATGGTAAAAAATTCAGAATAAATGATTTCAGAAATAATCATTTCTATATCCCAAAGGTATCTGACGCGAGAAAATATCTACCTTGAACTTTCAATAAGAAGCAAATACGTGTTAATAAGTATATTACGTAGGATGTAATTTAGGACGTCAAATTTATGATACTTTACTTGAGTCAAAGTTAAAATTTTATATTTCAAAATCTTAATATCGATTAATCGTCTATTAGCAAATCCTAGAACATCAGATCTCTATCATAACGACGACGAGCAAATTAGAAATTATCCGTATAATAATTCACTCGTTCGGAAGCAGCTGTTTTACATTCATCTACAATTCCTCTTGGTACAGTGTCAGTAGTGGGTTAGAGTATACTTCGTCTCCATGCGTCATTACCGTTAATAATCAAGTAGCTCGCTTGCGGTTCAATGCTCAACTCTATTCCATTTAATCGTCGAATCGCCTGAAGATGAAGCCATAAAGATTATAATAGGTGTACGACTACCAGGCGCGTACCTATCTCCTCGCAGCCACCTCTCCTTTTACCGAGTCTCGAGACACGGTCAACATAGTCTGAAATAGTCTCCCACGGACGTGTACACGTACATCAGCCGTTGTCGTATGGGGTCTGCCGCACTGCTTTGGAATCGCCGACGCTCATTTTCATATTCATTAAGCCAACCCCAAGATTAGCATGCTAATTGCAATAATGAGCGGCAGCTTTCCACGTCCGGGCTTCTCTTCTTTCTCCCCTTGCCACCATCTGCATCCTTTCTTCTCTCACCTTTTTCATTTACTCGTTCACTTTCAATCACCTGCCCTTTCTTCGCCCTATTCGCTTTGTCATTGATAATACGAAGGGTAAACGTTGAAACGAAACTGTTCTCTATGAGTTGGAAATATATTCTTAGAATGAACGAATTATAGTTTGAACTGTAGGCTACGATCATTGGATTAGAGCAACGTACAAACATTTTATTTTTTAATTACAATAGTGTATATATAATTGGTAAATTGACTAGGGATAGAGTTTACTCGATATATATTATTAATTAAGTCACGGGGCCAAAAGAATTCCTTTTACCGGAAAACGTTTCAGTAGATACATATTTTCATAGTGATAAATCACTCGATTTTAATGCTGTGGACAATCTCCGAAACCTGTTTAAGGCATTTCTTTATTCATCCTCGATCATCATATTGCTTGATCAAAGAGAAAATTTGAAAATGTTCGGGAAAATAACGAGGGGAGAAAATATCTACACGATATGACGCGAAGCACATTAAAAAAATACATAATACCTCGCTAATTCAATTTTACTATTAAAAGTCGTTCACATCTCTCAATTATACCTACCAGAAACACGAAGAACGTTGAAAATTTCAAATGATACTAATTCGATAAATTTGCAGAAATTCTGTTTATTATAATGAAATTTTATTTATCTTATCTACACATGAACATCTATTACGTAAACGAAAATTTATATAAGCTCCTATTATATGATTTATTCATCCTTCGATGGATTTAAACAGAATTTTGCTATAAAAATTTTGATCTATTTGAAAGGCAGTCGAGATACAGCCAAACATCTTGAAAATGTCTTGATGATTCGTTGTTCGAGCAGACGCTGGTAGACGACGTTGGCCATCAACGACCTCCAGCGTCGAGGGGTCACGGGGTTACCTGTGTAAAACCCGTACGTTACTACCGGCAGGGTACGCGGCTCCTCGAACGTTATAAAGTCGCGTAACACCTGTTAAGTCAGGTACCCTACGAGACGGCACGAAATTTCCGTTCGACCGCTAGTGATTTACCGTGCACTGGCCGGCTTGCTTCCGAGAAAGCAGTCGCTGGTCTCTGCAAATGACTTTCTGCCGTAAAAATCCATACGTTAAAACGCGACTCAAGTACGTGGTGCCTTTTATTCAGACGGTATAAAGAGGTCCATTCACTTCACCATCCACTCGTCTTTTAGTTCTTAGCTCTTTTAACTTATTTTTAATACGTTGAAGTTATGGAAAAGTATGCCCTCCTAATTCTAATTACATTGGTTAATACTAGTAACTATAACGCTAGATTTACCGTAGGAAACAAAATTTAAAAATACATAAATATTAATTACTGGTACTTCGATCTCAAACTTTATTCAACCTATCAGCATAATTCCAAGTGTCTCAACTCTGTTGTTTTCCTTATTCCTTTTTCACGTTTGCATCTCTTATTATTTACTATTTTGGAATACTTTACTCCATTTATTACAAAATAACCTCCATTTTGGATCATGTAAACCCGACAAGAATCGCAGCGTTAAACCTCAAACCTTTTCATACATCTTCAAACCTCGTCAAATCCCGTCTTTTCCTTATCAAAATTTCCAATCGATTTCATCGAAAAGCTCTTTTACTAAAAACCTACGCGACTCGTTCGATCTTCCGGCTGAAGGATAAAGAAGCCTGATCGAACGTATTCATTCATAAGTGGCCGGTGGATCGTTTCCGTGCGACCATAGGGTTCATTGGATCGAGGCTAGACGCGCGTGCACGTGAGCAGGGCGCGCTCGTGCTCCTCGTCGGTACATATCGTGCGTGCTGGCAGGTGTGTAGGTGTAGGCCAGTCACGTAGGTGATTGTGTAGGTGAGCACACAGTGTTTGGAGCCGTGTGTATGGCCGGTGTAAGCCGGTCTACTTGGGTGGTCTGTCGAAGAAGGGACCGCACGCAGAGGCCTATCCCCACCAGAAAAACTTTTCTCTCGGTCTCTCTCGCGTTCTCTTCGTCTCTCCCGTCGGCCCTATTGCTCAGCAGCCGTCGCACACTATACCAACCGGTCTCGTATGTATACGCATCAAGCATACACCTCCGTGTGGATGGCCGGAATATCTCTCAATCTAGCTGGCTGAATTCCGGCCGGTACTTACCGACGAGAAAGACTACTCTCTAAACACGGCCGACTAGCGTTTTAACGTTATTTGTGTCCGCGTTAGAATAAATTTCGGACCGCCTCGTCGCTGGAGGTCGATCTTTAGTGGCGTGTAAGTACGCGACACGATCACCGACCACATCGTTTTCTGATGTACATCGAGGACGATTGAATTTTGACGAGATGCGGTGTCGTGTAGTGTATCTATGTCTCATGTGAGGCATCTTTATCCTTAAGTTTCGGTATAACTGATATCCTTGTGAGAAAACCAGGATTTCGATACGAAATACACTAGATGGGATATGGTAATAGCATATTACATGGAGTATGGTGAGGGTTGTAATTTTTAATTTATTTTGCTCTTGTACTACAGATTAGCAATAGCGGTGGTTCTCATTGCTCATATTACATAGATTTTATTAATCCTCTATTGGCAAATATATATATCTGATATCTCACATACATATATGTATATATATATGTCGAGTTCTCATTGGGCTTAGGTGTAACGAATCTTCATTTGGATTAGCCATCGTTGTTCTACAATGTAAATGATATTTACTTAAATATGATTATTACAGAATTTGACAAGTAACCGTGGCGATTAGATACTCGAGATGCTAATGACGAATCCACGGTCAACAGGATAGCAAATGCGTTTTCGTTCAAAATCTAAGTCGAACTGAGCTTACTGGCCCACAATTCAAGTGTAACTCAACTTATTTGTCCACAGTAAAAGTAGAACTCAACTAACTCGTCTCAGTCCAAGTGGAACTGCACTTATATACTCTTCTCTGTACCTCTCTGTACCCCTCGGCTCAACTATATTTTTAAGAAGAGCTATACAACTACTCCATACCTCTGTTAGGTAAAAACGTCCATCCCGTGACCCTGGCTACGTTTAGCGACCAGATGTGTCACTTCGAGCCCAAGCCCACTGCCATTAATCTCGGGCAAACACAATCAGATTAAATCATAAACAACTACTTACAAGTTTTATTATTTAAGTACAGCTATAATCATATAATACATACAGGGTGTTTGGTAACAGGTGGTACAAGCGGAAAGAGGGTGATTCTACGCCAAAAAAGAAGTCGAAAATATAGAATAAAAATTTTTCGTTTGAGGCTTTGTTTTCGAGAAAATCGACTTTGAATTTTCGCTCGGTACGCGTGCACTTTATCACGTCTCGTTATAAAGTGGATATTATCGCAGTTTAAGTTTGTTCTTGCCGTAACGGAAAATTAGGAATGCATAATGAAATAATATGAAGTAATCATAAAGTTTATTATTACAAAAATAGCTGAAAAGAAAACGAAAAATTTTTATTCTATATTTTCGATTTCTTTTTTCGCGTAGAATCACCCCCTTTCCGCTTGTACCACGAGTTACCAATCACCCTGTATATCTCACATTAAATGGTTATGTTCGAAGCAAGCTATTTACTGTCCTAGTATTCACTTGAAGTGAGAACTCCAGTATCAATGCAGTTAGAAAAGCTATGTCAAAGGAAGAAGATGAATGCTTCAATGGTGTACAAGCATTGTGAATTCAACAATTATTCTTCTGAATCATCGAATTCTGTCGCCATTCTACGAAAAAGTGGTAGGGAAATGATTCATTTAAACAATATTATAACTTTGAGTGCGTATAGCGTTTTCTCGGAGCATTTCGCTGTACGTTGTTTCATCTATTTCGAAGTTGGTTGAATCCGATCAAGAGCCCTCGAGTCACCTGGAGAGCCACCCTCTAATCCCGCATCGGATATCATCGATACAGTAGCGTCATTAATCACAGGGTATCGCGTAATTCCTCGTGACAGGCTATCGTTTTTTCTTCCCCGTTCCGTTTATCGTCCACGTGTTTAATTGATTACAGACGGTTTCATCCGCGAAACGCGATCGACGACCGCTTCGCAGGTGTTGCGAAGATTGTTTGCGGACATTGTAACGTCATTAACTCGGTATATTATCCATCATAACTAACGAGGTTTACCCGGGACACGAGTCAGCCTCTCTCGCTTAAGCATCGTTCAGATTAGTCAAAGTTAACTGAATTGCAAATCGTTTGAATTCAACCAACTTGAAACAACTCTCTAGCAGCGTGAACTTACTATTTACTTGATTTGAAATATTCTTTGAAGTTTTTATACTAGTCTTCATTCGTCATGTTACTTCGCCTCGAATTGCTTCGATCCATACAGTTTGAAACACTTTATTAATGTGAACTTGTCGTTTTAGTCGAAGTAAAATATTCTTTCAGATTTCAAAGCAAGTTAAGGTTGAAATCAAGTTTCCACTATTTCTTCACTGGGACGTCACGTTTATACCACGTAATCTTTAGTTTATAGAAGCCATCATTTTTAAATAAAATACCTTGTACTATTGTTTTGACGTTTTTCTCGTTCAAAATGACTAATTGCTTATTGTCACAAGATCAACTTTAATTTTAACCCAAATCAACCTACAGTTCATCGATAAAAAGTCTCCTGATATAAGATAACTAGCAGGTAGCGTAATGTTACTTCCAGTTTCATACTTTTAAAACCCGTCAGACCCATAGAACAAGTTGATTTCTTCTAAACTTTATGTTCAATCACATCGACGATGAGTAAATCATCAAATTCTTTTACAAACATTCTCACATAATTTCTACACCTTCCTTTACCTTCCATGGTCAACACTCATAACGTGTAGATCCAAACTTCAAATTTTGGCAACTCATTCAATTTTTTCTTCTTTCTAAACCTTCGTCATTTATCGATGCTAACTAATCTAAGAGAATCTTTACGTTTATCATGTAGAAGCACGGTATGTGCGTTTCTATATCGTAGAGAATTGAACGAACGTATACGACAGGAAGATTGTGAGCGTAGTTCTCGCGGGATTCCACTGGTGTTCGCGAGGATTCCGAAGGAACGCCCTGATTAAACGCTCCGTGGTAACGCGTGCGCGCGCGAGCAAACGCTAGTACACAGGCGAGCGTAATACGTTGCACGCGTGTGCGTAGACGTGCCGCTTTATTACGCGGCGTGGAGTCAGGAATGCCAAGCTTCGTCGCGATCTAATGACTCCCGCTATTACTCAGCCGAGAGTTTGGCGAATCTGCCTAATCAAGTTGACAGTGTACACGTGCGCGAGCAACCATATGCTGCTACGTTTGTATGTAAGTACGTGTGCAGTGTCTCAGTGGTGGAGAAATTGATTGCCGATCGACGCGTTAACTTTAAGCAAAACGCGTGTCGTAGCCACTCGTGTTGATTAAGCGTAGCGCTTTATCAAAGTATCGGATAAAGTTAGGAAACATACGAGCGAAGACATTATGCGTAAAAAGATGGCTAAAGCTATGATACTGAAAGATACAAACATTATTTTAGACACTGGTGCCACGGAAAATGATTCTATCAGGATATGGATCAATTAGATTTGCGTTCCTTTCACTAGTTCATTTTCCAACCACGAACAAAGGATAACTTCCATTTTATACAAAATACGATATTTTTTACATCTTTCATAATTATTAGCCTCAGTATGTTTGTACACTTGGAAAATTGAAAATTTGGATTCGTCATGCGTATTTCATGGAATTGAAGAATTTGAAGAAATCAGAAGAATTTTGTTACCTAAGAAAAATTTTCCCTGAAAAATTTATTGAAAGAAAAGAAATTACCATTAATGTTTTACAAATGTGAAGTAATTCCAAATTTGTGGTATAATGCATAAACAAATATTGCATTAAAAAAAAAATAAAAAGACTTTTCATAAAACGTCAAATTATAATTATAATTATACAAGGTGGTTGGTAACTGGTGGTACAAGCGGAAAGGGGATGATTCTACGCGAAAAAAGAAGTCGAAAATATAGAATAAAAATTTTTCGTTCGAGGCTTTGTTTTCGAGAAAATCGACTTTGAATTTTCGCTCGGTACGCGTGCACTTTATCACGTCTCGTTATAAAGTGGACATTATCGCAGTTTAAGTTTGTTTTTGCCGTAACGGAAAATTAGGAATACATAATGAAATAATATGAAGTAATCCTAAAGTTTATTATTGCAAAAATTGCTGAAAAAAAACGAAAAATTTTTATTCCATATTTTCGACTTTTTTTCACGTAGAATCATCCCCTTTTCGCTTCTACCACCAGTTACCAACCACCCTGTATAAATTATAAGAGGTTGTTTATCGCGTTGAACATGTCATACTCGAAATTCGTCGATCATTTCGCAGATATGGATTTATAAAATGGTAACTATACAGTATAACGATAAATCAGAAGGTAAATGAAGGCAAAGGTAGAAGTTAAATGAAGACAAATGTAGCTATAACACTGAGTTAAGATCACACGAGTCATACGTATACGCAACAACTTCCCTTTTAATTAACTTTGCACACTGAATCCATTCACATAGAGAAAGACACGCTAAAGCTAACAAAGAAACGCTTTATATATCGGCAAGCGAGATCAAAATTGCTCGTGTAATGAAAGAGACCGCCCAACAGGCAGAAATTAGATAAACGGATTACAGTAGCCAATTCGTGTTTCCGTGACTGGTAACAATAGTAGTTGCGTCTAATTAGACTAACATTTTCATTGCTTCTTTACCAACGTGGATATAATTACTCGAAACAACGGTCGCGATACGATTTAGATAGCACGGCTATGATGATCCTAGTTAAGAGCTGGATCTCTAATTGAATCTTGCAGCGCGAGAAAAGTCGGGATCCGGCGTGTCAAAGCAGGCACGCGAGTTAAGAGAAGGTTTGAAGAGAAGGTTTCTCTCCTTCCAAGTCGAAGAATCGTTGGAATGTCGCCGGGTGTAAATGTATTAAATGCATCGATAAGAAAAGCTTAACGTCCAATCTTGCCTGATGCGTCCCGCAGGATATTTCTATTCGCGAATTCCTTTCGTGCGCAGGACCTCTTTCTTACTAGTGACGTAATTTCAAAAGGACTAAATTTACGTGAGAAGTTTAACTGAAAATATAAATAGCATGTCATTTTGCCACAGAAAGCTTTATTTCTGAGTGAATTCATGTTGAAAATTCGCTGTGTGTGTGTACACTTAATAGATGTCACTGCGGTATGAGAGTGATGCTATGAAAGGGACAGGTTTTGAATGGGATAAGTCATATTTTTTTTCTTTTTTTTTATTATTTAATTTGTACTTTACAATTTGTACAGCTGGACATTTGGTAAATTTTTCTAACTTAACTGCTAAATAATAATAATAAAATTAATAATGTGGATGGCTAACCCCAGCGGGATACCATCTTCGAGTTTGACTATTTTATTTCTTTAGTGAGGTCAGTGCGGTGTTTTCTTTTTAGTCTTCTTTCTATGAGAATTTTGCTCTCTTCAGCAGTCAGCTGGTTTGGAAGATAAGTCATATTGCCAAAATTCTAAGCGCATTACGTATACAAATTATTTTTCTCTTTATGCCAACACTGGTATCTAGTTATTTGATTTAAATTTCACTGCGGTCGCGCTCACAACAAAATAGTAGTCCACGGTTGATGTTTCTCGGACGTGAAAATAAAATTTTCTTTCGTTTTCTGTCTCGTTTTGTAAATATATTTTTATTTATATAATGTTATATACTAAGTATTATGTTTTTAAAAGTGCCTATATTCAATTGAAACGTTAAAATTCAAGAGGTAAGTTTGACTGATTATTTTCTTTGCTTTCAGATTATTTTATAATCTGTTTATTTATAGTCTTGAATTAAATAACACAACAATCTTGAAGAGGACTATCTTTATTTTATTACTTAAATGTTTTTTGTATGTACATTTGTATGTACGTATATACAAATGTACATTTTGTATATACGTACTTATATTCACCACTCGTGGATGTTCTTACGTTGAACTTAGTTTGCGAGACACAAATTTTGTAACAATTTTTACTTTATAATTCAAGAAGCTTTGTTTTATAATAGCAAGGTTTAGGATTATAATTGTAATACTTGATAAGATTATTTTCATTTGTATGCGTTCTTCATACCGTATAAAGTTCCATTCAAAATTACCTAGTCGTAAAAGGGACATTTCCAACTTATTTAAAACTCTAAAATTTTGTTATTTTCCATTACTATTGACAAGTTTATGATATACAGGGTGGTTGGTAACTGGTGGTACAAGCGGAAAGGGGGTGATTCTACGCGAAAAAGGAAGTCGAAAATATAGAATAAAAATTTTTCGTTTTTTTTCAGCAATTTTTGTAATAATAAACTTTATGATTACTTCATATCATTAATTATGTATTCCTAATTTTCCGTTACGGCAAAAACAAACTTAAACTGCGATAATATCCACTTTATAACGAGACGTGATAAAGTGCACGCGTACCGAACGAAAATTCAAAGTCGATTTTCTCGAAAACAAAGCCTTAGACGAAAAATTTTTATTCTATATTTTCGACTTCTTTTTTCGCGTAGAATCACACCCTTTCCGCTTGTACCACCAGTTACCAACCACCCTGTATGAAAGATATACTATAAAGATATATAAGTAAAAATCGGTGTTAAATTTGCAGATTATAGTACCCAAATTATTTTACTATAATAATTACCGATCCAGAAGAAATATTTATACCGTTTATAGAATAAATACAGCCAAGTATAAATATAGTTCATAAATCTTTAACATCCATCTACTAAAAAATGAGAGTGTCACTTTCTTCCAGAAATTGTCCAAACTCTACATCTTTCGCTTGATTTTTCATATACATAGATTTGCTCCGTTTAGGTTCGTATCAGCAGTTCGAAAACGCTCGATAGAATAGGAGAACGTAATTGAAGCTTACCGTTGCTTACCGATCTGCATCTCCTACTGTTATTACCCGCAATTGATTCGTCTCGTTGTATATGGATAGAATGTCGCGCATGTATTTATTCGTTGTTTCTCTGACGTCGAGCCCGTCGCGTGTGGAACCTGTTTTCCGTCAGGTAATAATTTATGCGCGTACAATGACGTTAAACCAGTTATTTTGTGTATAATTCCGCGCCACCTATGCGCACTATTAATAGCACAGACGGACGATAATGACATGAATGAAGATCTGCAAAAAAGTCAGCTGGCCCGTAGAAAATTTATCTGGTTTCTCTGCGTTGCATGCGTGGCGTCGCGAGAACTAAACATTAACCGGAGTCTAGTGGTATTCCTTTTCGCGCGTCGACCGCAATAAACCGGTTGGATCATTCATAAAATTGGTATCGGCGTTTATTGATATCGTAGCCTCATACGATGCTATTTTTATCCGGCCTTTTTACTTGCTTTTTCCCTTTTATTCAAGCTGAATTGTTTCCCTCGCTTTTAATCGACGCTTTCTCTTTCTCCTATAGAACCGGTTTGTTGAAATTACGCCTGCGATCGCTGGGTCAAAGTGTTTTCAATCGCGTTACATACGAAATTAACGATCGTTCGTTAGAGCTAAATTTCGCTTGGGGATGTCGTTAGAGTCGGCTTGTACATTATCCTGTATAATCGTACGTTGGCGTAACGTGGTTTTTCAAGCAAAAGCGATCAAGTATTCGCGTTAGTAATCGTTGCGAGCTAATTCACGCGCACGAGAGGCTTGGACGACACGACGTCCATAACGGAGAATGAATACCTACATATTATTTATCGGGCAATCATCGTCGTTTCACCGCTTTCCCTCGCTGACGATCGAAATTCATCGTTGCACACAAATTCACCCGGCCTACTACCCGAAGAGTGACTACGAAGAAGACCCCCGGGGGTGATACTTCGCTTAATCGCCAGCTCGCGGTCCTTTATTGCCAACGGTTACTTTGGTTAAGTACCAGGGTCATTGAGAAAATTGTGGGTCTGTTTGCACTGTCAGCCGGTGGACTGGTTTCATTCGGTTAAGTCGACGGACAGCCTATACTTGAACCGAGCACCGGACAAAATCGCTCTATCAGCCCCGACCGAGACACACGGAATGTGGATTCAACGACGTCCCAGAAGGAATCTTTTCAACTATCTTGGGATTACACTCGGCTTGATTTTATTTCAATTAAATGCCTCCTGTATGTCCGTGCAGAACATAACAACGTTTTATATTCGCCGGTTAAATCTAAACGCGTATGGTACTTAAGGAATTTACAGCAGGGATCCCTTCAATTCATATATGCACAATTTACTATCCATAAAATGATTTCCACCAAAGACATGTTTATTTATTTATTTATTTATTTATCCTCATTTTCTGTATTCTTTCCTTTCATATTTTTACATACGTTGAGTTGCTCGAAATGTTCATATCGTTTTGTTATGAATTTCTATCACATAACGAGAAATTATTAAACAGGAAATTAGTCATTCAGTAGGACCATATTTGAAACATATTATATGTTGAAGATGGCCAATTATTTGCTAATTTTTACTAAGTATATGTGTGCAATAAATACGTTGTAATTTCCTATACATTTTTAGATTCTTCTAGAACTTAATCATAGCAATCCTCTTTCATTTACATAGTTTCAATGAATTTTCAAAACGTTTCACGTACCACATACAATATGAACATCACAGTTTGCTATGGTAGGCGTCCAAATATCTTTGCGAGTCAGTGTATACTGTTTTTGTTGGCGCGATGCTACCGAGAAGGATTAGAAACGTGCCCTACCGATCGGTTGTCGCGTCTCGATTTTCCTGAAGCAGACAGAGGAAACCCGTTCACCGTGACCGAGCTGAACGCGGGGAGTCGATGGCGGGAGCGACAGAGGGATAGTCTCTCGTTTCACGGGGATAAAAAGAACCGTCGCAGGTTGGTACGCGTGCGTCGTTGTGGTGGACCCTCACCTCGGACAACAGGTTATATAAGGTCGGGGTCCAAAGTAACCATTATCGAGCACGATATCTTCGTACCTGGTCGTTAGAGAGAGTAGCCCCCGACCACGAAGAGGAACACGAAGAGCGTACTTGAAGAAGACTCGTTACGTTACAGAGTGGAAAGAGAGGCCTGGCCGTAAAGTGGCCTTTGTCATTGGAGACTTCCTTGAACCCCCGGTTACGGATCTCTTCGGTATCGAATGTTTTTCAACGGCGGAAGGAGCCGCCGCGTCGGCCGTTTTTCGAGAAGCAGTTTTACTTGTCAGTTTCGGACTCGATAATTATTGCTACGGCCAAAGGTACCAGGGTATCGACCAAGTCGATCGTCTTGGGACGAGAAAAGAGAGAGAAAGAGATTTTTTATCGTTGCACGAGCAGGAGGATTACGAGGTTCGCCGTCTTTAAACGATCCGTCAGTGGATACGAACGTCGACGGTCAGACCTAACTGCAACTGTTCTCGGTTAAGAAAGTGGCAACTCGGTTAAAACGACAGTCGGTTAACGACGTTAAATTACACACGAAACGGAGCAAAGTACAGGAGAATGGAGCTCATTGCGAAGATATTGTATGATGCAAGATTACTCGTCCAGAGTAGAAGTTCTTTCTTTTTTATTTCCAACCTGGGTATATAAATCATAGGGGAGAATTTGTCGCGAGGTCAGATTTATCCCAACGAGGCGCCAGACCGCGTAAAGTCGTACAAACGAGTGGAGTACCCAACGTGTTTCTTATGGTAGATGAAGACTCTGCGATCGGTGGACAGGATGATCGACCGATAATGGTGACGGAAGAGGAGGAGAAATATTAAGCCAGGTTCACGTGTACATCGAAGGGGCGTTTCGACGTGCTTCACCTGTCTCCCTTCGTCGCTAATTGTGGAACACGAATGACGTTTCGTTGTTCGTCTCGTTATAATTGTTAACGGCGATGTGTAAATGTCGAAGCTAGTTTGACTCGTTGCAATTTCATCGAATCGCAAATCATCTTCGTTATTCGTGCCTATTATTTTCAAAGAAATTATATTATAGCAGGATCAAGAGTAACAAGCTAAATACCTTGATATGTAGTTAATCACAATGGAAATAATGAAATGTTACAGGTAAAATACAGGTAAAATACCTATATTTCAACAGACAAGTTAAAAAATATAAATATAGATACAAATAAAATAAAAATACAAAAATAGATACAAATAAATAATGCACGTGAATATACAAAAACACCTGTAATAAAATACTTGTTATAACATTTACAGGGTAAAAACAAATTTCGCTTTCAGTTTCTTTATCCGTACTCATAAAAATCTAAATTTGCATGAAAATTCGCAATCTATTTATTACCATGATCAATTACAAAATCCGAGAAACTCCAATGTTTGACCTATATAAAAAAAGCCATGAAATTTGAACGAATGCATATGAATGAAGCATCGGATTAATTCAGCAAACAATCATCACGCTCGGCAAGGCCGTAAAAAGAATGACAGAAACACAGCGGTAGGAAGAAAGAGAAGGAGAAGGAAGGACGAGTGGAAGGAGAGGAACTCGGCTGATCACAGTCTATGATTATGTTCTTGACTTTCGCGGTCAAGCTCCTTCATCCATGCTTCCACGGTTCCCTCTATGGTGTTCCTTCCATGCGGCTTCATGCCGCTATTTATAGAGGCTTATTACTTTATTGCAACCCGACTCTGAATGCATTTCGCCCACGCAGTAGTTTAGCGAAAAGTTTTTCGTTCCAGCACCGCGGATCTACGATGTTCCTTAGTTATTTCGACAAAATCGTCGCCTCGATACTAACCAACGAAATTTAGTATCGGTCATCCGACAGGTGCAATTAATCAGACTTTAATGATATTCGTACTGAACACGACTATAGCCCACGGTTTGCATTTCGAACGTCCTGCGTTATGTTGTAACAGAAGTATAGGTCATAATAAAAAGTAGATACACGAGAATATTTGAGCAAAATTAACGTTATCCAGGAATCGTATATCTCGTACGCGTGGGCTACACGACGAAGTAGAAAGTTACGATGTATCAGATTCTCTGGCTCACTCACGGATTAGGAAAAAGATTAGATCAGTAGAAGAGGATAGTACGCGTGAGATAAAAATAAGATAATAGTATGGTAGAACTTTGTTTAGATGAATTATGCCGAGGAATAAGATAGTTCTGGTTCTAATAATTATTTTACTAGAACTATAGTATAACTTAATAATTGATAATATTAATTAAATTACAGACTTTTTCGCAATTTCATCATTTTATTTCAAAATACGATAATCGAATGATTTGCCATCTGGAAAATTCACTTGTAAAATGAAAAAAATATAAAATACTAACTTCGAATTCTTCAACGTCTGAATTATAAGTTAGAGAGTTAAAGAAAAGGTTTTTCTTATATTAGGTCGCCCGAGAAGTGTCTTTCTTTTACAGACACGTCTTTTACAACGGTGCATCTTTATACAAACATGAAACCTAATCTGTCGAACGTTGTGATCTTTATTTCGATAGAACAAAATGGATCGTACGTAATTCGATAAAATAATATAAAACGGAAAATATCGTGCATCCACTATTTCCTTGTAAAACGAAAGAAACTTTTCGGACGACCTAACACCTCTGACGTTCGTACAAACGCATTATCACAAACAGTGACACTTAAATAGTAAATAACGTTATTGCTATATATTTTAATAAGAAATAGAAATTTACAGTCTGCTGTTCGAGGGCTGCTCCTGTTATAATTCATTAATTCGTCGTTAATTTGTTCAAATTCGAATAACGTAATTGTACGTGGACAAAAATGCCAAAATACGGATGGGCAATAGCGTGCGATCTAAAACTGAACTGATTCGTATAAACGAAGTGCGGAGAAGCAGAATTCTAGGGTATTAATTAATGAAAAAATTTGGCGATACATCGATCAGTTGATCATTGATCTATTAGTAACATTCAGGGACGTATTTAGAGTTGGAACAGGCCACCCTGCAGCCGACTTTCGCCACACACCTTGCCGGCATCTCGCCGTAGGCAAGAAGGCGGTCGGCGTCTCGGCTCATTAAAGCTAATAATGTGGATTTACTAATCTCTCTACTCCGCCAGACGGATATGACCCCCCTACCATTCCACTGTCTTCCTTCCATCGTATCTTTGAGCTCGATAATTCGTGAAATTGACGCGTCCTTTGAACTTTACAATCCTATACGCTGAAATATTCTTTGAAATTTTGAACAGACCTTCCAGTAAGTTATACGCAAATTACAAGTCAGCTAATTACCCTATTTCGTGTAATATTGTAAAATTATCAAGTAGATGACTCTGACCTATAACTTGTAACAATTCACTAACATTATTAGTTGATAGGAGGAGTGCAGAATGTTAATTAAATAAAAAGAACGCACACATTCACACTGATCTCGAATCGTATAGATATATCCGAAACGAATATTTCAAGCATAAAATTGTACGAGATCATGTAAGAAAAAGAGAACCGATTTCGCAACAGTATAGCGTTCTCGCCTAAATGATGCTTCTGTCGAACCAGTGGCGTCAGTGGAATCAATGTTGAGACGAAATGAATGGAACAGCGGGTCGATTCGGTAAGACGTAAGGATTCTTTGTTATGGGAAACCGATGTTACGATAAACGGCGAAACAAGTCTCAAGCGATTCGAGGGTACCCTGTTGTCCCGCAAAAACACGACACGAAACACCGGTGTATCCATTCATTTCTCCGGCCATTTATCATCGCGAGTTTGTCGTAAAACGTGAGAAAATTGTTGTACCCCGGTCAGGACAAATTAGCTCAGTTTCGCTCCACTTATTCTCACGAGGAAAAAATGTAATAGACCGGCGCATGAGTGGCGATAATGCTAGGGTTTCCAGTTGGACATAATTAACTACCTTGGAGCGCTGGTTAGGAAAGCTGTAAGGAACTTATTACGAATAATGTAATTTTTGTACGTTGGAAAAACTTAATTGACGATGGCGTTTATATTATCCGGGCACAGAAATCTACCAATTTACCACACGAGCTGTCGATCGTTTGAGGAATCATTCTGATACATTTTTCATTTTCGACTATGCGATTCAATTATCAAGATTCGTCGAGTGAAATAATCTACAAAGTAATGAAACGATTCATTCGACGACGTGGCAGTGACAGGAGTGAGGCGAACTACCTGAGCTTACGTCCGAAATTATGGCAGCCTGTTATCGAACACTTGTTAATTTTCAGCCTCTTCGGCAATCACGCAAACATCTCAGGGTTACGTAAAGACAACTGGATATTTATGTCCACAAGCGATATGTATCACGGTGGTATATTCTACTAGTTCGTCGAAAGGTCGATCATCGACCTGCGCTATATTCCAGGGCGCCTAACCCGGTTATAGCGTTGATCAATTTTTTATTTGCCCTAACGTCGTTACATTTCATCACTTTGGGTTGAACGTTCTGGTAACTCGCTTTCCATTACTCCCTTTGACAGCTTGCCTTCGTTACATCGTTTCGTAGCGGCGCTGGCTACTGAAACTTGTATTGAATTCGTTTTCACGTACATGATGGAACTTGTTGCTCGACCGTCATCCTTCCGACGATTTTGATTTTAAAGCGATTTTTATCGACGATTAAGATAGCATTTTCGATAAGAAAGACATATCATTTTTAATATATGTAATGTTACATAGCGTAATATAAGCATATTACACTAGCATATACAATAGGAAAGTGACGCATACACTTACAGCTATAAATAGTAGAAGACAGTACTAGAACGAAAGTTTCATCTACGGGGGTAACTTTAATAATCTCTAATCGAGCGTGACTGTAAAATTCCTTCGCGACGACCTTTGAAACAAAGTGTCGATAGAATTTCAAGTCCTCTGATCTTCTGACCTGTCAACCAGTACCCTAGTCAGTTTTTCGGTTGCCTTATAGGGGACATTCCCCTTCGATCGTATAAATTCATTAAAACAACCCTTCGCTGGTGCCGCGCTGCTCGATGTCAATCGAATTCCAAACATACTCGGCAAGAGGGTGTACCCTTTTTTCTCGCCAGTCGAATCACTCGAGTTTACGTAGGGGTTGCATGCCTCGAGCTGCGATATTTGCATTTAGCTGTCTCATCTTTCAATCGTCTTAACCCTCGTTGATATGAGAGAAAATAACCTAAACGAACTTACGAGTTCTTCTGCAAGTCGTAGTTGACAGGACAATATGCGAGCACTGATTGTATAGTGCTTATGAATTAATTGCTTTTCACGAGCCCTATCATTAGACTTATCCATGATCTAAATAAAATATTGTGAAAGCTATGGTGAAAAATGTATGAAGAAATATTGATGAGGGAGAAATATAATGTATGAAGAAATATACAGGGTGGTTGGTAACTGGTGGTACAAGCGGAAAGGGGATGATTCTACGCGAAAAAAGAAGTCGGAAATATAAAATAAAAATTTTTCGTTTGAGACTTTGTTTTCGAGAAAATCGACTTTGAATTTTCGCTCGGTACGCGTGCACTTTATCGCGTCTCGTTATAAAGTGGATATTATCGCAGTTTAAGTTTCTTTTGCCATAACGGAAATTTAGGAATACATAATGAAATAATATGAAGTAATCATAAAGTTTATTGTTACAAAAATAAACGAAAAATTTTTATTCTATATTTTCGACTTCTTTTTTCGCGTAGAGAATCACCCCCTTTCCGCTTGTGCCACCAGTTACCAACCACCCTGTATATAAACTAACTTCTATATTTTAGAAAAAATCATTCAAATACCCAAAAATTTGTATAGAAATATTTCTAGAAAAAGTGATAAATTGTATAATTTTAGTATATCTGGGTCTTCACGTACGTATTTGCAAGCTCAAAATACCTTATGTTCTTCCAAATATGTTCTCTAAGGTAACACTTAATTAAACACATTCTTGAGTTAGATTGTTACGCATGACGAAACTTCTACACGACGCATATTTTGCGTACCGAAGTATCTTTATAATCTCCGACATTTTACATTCTGTTGTCTGCATCCTTCACGGAGCTGAAAATCGTAAACGCGATCATTGAGAGGAAGATTTGAACGAATGAGATACAAGAAAGAGAGAAATCTACTGACGTACCACGAAGAGAGTGCAGTCAAGATCGATTTAATTCCTGAAATTAGTTAGAATTTATATCGTACCAATTTTTATCGCTCTATCTATTTTATAATCTTTACAATCGTTTCAAATTCTGAGCAGCCATGTAGACTCATATTTTCTAAAATATTATCGTCCACAGCATAACTAGACTACGGATTTTTACGTATTCTGTTGGAATACAACGATATTACGCACATAGACACAAATAATCTTAAACAGACACCTACACAGGTATTTGAACAGGACATTTACACAGGTCATACTCACTACACATAGAGAGTGGGGTTTAAAATCTTTAAAGGGCCATGGGTCACTACCTAGAGTCAATCTGAGAGTAACTGGCCAACTGTGAACAATCCATAAATTCTTTACCTGCACACTTTGTTAATTATACCATACCACTCAGTTATATTTTAGATACATTTGGTTCTGTAATTCTGTTTAATAAACATCACCCACTATTATTTCAACATAAACATTGAGTCTTCCACAGATTATTTATCTTAACTTTAAGATTAAATTCTAACATATTCATATGAAATTAAAAGCACACAAAGTGCGCAAATTGCATATAACATAACAAACACGAAGGTGGTACCCCGCTGGGGGTAGCCACCCACATGATAATCAAACAGCTAAAAAATTCTATCAAATGTTCAAATTGGACAAATTGTGAATGCAAAGTATTAAATAAAAAAAATAAAAAGAAAATATACAAAATATGCAAAGTAGAGTATTAGTTATAATATTCGAGATGTAAAATGAATTTATATTTAAGCTTTATCTCTTTAATTGTGTTCATAAAGATATAAACTTGCATAAAAATTTAATTATTAGATATTACCAATAAACAATTGCCTAAAGTTCCCTAAGTAATCGTCCAAGTTGGAATATCCTGCGCGAAATGCCGAAATAATGGTTGAGCCCGTAGAGAACTCGTTCGTATAGCTACGTAAGAGCCGAAAGAGAGAAAAGGGTTCGCGGTAATTACGTAAGAGAATCAATTAAGCACGTGAATACCTGAAGAGCTATATCCATCCACCTACCTACCGAGGGTTATTAATGAACTCGTCAGATATCCGTTAAACGTTCCCAGCTCGAACTCGCGGACCATTCTCTCTGCTTGGTACTATGCATCGAGTGATTAGTCGCCCTGAGCGCTGCTGTTATTTCGAGGGTAACGGGGACGAATTGGTAATTAATATCGAGGGCCTACGTTGGTTCACCGAGGGTTGGGTTCGGGGGCTTCAGCGAATAAACCGTCAGGGTGGATCCATCCGGACGCGCCCCCTCCGGAGATGTTAATAGGCGTTCACCAGGGTGCTCTTGCTCCTTTTATTTTCCCGCTAAACGCTCCGTTTTATTGGATTTTCTTTGATCCGTGATGGAAGGTAAAGATTACAAAGATAGAACGGAAGCTTAATCCTTTTGATTAGAATATAAGAAGAAATTGCTGAAAAATTGTTTCTATTAAATTGCTGTATATAAAATATCGTTTCTGTGAAACTTTCAATGATTAAATTTTGTTCTGTCAATTATTAACTGCACCAAAAAAGAAGAAATTTGATATAAATCATATGCACGCAGGCTCAAGCATTCGAACACTTGTAGATACTTTAGGAATATATTACGCGTAATATATCGAAATGTCAAATATCACGTATAATTTCTATATGTATGTATTTCCAGATTATTTTTTCAGATACCAATATAATCGTAAAAGTGGTGCTTCATTACGTACAGTGCTAATGAAATTTCATAGTACGTATTCCTTTACCTTCCTATGTATTCTTCCTTGCTTTTCAAATTAGTTTTCATACTTATTATATTTTTTTTCAAATTAGCATTCATAATTAGTATTTTTTCCTTTAATTATTCTTCATACTTATTATATTTTTTTAAAAAATTAGTTCATAAATATAGAGTCGCGTGACTTATAATTTAAAATCGTAATACGATTCGTCGGAATGGAAAATGATCTCGGCTGAGAGAAACGATGAATAAATTTTCCACAGTCGTTTATGCACGTTCATCGCGTATTATTTTATTGCCTTCCGCAAAATGTGACTGCGCACGATTATGGACTGGCGTAAAAATATAACGACCATCTGGTTAGTTCTTTACAAGCGAGCAAACGAGCTAGTCGTCGCCGCGGCTCGCCGCGAAACGTGTCTAGGCGTTTCGCATTTTTCACGAATTTCTCTTATCTCGCCGTGTAGTCCTTAAACTCTAACGAGCTTCACGGACGTTGAGCACCGCACCGAGACGGACATGATAATTAATTTGACGATCGTGTAAGCCACGCATCGCGGCATCGTACCGCAGATAATTCGTATTAGATAATCGCGAAGTAATCGCGCGCGCTTATGCGTCGCGTCGTGGCTCGGTTCAACGTCGGTGTAATTAACTTTCCACGGTCTCGTGTGGCCAGCGTGATTAATCGAGACGTGTCTATGAATTTATGGATTTCATTTAATATCTCAATGCACGGTAGGCAAAGGCCATAATTGAAACACGGCCTTTTGTCGATCGTGAGAGGCAACGCCTGGAATGACTCGGGAGAACGCAATCCTACTTAAGAGTTTGATAAAGTAATTAACTATAAAGTACCTTTAATCAGATAATACGTTCTACCGATTAGCGTATAACGTTAACGCTTGTGCGCCGTACGCCGCGAGCTACAACGCTAAGAATTACGGTGACCAAGATAACATTAATTGCGACGCGTTTTTAATGGGTTTCGGTAAATACGTTTAACGACCGACCAAGCCTCTCGCGATATCTGCGCGACATACGTGAAAGAAACTCGCGGTAAGAATTTTATTCGATTGTCGGAACAACACGGAGACAGGTGTACGTTAAACGACCGCATTAAAATACATCCGTCAGTTTATTGCGATGTTCGTTTTTCTCGTTATCTTGCCGAGGCTTTTTGTGACGATTCTGAATTGCCGGGAAAATAATAGGCAACCAGTCGCGGGGTGAGAACAATAGCGTATGTGCGCTTGTTTCCAAAGAATTCTTCGTTCTTAATGCGCTTGGAATAACAAATATTTTGTTCCATGAAGATATAAAAAACTTGGAGAGTTCAACATGTAGAAAGAGCAGTTTCTAATAAAAATTGTACGTGGTACGTTCCACGAATTTTTATGTTCCGACTTTGCTATCCTTTCAACAAGTAGAAAGATTAACTACGAGGTATATGTTTTCAAAAATATTATCCATTTTTTTAATTACTAGATATAATTTATTATAGAAGCTTAGAAGCTTTAGAACTTCAATATTTTATTTGCGAACAGAAGGAAACGGGACAAATGTTGCAACCTGGTGTTTGAAACAAAATTTTCTGATCAAATTGGAACAAGAACAACGATTTTTTCACATTTTTCTCAAACGTACAACATTGTTAACATTGAAGAAACGTTATTACATTTTGAAAATGATCCAAAAGATGCTGCAAGATTAATAAATTGCTAATGTAGCCCATTAACCGAGCTATGTGTTAAACAGTACACTTATAAAATTCCGTAAAAATGTTTAAAGCAAAGATCCTAGTAATGATTGTACGAAACAATGGAGAAGTCGATCACAAACGCGCGTCTTCTTCTATTTTGTCTCCCCCGCGGTATCCTCTTCTGGTTCTAACGACCAGTCAGTCATTCCAGGATAAATTATAGTCGTACGGAAGGAACATCGGCCGGTTTTTCGGCACCGCTATCGCGGGTGGCCCCATCGTGTCTTCTTACGTGTGTACGCCATAAAGCACACGTATCCGTTCGTGCGCGCCTCCACCATGCTTCCTATTAAGTAATTCGTCTCCCTCCAGGACGCACACTGTGCGTCCACGTTCACGGCGTTACTTGCGCTATCTTCTGATTCTAATGTCTTGATACGCGTGTCAAAGTTCATGTGAAATTAGTTGTACGTTGGGCCTGTGCCTCTCATTTGAGATAACAACGGGTGCATGTCAAAAATGAAGTTGCAATTAATGTATAACTACATTGCTTGAAACAATTAAAATACTGTTTCCTCTGTCACTTTCAATTTTGTATTCATTATTCGCTTATACAGGGTGGTTGATAACTGGTGGTACAAGCGGATAGGGGGCGATTCTACGTGAAAAAAGAAGTCGAAAATATAGAATACAAATTTTTCGTTTGAGGCTTTGTTTTCGAGAAAATCGACTTTGAATTTTCGCTCGGTACGCGTGTACTTTATCGCGTCTCGTTATAAAGTGGATATTATCGCAGTTTAAGTTTGTTTTTGCCGTAACGGAAAATTAGGAATACATAATGAAATAATATGAAGTAATCGTAAAGTTTATTATTACAAAAATTGCTAGAAAAAAACGAAACGCCCTTTTCCGCTTGTACCACCAGTTACCAACCACCCCGTATATGTCGAGTTAGCGTTGGGGTTCGTTTAACGAACCTTCATTTGGATTAGCCATCTTTTGTATTATACCATATAGATGATAGTTAATGGTACAAATATGATTATTACAGAATAAAGTTCACTAGCAGTAAACAATTTCACTATACAATAATAAGTTCTCACTAAGGACTTATATTATAATAACAATGATTATTTAATCACTCAATTGGTATAATAATAAATTCACAAGGTGATTATATGACTATTACAGAATTTGACAATTAATCGTGACGATTAGATACTCGAGATGCTAATGACAATAATCTTAGGTTCAATAACGAATACACGGTCAACAGGATAGCAAATGCGCTAACTTGTCCAACGTCCAAGTTAAAACTGAACTGATGTGCTTTCTATGTAGCTGTACCCCTTGGGTCAGCTATATTTTTAAGGAGAACTATACAACTTCGTCATATCTCTTTTAGGCAAAAACGTCCATCCCGTGACCGTGGCTACGTTTAGCGACCAGATGTGTCACTTCGAGCCCAAGCCCACTGTCATAAATCTCGGGCAAATATAATCGAATTAAATCATAAACAACTACTTCTAAGTTTCATTATTTAAGTACAGCTATAATAAAAAGTCTAGATTAAAGTATTGGGGATTTTCGCAAAAATTCCAAAGGAAAGGCCCCGATGTTCTTTCATCTCCGACATATACAAATTTTGAAATCACAGAGTTAAATCCAATCTTTAATTATATGATTAATATATCTATTCATCAAGCTTATCAATTGCCATGCATAAGTTTCTTTTTAATAAAAATAGCAAGTCCGATAAAAACCCAAACAGGGTCGGATTCCATGTGTTTCTTTTGTTATTATTATATTTTATTGTTGTACAGACGGTCGCGTGCAATGAGGATAGCATCGATTACTGTATCTTCCCCGGTTGTTTTTCTCCGTATAACAATTTCCTCAATCTCGTTAACAATAACTGCACGCAACACGTAACATCACGTAATGAAACTGCTGGATACTCTCAACTACCCTACATTTTTGACTCGACTCCTCTTCTACTCCCTCTACTCAGCAAGACCAGTCACCAGACCGGTTGCTACTCTTCCTTCAATAAATATTCCGATCTTCCGCGTAATAGTGTCGTTCGTTATCCATGACTGACTTCTTTATTATATTGTCAATAATAATATAGATGTGTATAGCGTGCGTGCTGTGATTAGCGTGACGCCGCGTCGGTCAAGGAGCATTAAGCGAAATATAAATAATATCCACGGATGACACGCATCAAAGGCAACTCATAGAATCCGATAGTATTCGCTGTCTGACGTTAATTATATATCATTTCTATTTCTTATATCCATTTTATTATCTCTTCGCGGAACTTCAAGAGTGACAAGTAATTAATTACCAATTAATGAAAATTTGCCTTCGTTAAAAGATGTTATAAAATTTACAGATATAATAATTATGGTAGAAACGCTGCTTAATATAAAAAATTGACACTGCGTTTAAAGTTTATACTGGAGAATTTATAAAGTTCATAAATAAATTTATCGAAATTGAAATATTCTTCTTCGAGGAGAAAAATCGTATCTCGATGAATCTTTTATTTTCAATTAAAGCTTGCCAATTTAAACTTGTCATTGAGAAAGTTAATAAAAGTAGAATACAGCACACACTTTTATTTTTTAAAGTTTAAACTGCGTTTAACTTTTATACTGGAGAATTTATAAAGTTCATAAATAAATTTATCGAAATTGAAATATTCTTCTTCGAGGAGACAAATCGTATCTCGATGAATCTTTTATTTTCAATTAAAGCTTGCCAATTAAACTTGTCATTGAGAAAGTTAATAAAAGTAGAATACAGCACACACTTTTATTTTTTTAAGTTTAAACTGCGTTTAACTTTTATACTGGAGAATTTATAAAGTTCATAAATAAATTTATCGAAATTGAAATATTCTTCTTCGAGGAGACAAATCGTATCTCGGTGAATCTTTTATTTTCAATTAAAGCTTGCCAATTAAACTTGTCATTGAGAAATTTAGTAAAAGTAGAGTACAGCACACACTTTTATTTTTTAAAGTTACGGAAAAACTATATTATTTAATAATATGTTTGATTGACCAGATTTTTCAATATATGTGTAGTCTGTTCGATTTCTCGTTAATACAGATGTCAAGGGGAAAGATGGTGGCGACCAGACAGAAAATCTGCTTAATAATTTACCGAATCTGTAAACGGTGCCACGTGTCTCCTCAGTTTAAGGGAATACCCTCGTGCCAGAAGAATCCGAGACACGAGGCGGACCACCCACGTATATGCTTGTAACTTCTTCCCCTGCCCTCTTTCTTCCCTCTTTTCAACGGGAATCATATAATACACCTACACCCGTCACCGAAGCAAACGCGCGTGCACTCGAACCAGACGAGAGAAGAGGCGTTCATCGTGTCGTTTGCATCGACGACAGGTCCACTTCCGGCCCGCATTCGTCGCTTAAACGCTTCCTCCTGCTATGATTTGTTCGTTTTACTGACCGTGGAGGGGTCAACATGCCCTCGTCTACGTAAATGTATTATTTCCATTCGAAGCTTTTATGAATTGGTCTTTTTATTAATTTACGATAAAAATAAAACGATTGGAATCGCTATGTGTTCCTTAGAGTTTAAAAAAGAATTCTTTGGATTTAATGGATTTCTATTATCTCAAATGACTTTTCCATCAGAAATCTAGAAAGTAAAAAAAATTGCTACTCATACCTCCAAGAGTAATTTGTAATATAATTTGTAAATAATATAATTTGTTATATTTTGTTAATTATATTTTGTTTATATTTTGTTAATAATATAATAATTACAAATATAATTTGTAAAAAATTTGTAATATAATTAGTAAAAAAAAAAAATAGTATTGATAATCGATAGAATAATTTATAAATCGTCCATTTCGTATTGACGTTAAAAATCCTCAGCAAAATTTCTAGCGCTCGCATACATACATCATTCACTATTTCAAAATAGAGCACACATAATACCAAAAAAAAATATCGAAAATGTAGAAAATAAAATTCAGAGAAAGATTCGATTCGATATTTCTCGAATTGAACAGACGTCTGATACATAGACAATGGATATGCAATCTGCAGTTTACAATGGAAGTCGAATGGGTGGAAAATGTTTGAAAGCTAGCAATTAGGGCTGTCTACTATCTAGATATATATAAAGGTGTCTAGGTATCAATTTTTGTTTGAACGGCTAGTCAGCTTGGAAGGGATCCCCTTTCAACGAATACGCGAGAATTAATCAACTTCCTCGAAGTTTGGGTCATTCGTATGTGTGACCCTGAAAAGATTGATGTACTCGACCGTACTTAATCGTATGTATGCTCGTAAAGACGAATGACGATCAACTTCCTTCCGGAGGCCACCTACGCTTCTCGATTCGTCCGCTCGGCGTTGAAACGTCATTAACCGTGAACGAGCAGCTGAAGTTTCTTGGAAAATAATTATCATAAACTCTGTTTCGGCGAACTCAATCGGCCGCATGATGTATGTTCTGTAAACGAATCTTGATACCTTTCACGGTATCATTGACCACTTACGATTATCATTGTCTCGAATTTAAAATGAACTGCCTCATCACGAGTGACTCTGATAATAAGTGCATGTCCCACAAATTTTGCTCGAACGGACTTCAACAAATCGTATCAAGCAATGGTCTCTGGTAGTTGATAATTGGATTATCGTTATTTTCAAACTAAAATGAGAAAGCGACTGCTTCATTGCTTTTATACGTTTAATGTTGTGTATCTTTTCTAGGAAAATATATTGCGCTCTGCTTTGGTAATAGAGACATTGACAGTATGAAGCATGTAAGTTTATAGTAAGTTCGTTAATTTATTTCAATAAACAGTATTAATCACATAAAAGTGGAAAGAATCATTTTTTCCAAATTAATTCAGATAACATAATAAAATTGCTACGGCATTAAATATTTTGTATTTGCATCTATGTATTTTAAATAGCGAATTACTCAGTTTCTTGAATATTGGGATTTCTCCACATTTGCTCTAAATGCTTCAATTAGACAACATCGCGTTCATCTCTAGTGTCATAACAACTGAGGATTCATAATTTTCTACTATGTCAAGAGTGATTCATGAAATGTTCCTTTCCGGAAATAAATTATTTTCAATACGGCGTACTAAAATAGACATAAGCGACGTCCCTCGAACATTTGGTATAAATGTCGCATTTTTGATTTAATCAACATGTGCCACAAACACATTGTTTCGATTGGAAAGCAAGTCGTATAACTCGTGACGACGAATGATATCGATAAAACGACTAACCATGATAATCGATAACCCGAACGAACGATTGACTAGAAGAAACGATTAGTAAAAAGAAAACGGTAGCTCGTTACGGCCACTTAATTGATTTAATAGCAGAAAATCTAGCCGGATAATCGTCCCCACCCTATTATTTCAACATGAAGTAATCCCTCTGTGTCAGAGACATTCCCCGCGTTTCAGCAATGCTGTTTCTTCGTTGCTGAATCCTAGTGAACCACGTTTGCAGTCTCGACTTCCTTTCACTAATAGGTCCTCCATGGACAAACGATCAACAACGAATTCAATTTCTAAACGGCCGATCGAGCAGGTGCGCTGGTCGACGTTATGCCTACAAACTGTCCGTCCGTTAGGGCTGATTCTCATTAGCGGGACGCCAGAGCTTATTCCGTTCGCTTATTAACTGCGGAAAAGCACGCGGCGCGCGCGTATGTGAGCGAGCGATGGAGAAACACGCGCGCGCGCCAACTCGCGCACAATTAATTTAAAAGTTAAATGCTTCGGAACCCCGCGCTCAGGAATACGGCGTTATTAATTACGCAATATTACACTCGTATCTTTCATGCTGTTGCGTTCGAATTATCGTCAAAGAAAGCAGGGACTTGATTCATCAAAGTCGTCCCTTTTGACCGAACGATGCACCGAGAGTCGCGTTCGTCTTAAATGGCCTATATGCTTCCTCCTTCCTACGTTCCATCCCATGTTCCGATCGTTTGTCAACATTAAACGTACATAGAATCGAACATGTACTTTGCAATATTAGTCGAGTGTACTGGGAGCATTTCTCGATTCATTAATCCTCCTCGCTGTTCGCTTGGATATAACAATTTGGAGATTATTGTTGTGGCCGTTTGGGAAAATGTATTTTATGTGGCGGCTTCTCTTAGATACATTGCGCTGTGCACGAGTTGCGTGTTACGGTTGCAAGCTAAAGATGTGAAAAGAATTTATCTATATGTTTATAAATTCTTCATTACATGTAGATTCCGGATTTTTATGTATTAGGTTGTTCGAAAAGTTTCTTTCGTCTCATAAGACGATAATAGATGAACAATTTCTGTTTTATATTATTTTATTGAATTAAGTAATTATTTTATTCGCGCATAATTCAATAAACTAATATAAAACAAAAAACATTGTGCGTCTGTTACATCCTTATAAAACGAAAGAAACTTTTCGGACAACCTAATATTTACAGGAAATGTGAAAGTACAAAGTTAAACAAAATATACATAACATGACAAATATACAGGGTGGTTGGTAACTGGCGGTACAAGCGGAAAGGGGGTGATTCTACGCGAAAAAAGAAGTCGAAAATATAGAATAAAAATTTTTCGTTTGAGACTTTGTTTTCGAGAAAATCGACTTTGAATTTTCGCTCGGTACGCGTGCACTTTATCACGCCTCGTTATAAAGTGGATATTATCGCAGTTTAAGTTTATTTTTGCCGTAACGAAAAATTAAGAATACATAATGGAATAATATGAAGTAATCATAAAGTTTATTATTACAAAAATTGCTGAAAAAAAACGAAAAATTTTTATTCTATATTTTCGACTTCCTTTTTCGCGTAGAATCACCCCCTTTCCGTTTGTACCACCAGTTACCAACCACCCTGTATAAGATATCCAGATTACGATGCTTTTTATAATATCTAGTAGGTAAATCCGCAAAAATCCGCAGTATAATTATAACGTTGGAAAGTTGTAGCAGCCAAGCGGGCATTATTCTAAAAAATGCAATTCAAGAATAAAAATTAATGGAATAAATTGTTAAAATAAATGAATTAATATTAATATTATAATTTCCATTAATTTTAATTCTTAATTTATTTTACTAATTATTTCATTTGATATTAATATTAGAAATTCAAATTAATGGAAATAGATGTCAAGACTGAAGACTATAAAAAACACTCGAATAAACAGGAAATAAAAATATTTGTCACTTTGATTTGTAAGATTTCATTGCTTTTATATTCATCACGATGGTCAACGTCGCTGCAATATGAAACGCGATCAGTGCGAATGACAGATAATCTCTGGTGGTGTTGTTGATTCGCGACGAAGAAGACAGGAAGAGGGAAGGGAATATGGCGTTGGCGGTGGTTATCGGCGCAGTGACCGTGTAAAAGTTTGCTCCGTGGCGCGTTACGCCCATAAGTCAGGGGATATTTGAAAGGCGATGCAGCGTTCTTGGGCCAGCAAGTGGATCCCCCGCGGTGCTATACGCTGGCTTGTTAATCGGCCAATGGACATGCCGTTTCGCGTCCAGCTCTGCCTCGGAAATGTTCTTCGTTCTCTTCGCCGGACGATGTGGCCTAAAGGAAACCCACCACCGAGATATCGCCACGATGTCGCCGATTTCTTTCGCGATACCGAGCTCCGGATTAATGTAACGAGAATTTAACGAGTAGCTTACTTTTCGGTGTTGCTTCCCGTATAATGTACCAGTTCGTTGACTTAATGAGCCTTACCGAGCCTCCTCGTTTCGAGGAAGAATGTACGGGTTGTTTGAAGAGTTCGAAGCTTTAGAAAAATTACAAGATAGTATAATTTCATAGAAATATCATTTTATCGAACAAAATGTGTATTTTGTTTAACGACCTAGCCAGCTGCAGTTTCACGAATATTTTTGAATACGTTTTTCTTCTCCTTGGTTAACGAATTTATGTAGCTTTAATCCTAAATTCAACATTATATTTCAAGTATACTACTTGCAGTATGTGTATAAAAATTTTGTGTATTTAGTAAATATACAAGGTGGTTGGTAACTGGTGGTACAAGCGGAAAGGGAGTGATTCTACGCGAAAAAAGAAATCAAAAATATAGAATAAAAATTTTTCGTTTTTTCCCAGCAATTTTTATAATAATAAACTTCATGATTACTTCATATTATTTCATTATGTATTCCTAATTTTCCGTTACGGCAAAAACAAACTTAAACTGCGATAATATCCACTTTATAACGAGACGTGATAAAGTGCACGCGTACCGAGCGAAAATTCAAAGTCGATTTTCTCGAAAACAAAGCCTCGAACGAAAAATTTGTATTGTATATTTTCGACTTCTTTTTTCGCGTAGAATCACCCCCTTTCCGCTTGTACCGCCAGTTACCAACCACCCTGTATAAAATTGACTATTTTGTATCGAAACTTATTAATTATATGAATTTAATTTATTATTAGTTAGAAGAACTTTTATCTACCCTTCTTATACTTGAACTTAACATTTTCATATTAAATCTTCCTCGTTTATTAATCTTAGTTCACAATATGCAAATCTTATGTCTCTAAAATGCAAAATGAAAGCTCTTACGTCAATCACTCTCAATTTTCAACTGCATTTTCCACAATACTTTTCAGAGAAAATCTAATCTGCGCCGATACCTTTGCCCATCGCTGTAATCTCGCTGTAATCTCGTCTCGTAACGACGTTCTTTCTTAATTACCCGTGTGTATGTACACATATGTCGCGTGATTATGCTTCTATTGACTGGCGACAGCGTAATTTCTCCAGTTGATAACGCCAAACCGCTCGTTTCGCGTCTCGTGTCGAATCGCTCGTTCGATCGTATTTACTCGGCCGCGGATCTGATTCTGTACGCTTGAGCCAAACGAAAGAGCAGGAAGGGCGATCCTCTGGAACTTGGTCGGCTCGAAACAAACGTGATCATATAGTAGCGAAGGCTCATGATCAAACAAGAATGATAATTACAGCAGTCGTTAATACGTCGTTAAAAGTGATTTTATTTTAACGGCTGAACGTGCACATACGATGGAAGGGAAAACACGGTGAGAAAGTTATTTCCCTCGTTATTGATGCTACTTCGATTGGAATTTGTAGACGTTGGATAATTAACGCCGTACAACATCTTCAACAATATGTGCGTGTCGCTGTAACGACGTTCTATTAAAAGAACATTTTTAACACGGACTCGAGGAAGACGTAGCTTTTAGTTAATCGATTCGCAGGGGAACGAAGTAACAGGCATTTTTCCCAGAGAAAATAGAAAGGGAGAGATTGCACATCAGTCTTGATTGTTAAACGCCGACGTGTAAGCTCAATGTTGATAATAACACGTCTTTATTGCGTCAAATTAAACGAAGTACGGCGATATGCAAATCGAAGCAACTACGTGGTTCAGTTGTAATTACAGGCTGAAGTCAAGGCAGAGGTTGCATGCTCTCGCCAGCTATCTATGTCTGATGCCTAGATGTACTACGAGAACTATCAAACCACGAAGAATCGCGAAATACAACGAAAGAGAATAACAGGGATCCGATAGAATGAAATGTAACGATGATAACGATAAATAGTAACTGTAAAAATATGAAAAATAATAAAAGTAAAAAATGAATTTAGTTTTTATGAGTCTGAAATATATCAAAAGGAGTATCAATGAATATCGAGCAGAACGAGATGCAAAAACAAAATCAGTTGTGGATGTTAAATCGATCGAATCGATTTCTTTCACAAGATCGATTCACCGGAAATCTCTAATAACGTAATTTTACGATCGCAAACCACGCGAGGAAGGGAAAGAAATGAGTTTCCCATTAGCGGTCAGCCCGTTATTCCTAAAGCTCGCGTCTCCGCATGTTCTCGGATAGAATCGATAAATCTTTCTGGTATTTATCACGTCAGAAGAAAAAAGACAGAAAGAGATTTCTCATTGCGTGTCAGCCACGAGTTTCAGCCAGTTTCTTAACAAATCTGCGTCCAACAGGCCGGGTAACACAATACCGCCATTTGTAGCACGACGCGAGACGAAAATGATCGTTACAGGCGATTCGAGTTATCTGAAAATACACTTTACGATATCTGAAACGAACGGAAGCCATTCATAGGTTTCTGTAGTCGCCTCTAGGCCACACACGAACCACGTGAGGCTGATATTATAGGTACACACGGTGCGTGCCTCCTATCCAGACTTTGTTATCGTGTTCAACCGCGGAGAACGGAAGGCACCTTGGATTCAACCTTAATAAAATCTATGGATCCACGAGGCTGCCCGATATGGAGCAAGCTTTCGCTTCTATACACGTGTCCGGTTATCTGCGTACGTATACCTACATAACTCGCATACTCATACTCTTGTAACATTGGATGATTCAAGAGTACGCAAATTAGATTGGATGAGCGTTACTAGATTTTGTATTTTATTCGTAATACGGTTGTGACAGATTTTCAAAATATTTTCGTTTGATTTCGAATAATATCTACATACAGTGGCTAGAAAAATAGAAATGTTCAAACGTGGAAAATAACAAATTCAATGGCTCGAAACATTTTGAAATTGCATATTTCAACTTCGCATTCTCTTGGTAATTCCTACGAGTTTGACTAGTGATAGATTTTGAAAATATTTTCGTTTGATTTCAAATAATTTATACAGTGGCTAGAAAAATAGAAATGTTCAAACGTGGAAAATAACAAATTCAATGGCTCGAAACATTTTGAAATTACATATTTCAACTTCGCATCCTCTTGGTAATTCCTGCGAGTTTGACTAGTGATAGATTTTGAAAATATTTTCATTTGATAGATTTTAATGTTTGATTTCAAATAATTTATACAGTGGCTAGAAAAATAGAAAAGTTCAAACGTGAAGAATAACAAATTCAATGGCTCGAACAATTTTGAAATTGCATATTTCAACTTCGCATCGTCTTGGTAATTCCTGCGAGTTGGGCTAGTGGTAGATTTTGCAAATATTTTCGTTTGATTTCGAATAATATCTACATACAGTGGCTAGAAAAATAGAAATGTTTAAACGTGAAGAATAACAAATTCAACGGTTCGAAAAATTGTGAAATTACATATTTCAACTTCGGATCGTCTTGGTAATTCCTGCGAGTTGGACTTCGTGTACACGTATCGGTTGTCTTGTCCAATCAGTTGAACAAGGGTATAGTAGTTAGAGCGGGTAGAGAGCGCGACGCGAGCCAGCCTTGCAAATTAATGTCTCTTTATTTCGTAGCGTACATTTCGTTAAAGCTTGATTTATCACCATATAGCTCGCGTTTGCCTTTTTATCGGTCGATCGCCCGCGGCCTCGATCGTTCCTTTAATTATGCAACGCCGTATGGATCCTATTCGTGGCCTGAAGCTAATAATAACGATCGAAGACCACGCGCGATCTCGTTTCCTTTCCTTGCGCGAGATTCCGCCGTTCTTTTTCTTCGATTTCTCGTTCTGCGGGGTGAACATTGATAAAACGTGCAGCTAAGATCACGCCCAAAGCTGCATACGGCATAAATACATTGCTCAAAACTACCAGAGAATCAGATTTCTAAGTCAGATATCAGATCCTAATGAAATATGCCGCGTTAAACTCTGTGCTGTTTCGTTCGGGCTCGTTTCACCCGAGATGAGTTCAATTTAAATACAAAACTGATGTATGGACGTCGTTATGAGTTGTGTAGGATATGAAGTTGGTAAATGCGTAAGTGCAGTTTGGATAATTCTATTCGTAAAACTTTACTTTCTTCGTGATACTTTTATAGCTTGGAAGAAACGTGATACAAGTAACGATCTTTATTGTCTGTCTTGTAGCACCATTTTGAGAAAAGTAGAGAAATCTGTGTTTCTAAAAATTAAAATGCTTATACATTTTTCTAAACACTTACAAATTTTATAAATTACGAACATGTATGTTATCTATTTTTCCCTGGATTTATCATATTCGTGGAAAAAGTTCGCTTACACTACTTTTCCACCGATTGTGAGCCCCTCGTTCACGAGTCAATGAAAAGTGAAAATACGTTTGAACTCAACTTTTTTATTATCGTAGACTTTCAACAAATGAACTGTTGGAAGTACTTATCAATATCTTCATTTTATTCTGCGAGCACTCGCTAAATCAAATTAAACCTTTTTCAATAAAAATAGAAATCCTTTTCGTAAAAAGAAATGCAAGGGTAAAATTTGTCCCCTACGAATGGACCAAGATGCGCAATTAACTTGATTCTTTGTTTTATAGAAAATATTCTTTTCTCAGAAGAGCGATCGTTTCTCATATCGCGAATATTTTTACTCGATTGAAAAGTCCACGCATTAATGACAGTTCCTGCTAATCAGAACGGGTTCATAGCCCTTTCTCCTCGTTAAGAGAGAGCAACGGTTTCCTATTTGTCGCATTCGCCGAGAATATCGGCCATTTATCGCCAACCACCGCCGCCGTGAACGAATTTACCTGGTTTTTCTTCGTTCACGACTTTCAGCAGCAATGATTTCTTTACCATTTCCTCCTGACACCGCTCGTTGTCCCGTTAATGGAAATATCTTCCGTATACGTTACTCAGCCCAGAAAGTTAATTAACCATAACTTTCCGTGAATGGATATAACATGCGATATTCCCTTTTTATTGGCTAATCGCCTTCAAGTAGTAATAAATCTATATATATATTTCTACAGGGAAATTTTATGTTATTTCTAGTTACACGCCTTTTTTTATAAAGAAGATTTATTGTTATTGATCGCTAAATGGTATTTCGAATACCAGAAAATTGCAGATTTGTTCATAAGTTCGGTCGTTTTTCTTTTATTCAGAGTTTTATATAGAATTGAAAAATTATATAGCTGTTTGGTAACTGGCGGTACAAGCGAAAAGAGGGTGATTCTACGCGAAAAAAGAAGTCGAAAATATAGAATACAAATTTTTCGTTTGAGGCTTTGTTTTCGAGAAAATCGACTTTGAATTTTCGCTCGGTACGATTGTACAATTGTCTATTCTGAAAAAATCGCAAGTTGCGAGCAATTGAAAGAAAAGATTATTGTAGCCTTTCATACTTTAAAACAATCGAATACGTTAGAAAATGTTCATAGAAATTTAATTACAAGAGCAGAACTATATGTTCGGCAGAATGGGCAACATTTTCAGCAATTTTTGTAATAATAAACTTTATGATTATTTTATGTTATTTCATTATGTATTCCTAATTTTCCGTTACGGCAAAAACAAACTTAAACTGCGACAATATCCATCGAGACAACGATCTACAGTGAAATCCGTTATAACGAGACGCGATAAAGTGCAGGCGTACCGAGCGAAAATTCAAAGTCGATTTTCTCGAAAACAAAGCCTCAAACGAAAAATTTTTATTCTATATTTTCGACTTCTTTTTTCGCGTAGAATCACCCCCTTTTCGCTTGTACCACCAGTTACCAACCACCCTGTATAGAAAAGAATAATGAGATTAGTTATAAATATATTTCTCCTCGCTTTCTACTGCTTCTTCTTCAGTAATTATTTATTTTTTATAAACTAATTTTTCTATTGTTAACTTCACAAAATCTCACTAATTTTAAATTTGTAAAAGAACATCACCATTTCTTTTTCACCACTCCGTCAATTTTCTTCAAGTTAAATATTAATTAAGAAGGTAATAAAGAAAATAGTTTTCACGGGTTAAGAAGGATACTTCGTTGAAAAACGATCATGAAGAAACGATAAACGACCGAAAGAATGGACGACGAAACGAATAGACCACGCGACGAAATCTTGTAATTTGGTTGATTGGTCGTTGAACCAGCGAATAATTAAGGAAAATTAACAACAACCAGGTCCCTAATAGTCACGATGATGTTTGTAACGACCACAGACGAGGAGAGATTCGTATCGGCGCACGAAAGTTGCATAATTCCCTCGCCAGTCACGAGAAACACCGATCTAATCGTGTTTCGAGATGACCGTCTGACTAAAATTCTAGTTTTACTTAACGACACATCGCGCGTCTCGACTGTACTATGCGGCGTTGATTTCCTTCGAGAATCGAGTCCCTGTCGCGGCACCGTAAAACCACTGGTCGAGGTAATTAATAACGAATTTATCCCGGTGATAAGGTGGTCTGGGGTACGACGCCTCGTAAGCGTATCTCGTTGATTTGACTGACCGGCAATAAAGCACCATTAACACTGTCCAACATTTTTCACGGAGTGCAAAGTGCTAAATTATAAAGTCACCGTGGAGAACCAGATCAAATGCGATATTTCTTGCCCTCGTGATCTGCCGCTCTTCTCTTTTCCTCGCTAAACTAGTTCTTTTCTGTAAAGAAGTCAAACGTCGATATACGAAGTCTCATTGGGTAATTTATTCATCATATTGTACAAAGATAAATGGTTGGCTAGAGGAAAGAAGATTGGTCTGTTTAGCTATGGCTACACTGTGAATGGTTAGATATTTATGGAGAATTTAAAGATCCAAAGATACTCAGATTGGAAAAATGTCTAACATGTATCTCGCATATATCGAAAATAAATATGTAGTATTTCTTCATGTTGTAATATTTATAGAGAAAGCAAAGATCACTTACAACCTAATTATAGCCTGTTGAACCTTTTTTCTATCACATAAATATAAAAACACGGCACACGAGTTTTTATTATTAGTTGAAATTATACTATTGGAACACGTCAGTTTTCTTTCTTGCAATTTTTATAAAATGAACCGCTGTGAATAATCAATTTAATCAAGATAATCATAGACATTTTATGGATATTTATACAGTGGTATATTTTTGCAGGTTCGAACGATTTATTGTAAAGTCTCGCTAGGCATCTTTTCGCTATCAACGTAACTAGTTTCCGATTTCTCTGTAAACCGACATTGACGAGGTTTCCGTTTGAATATTGTGTGCACGCGTGGGCGCAGAAAGAATACATAGAGTGGTGTTCCAACCTGTGATACCAAGCGGCACGACCGGTGCAATAACAGTGATTAAGCTTTATCGTGACCGTTTCAACGGACTATTTATCTGTCGGCCGCGAAATTACGCGCTGTAAAGACATAATAGGAACGTGATCCAATATTGTCGTTCTTCCACGGTGGGTGCTCGGGCGGTTGAAACTGGCCACGCAAAAACTACCGGTTATTAATCGGGAATTTAGCACTTTTATGTGTTCCGCCGACCGTACGACTTCATTCACCGAATAGATCGCAATGACAACGCGACAACGAAACGTTTTTCATTCCACTTCCCTCTTTCTATATCCTGTTTCAATTTAATATTCATATTTAATATTCAACGTTTAGTAATTATCGAGATGAGATACCAAAGTACTTGGAAGGGAGGATGAAGTGGAAGGGCAGGAAAATTCCTGCCAGATTCAGATGTGGAAACGAGACCAAATCGAGGGAATACTGGAAAGAAGAGGGAGAAAAAAGATGCAGACTATGTAAAAGGAAAGAAGAAGACCTGAGACGTGTAATAGAAGAATGCGAAATAACGGGAGGACCAAAAGACATGGAAAAAACACTGAATGAGACTGGAGAAGGACCAACGGAATTAAAAACAATAATAGAGAAGAGAAGGGCAAGGGCGATACAAGACGGGCAGGAAAGACATGAAGGTAGCACAGCAAGGAGGCGAAAGACCAAAAGTGGCAATAATGTGTAGTCATAAGTTGCAATAGTTTGTAGTCATTGGTTTTAACTGTTAGAGATAAGAATAAGCTAAGGAGTGCAATACAATAGAGTAGATAAGAGGGTAGGTAGATACATAAGGATCAAAATAAATGTAAGAAATGTAAATCGAAAGTTTGTCCAAAGTCGAAAGGCACGGACTAAAAACAAATAATAATAGTAATTATTGAGATGGAAGTCGATTAGTGTTCTGCAACTCTGAGCAGTCGGCGAAACCAATATTTACCTAATCGAATAAATTTCTATCAACTAAAATCACTTATCTATATGCGAATTCCTCTTATTGGAACAAACAATCATAAGCAGGAGACAGCAATCGATATACTCCAGTTATGCAATTTATCGTCCAACAAGTCCAAACAAATAAATTCCACTAAGTAAATTTTCTTCATGAACAGGCTAATCTACTAAAAAAAAAAAGAAAACCCAAAAACTTAGAAAACTAAAGCGAATCACTTTCGAATAGAGAGCTGGAATCAGAGTAGCTACACGCGAAAGTGCGTGTGCCGATGGTAAGAAAAATTGATCCGTGAGAAATTCGTGGCATTCCCATTAGTCGTTTCCTAACGTTGCACTGCACCCGACTATTAAAATACAATAGGGTAGCAAGGCGACGGATTCGCGCCGCTTGTGTTATGCCTTTGATTTTTTTCTAACACAATACCTATCGAGCTGCGGACAGCAATAATTTTCACGGAGCACGCATCCATGGTATATACGCGGTAGCTCCTTGTGCAAAAAGGGACAAGCACGACGAAAGGACGCAACGCGGCAGCAACCGCCGCACGTTTGGAAAACAGAAAACCGATCTAATAGGGTGCGATTATTTACCGATGGTTTGCATAAGAATACGACAACTGAATGACCTATAGGAAATTGTTGTTACGCATACAAAAGCCGAGAGAAATAGTTGGTTGCATATCGCGGTTGATTTATGGGGCAGAGAGCAGCTTATTTCTCCGAGTGCTTAACAATTGTTTCCTGACAATGAGCGTATATCAGATATGAGTGACACGAAGAAACGTTTTCTACCATTCATCAAGCTGGCACTCGGTCGGTGAGTAAAGTAATTACACGTTTTCCTGTGTCGTTTGAAAGGGTCATCCATCTGCTCGAAACCGGGGAAACAATTCCGCCAAGACGTCCAATCGCGACAAAATAAATCTCTAATTAGCCCGTTTGGTAGAAGGAAGTTCGATTTCGTACGTGAAACGCTGGGCTCGTTTCAACGCTAGGGGAACGCCTGCTAAAAGGCTCGTTGAATATTCAGGAATAGAAGTTGATCGAGCGAAGATGCTCGAATGAAATGGTAATTTTTACGTGAAATCATACGTCTTGTTGTGCTAATTAAACGTACATCTTAATTAAGTCGGCATATAGTCAGATATAGAGAGTGGCTTGTTCTTTGTGTTACACCGTGAGACTGTGTTGAATTTTAATGTTTTTTTTTCTATGTTTCGAGGTTCGATGAATTATTAATATCTCAATTAAAATCGGCGCTCTTCTATCTCGATCGTGAATCAGATTCGAGGAGCGAATATTATTCATTCTAGCAGTATCGTCACGAAAACATTTTTCCTAGATACTTTGGAATAATTAGTTAACCGTCGAAGTTAGAAAAAGATAATCTAAATAAAATTGTCGAAATCGTGACAGAGCAATATCGCACAATAACCGAACCCTTATATAACGACGATTTCTTTCAGACCAAGGAATATAATTCTTTTGTAGCGTTCGAATCTCACGAGTTGATGAACTTTGGACCATTATAATGTTCTAATGAGAAATTCCGTTATACCGGAGCGATCGCTGACAACGAGCGCTTATCTATTAGTCGTTTAATCATTTGCGTTCCTCCACGAAAATCGCTCGAACGTCAAACACAACATAGTAAATTCTGCATGAAATAAATTCAACGGGAATCACGAGCAAGCACAGGAAATACCATTGATTATGCTATTAACTGACCTTTTCTTATTTAACCGCCACGATGGAAATTTATCTGCAAACCGGCTAAACCGATCGACGTTATACTTCATCGTATCGATTCGCAAAGATGTTACGTAAAAGCAGCAACGTGAGACTATTTTAACTTCCATAAGTTAAAAATTGCCCCTGAGAATTCATTGTAGCGGCTAGTTAACGAACCCGCTGTATCGGTACTTGACATTTTTACACGCTGTAAACCGAATACTAATAGCTTCCCCCCTGTTATCTACCATCTACACAGACGTTAATGACTGTCGTTAGAAAAGACTCCGTTCTCCTAGCACGGTTCTCGCTTGGAGGAACGATCGTAACAGAGAACAGAACTCACCAGAGGAAGGTCGATCCGAGTATCTGGTGCAGTAGACCCAGGCAGGCCACGGTAACTGCTTTCCAGGATCGGTCACAGGTGGTACAGGCGTGTTCGAGGCAGGATTCCCGGTCGCCACACCGCCACCGGACGAGGTATTGGTCGTCGAGCTTGTTTCCGAGCTGCTCTTCTCCGTGGTTTCGGTAGTCGACTCTAGAAAGTCCTTGGTCAAGTCAATGGGCCTCGAGCTGACCTTCTTCGGTCGAGACTTCTTCAATGATATGGGATCGGTGATCCTCCTACCGAAGTCCGCCTTCAGTATGTTGTCTATACTGAACTTCAAGCCAGCCTGATGCTGCAGATTGTTGTTGTTATTATGGTTATTATGATGGTTACTGTTATTGATGCCATTATTTTGAACTCCATTGGCGCCATGCATCGTCCTTCCGTTTTCCTCTCTTGCCCCGGGTGAGGAAGGGCTGGCAGGTTCCCTTTGAAGAATCTTGCTGACCGAAAGTCGATGCTGGTGAACCGAGTTTGCCGGAACGTGTTGTATCTGGGACGTCTGATGAAGGTGAACGTGGCTGTTCGCGTGATGCAAATGCTGGCCAGGATGAGGCATTAGCGAGGCGGTTTCTCGAGGATCTCTGCAAGCTGTTGGATGGAGAACAGGAGTGGTCGCTTGCAGACCGGTAACTGTCATGGCCGACGGTGGTGACAACGACAGTCTGGTCACTAGAGGAACGCTGATCGGAGTCCGGTGAAGCCTTTCCACGGTCGGGTAAACGATCTCGTGACTCAGACTATGCTGAACTCGAGTAGGATAGTCGGGAATCTCGGTTTCCCTCGATGAATATCGTGGTAGCAAGTGTGCAGGATGATTGGATTGATACCTGGGCACTATGACCTCTTGAATCGCTTCGGGCCGACCCGGGGACGAGGCAGTGGCCGAAGACGAAGCCGGTGACCTGACTGAGGATGCCGTGGGCGATGACGGTGGCTGACTGTACGTCGGTGGACTCGGTGCCGAGATGTGATTACCGGTTCGTTGATAGAACGCATCGTTACAGCTCGTTGAACTAGAAGGCGATGGTGTCGCCGATGTCCTCGTGTTCTCCTCGTCGCGAAAGTCACCGCGACTGCTCGCCGATTCCTGCTCGTACCTGACCGAGCTACAACCGCGGATTCCAACGACGCTTGTGGGCGTCGGTTCGCTACCGACGCTCAACACTTCGCTGGTGTCGCTTTCGCAATCGCTGTCAGGATTGTTGCCGTCACTTCCTCGTATCTGATCCCGTTTCTCGGACTCGTCGGGCTCCAGTCTGGCCGCTAGATAATTCTGCCTGATCTCATGGAGATCGTTCGAATCTAAACCGGTGGATGATTCCGGTGGTGTGTTCGACATGTTTCCCTTTCTTTTTCTTTTTTATTTCTTTTTCTTCTTAACGAGATTTCTTTCGTGTTTTACCGAGTTGATCGGTACGAAAATGTTAAATCTTGTTTTAAGTCTTTAACCCTTCCATGACGACTGCTAAACACACGTCTTCGCTTTGTCCCTCGATCTACTTGACAATTTGGATTTCGAATCGTTACCTAACGGATTCCATCCGCTGCAAGTTGCCTGGAGGGATCATTGTCTTCGTACAGGGCACCTGTCCGATCATTGGCCACCTGTAAATCGTTAACAACCAATCCCTGATATCCTACTCGCATAGTGTCTCAAAATTCTATCATAGAATACACACTTCACGACGGGAACTTGGAAATACTCGCGCACGCTTCAGTTATTTCCCGAGCACAAAGTACTCTTCCCTCAGTTTCTCTGCCGACGGACACTGTTCAAGCCAGTTCATGACGGATTGCCACCACGAGGTTCGCGTTTATCTCTCATCTTCCCCCGATAACCTATCCTCCGGGCGTAATACACTAAGAACCAGTCCACCCGAGCCACCAGCTCATTACTTCAACGGACAGTCCAACGGACAACGAACCGTATCGTCCTCATCGATGCTTCTCGTCATCACTAACTTTTCGTACCTTGACCTCAAAATCTTCCCGATACGTCCATAATCCATTGCACTCTCACTTTCGCGTTCACCCTTGTACCGGGTGGTTCTTCTAACCTAAATTAAGCGTACAGGGGAGTCGTGCCCACCGTGGAGATAAACTGAACCGTGTGAACGCGCACGATACGCGCACTACCAGTCGACGAGCAGGAAACCGAGGCGAAAACACAGGCCAACGGTTCGGACGAAGCAAGCAGATCGGAAGGAGAGACGAAGAGACGCGATGCTCCGGATGATCGGTGGAAACGTGGCGAGTTGGTTACACGGCGCTGGTAGAGACGCGGGTTTCAACGGAACCGTTGTGCGACGCTGTGGATCCAGGCCGGGCTGGTTGTCCAGTTGGTTGCCGCGAAGCGTCTGCGGCGAGGAAGCGGCGGGAGGGTCGACGATGGGCGTTTCTGGGCGTCGATTCCACGGCCGCTACGCCCCTGAGCTGACCTTTTCAGGGGTGAAGACCCTGTCTAGGGGCGCGACCATTCGACATCTGCCGGCTGCTGCGAGAACTCCGCACCGTGTAACGCCCAGCTTTCCACCACTCCATAAAAGCAACTGCTGATAGGCAACTGAGAACCTGGTTTCCCCTCTTCGAGCCAGCTTCTCCCTCTTCCTTTCGTTCGAACACCTTTCCCGACGGTCTCAGTTCCTCTTTCAACATCGAACCTCCGCTGCATCGTGTCCCCACTTACCAGCTCGCAGTCGCAAACCTCCCGTCTCTCTGGTCTCTCTTCGTGTTTATCCGTAGCTATCCTGTCTTTCTCTCTTCGTTAAGTAATTCCTACCTCTTTCTTCTACCTGGACGAAACGTTCTCCGTTTTACTTCTTCGGCTCCTCTATCCGCTCGTCCGGTGATCCAGTCCGCTGCCCCTGTTCGCTTGTCCTTTTTAGTCGGACGGTGTTCATCTTCTTCCTGCTCGTGGTCGATTTATCCCCTCCAGACATTATCGCGTTTGGCTTTCCAGATTGTCGTCGTCTCTCCTCGCCTCTCTTCCCAGTTTTAACCCTTCTCGTTTTATCTCGCTCCACCACCGTCCCCTCCTCTGTCTTCAGCACGTTCTGCCTGTTCTTTCTGATTCCTCTATCTGCTCTTAGATGATCCGGCTCTTAGCTCCTACCACGTTTAAGCTTCTCTTACCCCCGGGGGTTCCTTCTCCGAGCGCTTGTATATTTTTTCCTCCGTTCGAACACTCGCCGCTTTCCTCGCGAACAGTCTCTCGCGAACCGAGAGTTCGTCTTCGCCAATTCGATCCGTTGCTCCGTTCTTTCTCTTTTCTATTGATCGTCTCGTGTTTTCTTGTTATTGCTACGAGCTCTGGTTGACCGATGCTGCAAACTTCTAGGTCTTCGTCTCTTCCTTCTTCGAAGGATAGAAACGAAACGTTGTTTCGTGGTTACGATCGTTTCTCGGCTACTGGATAAATCAATCGCGGCGGAACCGCGGCAACGATCCTATGATCGCCGTTATTACGGTAATGCACCGTTGTAACCATTCGAAACATTGTACAGACCTATCTATCCAATTTCATCTTTAGCGGCGAGTTATAGGGGAACGAGCCTAATGTCTCGAACGGATCTCGCGTGCATTATTAAGCGACTCTGGATCGGCGCAACATTTTTCTTTTTTTTTTTCCTTCTGTATTTTCGAGCAATGCCTCATCACTCTCATACATATTCAATCGAATGGAATCGAGAAACGATGTAGGCGAATTCCACAGTTGAACCCGTTTGAGTAACAAAGTAGTCGGCTGTTGTGTGATTCGCATTAAATTGGAATTACAGGAAACATATCTTTCGATCTTTTTTTCTTTTTGCTTCTTGTTTTAGGATATTCTAAGTAGTCTAACGCGTCTCTTGATACACTTAGGTATATGAAGAAGATATTACGATCCTTGAATCTTGCGTACTAATTATTAAATGATACACGAAATGATTATTAACTTTTAACGGTCGCTTTGAGAACATCACTAGGGGCGCATGTAAAGAATTTCGTTTCCATTTTTATTATAATTATTCAAAGAAACCGGAAATACCTGCATTATGTCACACAGTCGTTTAAAGTAATCGTCTCACTATCTTTGCGTATTTCACGCTTCTTATGAATAAAGTATTCCAAAAAGAATAAGATTTTTGAAGAAATACAGCTGTGAAAAAGTGGGGAGAAGAAGAGGATTAAGCCGATTTCCATGTTTCTCCGTACCTATAAAATCTTGGACAATTCCCATACTTTTCCATAATGTCGCGAGCGAAATTTATATCCCGTACAAGTTCAACATGAGCAGATGTGACTCGCTGAAATTAACAGATAAAGTAGAAATACTTACGGAGGGTTAATGAGAGAAAAATCGAAACGGAATACAAATGGCGAGTGCCGACATGGGAAACGGAGGGGAAAAAGAGCCAGAGATGCAGACGCGTCCAGCTTTGCAGAGAAACGGACGTTAGCTCCGCGAATATCGATTCACCCCGCGCCGGTTTTTCCTCCGCGATGGAGAACGGTGGCGTGCATGCGCGCCGTGAATCACGTATTCATTTTTCGTCGGGTTCGTGAGGAGCTTGGGTGCGCGTCAACGTGCTCTCGGGGCGATCGTTAAGCCTCATTATGGGCCGATCTTTCAGCGGATAGGAGGCAGCGAAAGAAAAAGGAAAAAGAAAAAAAGAAAAATGTCAGCTCGTAAATCGTCGGTTAGGTGAAGTTTAAGTGCGTCAACATCGATCCGTGACACGTAACTTCCTTCGTGAGTTTTACCAGCGATTTCCACAAGCCGTACCCTTTCTACCTGTTTCGTGATCGACTGATTGCCTCAAGATTAGAGAGAGAGAGAGAGTACGGCTTGTGTGAGAAGATTATCTGAGAGAAACGGTAGCGGTGGTAATCGATGAAGATCCAATAATGCCGATAGAGATAATGTTTATACAGTAGAAGTATCGAAGTTTTTAAAATAGCGGGTTTAAAGATTTCCAGATTCCTCGAGCATTAAATATATGCAAGCGTTTTTGATATCACATTGATGCTATTTCCAATTGATAGGAACATGATCAAATAAAATTGATTAATTGTATTATACAGGGAGGTTGGTAACTGGTGGTACAAGCGGAAAGGGGGTGATTCTACGCGAAAAAAGAAGTCGAAAATATAGAATAAAAATTTTTCGTTTTTTTTCAGCAATTTTTGGAATAATAAACTTTATGATTACTCCATATTACTTCATTATGTATTCCTAATTTTCCATTACGGCAAAAATAAACTTAAACTGCGATAATATCCACTTTATAACGAGACGCGATAAAGTGCAGGCGTACCGAGCGAAAATTCAAAGTCGATTTTCTCGAAAACAAAGCCTCAAGGGAAAAATTTGTATTTTATATTTTCGACTTCTTTTTTCGCGTAGAATCACCCCCTTTCCGCTTGTACCGCCAGTTACCAACCACCCTGTATAAATTGAAAAGTAAGGAAAATTGTTATAAACATCGTTCCCTTCAATGTATGTTGATACATAATATTTATTTATAAAATCTCTTTGTGAAAAATAGATTGGTGAATATAATTTGCAAGTGTATTTATGAATTAATACAAGAAATGAATGAGAATTTAAAAATTTCTCTACAACGAGTACAAGTAGATGAATGATCGTGAATCTAGATTACGATAATTACCTACGAAAGTTTTCGTACAGTCTATAGGAAAGCGAATTTTATTAAAATTAAAATGACTACTGTTTTCTATTTTAACGATTAAGATGGTTATTTCTTTCTATGTTAATAAATAAATGTGTCATTTGATTAACATCGTTTTGTTTATATATTTATATGTAAAGACTTTCGTTTTGTTTATATGTTTATGTGTTTATATGTAAAGACTTTTGTGGGTGACTGTATGCAAATGCTTCATTTTTTCTTAACATTTTGACTGCCACGCCGAAATCACATGTTTCGCTCAGGACGCCACGGTGTTTCAACACAATGCACCGTTAGATGCAACATTTGTTCTCATTTTTTCTTTTATTGTTATTCCAATAAAACTGTTTAATTGTTCAATGGGGCACTTTTTATTTCAAAGCATCTTCTATTTATCGGTCATATTCAAAATGCCCTAACTGTCAATTTTCATCCAATTTTTACAATTGCAAGTTCAAGCGCTCCGATCATCAATGACCAACGTGACAGACAAAGTGTTAATGTTCAATGAAACTATAAAATCAGCGTGATGGAGGTCGCGTTCCCATTCGATTATTTAAGAAATCGCTTATTAAGATTGTCTACCTCTTGTTGCAATATCGGTTCTCCCTCACGCGCCTCTCTTTTCTTTCTGCCCACGTTCAGAAAAGTAAAATTTATTACCGAGTAATTCCGGATTCATGACGCGCCTTTTCCACCAGAGAACGCGGAAACCTATGCTAATCCGACCGAATCCAACCGGGATAGTAACTGTCCGACGTGTTCGCGAAGGTGCGTGCAAAACCTTTTACGGCTTCCTCCGGTGGAAATTGTCATTTATGGAAATTAAAGAGTGGGAGTGACTTGGATTGGAACGCTCAGAAAATCTATCCACGATGTTTGGCGCGACCAACGAATTGACTGGTAGCGATGGAAATATTCTGTGTGTAGAATAAATCGAAGTAATGGTGGTCGATTAAAAAATTAATGTACCATATTTTCGGAAAATATGTTAATTTTGTAACTTTAAAATGCTGAAGATTAGCCGATCGAATGAACTCTATCGGCTGTTAAAATATTCTGATATTGAAATTGACTTTTCCGAGACAAGTAATCTTTAAAATCTTCAAAATCTTTGTACTTAACTTTGTACTTGAATAATCAAGCTGATAATATTTCATGAGACAATATTAGATCTTAATATCATGTTGCAATAAAAGATTATGTGCAAAAGACATGCTCATTAACCTTTTGCACTCGGAACTTTATTTCAATTTCGTTAGCAGCAGCTCTCAACGCTTTTAAGTGCTTTATTTGAAATTTACTTTAACTAAAAAATAGGACATTTTGAATAAATAAAGGATGAAAGATATTCACTTAAATACCAGTTTTGTTCACACTGTTGTTGTATTTTGTAACTTTTAAGTGTATGATATATCTTGAAATAATTTCCATAATGCAATCCTGCATTTCTTTCGCACGTTTCGCAAAAAAAGGTGGGACATGAAAGAATGTCGAGTGGGACTCGACAAAGGAGCTCTTGACATAAAAACTGATAATCACACTCGGATCACACTCGACATAGAAGTGCAAAGTTAATGTTAATAAAGCCTCCAATGCTTCATAAAAAAAGGGAAATGAAAAATTCAGAGTGACAATGTCCCATTCCATTGGTCGAAGATTAAACAGTTAAAGTTCTTCGACCGATTGAAAAAATCTTCGATCAAGTGTATCCAAATTCGTTAGCAACGATTCCCACCATAAATTTTGTTAACACGTGTTACTTCACATCTTTGCGTGTTAACGAGCGTCCACGTAATTTGTTAGTATTCCCAAAGAATCTATTTATTATTAGGCGCAGCAGATGAGTCGAAGACGAATTCCGATTCGTAGGCAGCTTCTCTCATTTACCAAGTCGACGCAGTTGGCCAGACAGCTGACCCGTAGATTTTAATTGTACGCCGCATCCGGATGAATGCCAGACAACTAGACGGGGGGAGTATGGGTATTTGTTCGTTTAGAGGATTAAATGTTTGTTTTCCCGGCTAATTTGCGGTAATGGTATTTGAAGGCAACGAGTGGATTAGTTCGTGATGTAATGAGAGGCTGCATTCGATACGTATTATACGTTATTATCGACGATAAATAATTTGGATTCGAAAATTGATTTTGTATGGATCGATCGTAAATACGATAGTTAATAAAATAAATCAAGATACGTAATGTTAGTTTTGATAGGTTTGAAAAATTGTAAGAGAATTGCTTCATATGTATATTGAAGTAGTATATTTCAAATATTCTGATATATTTTCCCCATTAATACAGTTCATACTTTGGATTGTTTAAGGGGGTGTCCTGAATTAGAATGTTCTAAAACAACGTCGTTTTGTGATTTTTTTAGAAGGGAATATTTAAGAAGAATATTTAAAGGAGAATATTTAACGAATACAAAAAAATTTTTTTAAAGTAAAAAGAATTACAACAGATTTCTGAGGCTATTTCATGAGCGTCTTGTCGCTGCAGTCCGAAAAAGGATTAAATTATTATATATTTTTCTTCTGGGTGAACTAAATAACGGCAGAAAAAAATGTGAAATTAAAAATTTTGGCGGGTTAAAAAAATGTGTTTAAAAAAAAACTTTAAGATGCTATAACAGTTATTTAAATAAACTTTTTGACAAACTTTTTTAGTTCACCCGGAAGAAAAATATATAATAATTTAATCCTTTTTTGGTTTTTTGTTTCAGCCAAGAATTACGAGGTCTTTCACTGCGATTGAAGACTGCAACGACAAAATAAAATGAAATTGATTAATTGTATTATACAGGGTGGTTGGTAACTGGTTGTACAAGCGGAAAGGGGGTGATTCTACGCGAAAAAAGAAGTCGAAAATATAGAATAAAAATTTTTCGTTTTTTTTCAGCAATTTTTGGAATAATAAACTTTATGATTACTCCATATTACTTCATTCTGTATTCCTAATTTTCCATTACGGCAAAAACAAACTTAAACCGCGATAATATCCACTTTATAACGAGGCGTGATAAAGTGCACGCGTACCGAGCGAAAATTCAAAGTCGATTTTCTCGAAAACAAAGCCTCAAACGAAAAAATTTTATTCTATATATTCGACTTCTTTTTTCGCGTAGAATCACCCCCTTTCCGCTTGTACCACCAGTTACCAACCATCCTGTATATTTAACGAATACAAAAAATTTTAAAAGTAAAATGTTTAAAGTAAAAAAGAAAATTATAACAGATTTCTAAGCCTATTTATTTATTTGACTCAACCAAAAAATCAAAAAAGGATTAAATTACTATACATTTTTCTTCTGGATGAACTAAAAAAGTTCGTCAAAAAGTTTATTTAAATAATTTTTATAGCACCTTAAAGTTTTTTTTTTAAGCACTTTTTTTCTTAAACCCGCCAAAATTTTTAATTTCACATCTTTTTCTGCTATTTTTTAGTTCACCCAGAAGAAAAATATATAATAATTTAATGCTTTTTTGGTTTTTTTATTTCAGTCAAGAATTACGAGGTGGATCTATCACGCAGATTGAAAACTGCAGCCGATGAAATAGGCTTAGAAATTTGTCATAATTTTTCCTTTTACTTTAAAAAAAATTTTTTTGTATACATTCGATATATATAAAACCATACCTCAAAATTCAATAACTTCATTTCTTTCTTTCCCTTCTAAAAAAAATCACAAAAAGTCACTGTTTTAGAACATTCTAATTCAGGACACCCCTTAATATTAGATACTTCCACGTTTATTTTCTTTATATTTGATTCAATTATATTGTTTCGTTAGATTCGTTTATTTACATTCGTAGTTTTTATTTATATTCTCAATTTACTCGTTTACATTTCTAATTTCTTTCTTGACATTTCCAGTTTACTTAATTAAAATCCCTAATTGCTCAATTTGTATTCTAAACACACTTATCTACATTCTAATCATCTATTTACATATTCTATTCGTTTAACTACATTTTATTTCAAATCTTAAGGTTCTTCGAGCAGAAACATATACTTTTAACGACCACCATAACACGTACCAATATTTCGCCGTAATTCAAAACTCCACCGATATCAATCACCGATCATTGATTAATAAAACCTGTCGACAAATTGCAAATGAAACCACGAAACAGTGAATACTAATATCATTGAAACAAACGGCCGGGACATGAACGCGTTCGCGCAGGTACCTAATCCACCGGGGCACATTTTTCACCGTGGACGTTCCTATAGCAACTTATTATCGTCGAAATCCGTATCAAACTGTAACATCGACCAGTTGACACGTAATTACACCGAGAAATCAGTCGACCACGAATTTGTTATAAGTTGCAATTTTCGTACAACGGCCACTCCCGATACGGGTGGCCAATTTCGGCAACGAAGAAAACGTCCCTTCCGTCTTTGACGGAACTAACATTTCCAATAGACGCGTCGTAACCACAACTTTCCACGAAACTATGCATTACAGACACATGTTGCGCCTTCAACGTCCACACGACGCTATTATTTTCGCGATTACGCGGTTGATTTTTTCCTCATTAAGATGCTATCGTTTTTAAGAATAATTGGCCAAGGCGATAGCGGTAAGACCGGCCCTCCGTTCCTCGTTCACTCGAGTATCGATTCCTTGAGTATATCGAGCAACCCATGCGGCATTAGCATGGAAAAGAAGGTGGCAATTTGCGTCTGATAAGCGGCCTCTCGTCGATTTAACGACAAGAAACGCCGCTCTATTGGTTCTTCTCCATTTTTCTAGCGGAGCCTGAAGTTTCTTTTGTCTTTTCTTCCCGCTTCTTTTTTGTCCCCGATCTTCGTCGCCACTTGTTACCCTCGATTCCCTCGTTCGGGAATGGGAAGGTAGAATGTGATGAATAATTATGCGAAATGTACGTAAAGTCTCTCGTAAGTGTCTCTCGTAAGTGTTAGAAAATAAAGCATCACGAAATGGCTAATAAAAGTTTTTTAAGTAGTAGATATTCCATGTATTTTATAAATAATTTTGGAGCAACTAGAATAATTTATTTTATTTAATTTTTAAGGGGGTGTCCTAAATTAGAATGTTCTAAAACAGCGTCTTTTTGTGATTTTTTTACAAGGGAATATTTAAGAAGAATATTTAGAGGAGGATATTTAACGAATACAAAAAAATTTTGTCAAAGTAAAAAAACAATTATAAAAGATTTCTAAGCCTATTTCATGGGCTGCAGATTTTAATCGGAGGGAAAGCTCCACCTCGTAATTCTTGACTGAAATAAAAAAACAACAAAGGATTAAATTATTATATTTTTCTTCTCGATGAAAAAAGTTCGTCAAAAAGTTTATTTAAATAAATGTTATAGCACCTTAAAGTATATTTCTTCTTTTTAAAAAAACACATTTTTTCTTTAAACCCACCAAAATTTTTAAATTCACGCTATTTTCTAGCTTTTCTTTAGTTCATCGAGAAGAAAAATATATAATAATTTAATCCTTTTTTGGTTTTTTGTTTCAGCCAAGAATTACGAGGTGGATCTTTCACTCCGATTGAAGACTGCAACGACAAGACGCCCATGAAATAGGCTTAGAAATCTTCTAATTCTTCTTAAGGAATCTTAGAAATCTTATAATTTCTTTTTTACTATAAACAAATTTTTTGTATTCGTTAAATATATATAAAACCATACCTCAAAATTCAATAACTTCATTTCTTTCTTTCCCTTTAAAAAAAAATCACAAAAGATGCTGTTTTTGGACATTTTAATTCAGGACACCCCGTAAATGGAGAAGCTCATAATTACAAACTTGTATACTTGTAATAATATCTGCCTAATATTTTCGCAATAATATCACTCGTGGTATAATACTATCATAGTAATAATATTAATATATACAGGGTGGTTGGTAATTGGTGGTACAAGCGGAAAGGGGGTTATTCTAGGCGAAAAAAGAAGTCGAAAATATGGAATAAAAATTTTTCGTTTGAGGCTTTGTTTTCGAGAAAATCGACTTTGAATTTTCGCTCGGTACGCCTGCACTTTATCACGTCTCGTTATAAAGTGGATATTATCGCAGTTTAAGTTTGTTTTTGCCGTAATGGAAAATTAGGAATACAGAATGAAATAATATGAAGTAATCATAAAGTTTATTATTACAAAAATTGCTGAAAAAAAGCAAAAAATTTTTATTCCATATTTTCGACTTCTTTTTTCGCGTAGGATCACTCCCTTTCCGCTTGTACCACCAGTTACCAACCACCCTGTATATAAAACTATACCTCAAAATTCAATAACTTTATTTCTCCCTTCCCCTTCTAAAAAAAAAATCGCAAAAAGACGCTGTTTTGGAAGATTCTAATTCAGGACACCCCCTTAAAACGGTTATAGATTATAGACTTCTTCTTTTATAATTTTACAGTTCTACGTCAGACGAGGTAATCGAATAATTTGTAACTTGTAAATTTCCATTTGTTCCATTGCAACAGTGTTCCGATTTTCTAACACGATCTCCTAGTATCTACTAATATATAGTATACAATAACAAGTATAATTTGCGACAAGTCAAATTTTATCAATAATGTTAATTCAGTTGAGTGAAAAAGAGGTGCTAAGTTTCTATATCATTTACCATTTTACCATTCTCAATCGAAACGTTTTTACTCGATCACGAATGCCTTGATCGTATTTTTCTCCCAGGACTTTTTCATTATCCTGCTCCTGGTAATCATGCGAAATCACGCGAGGGTCCTTGAGTTATATCCGCAGATACGTCACGGAGAGAATCGGCGAGGAGCATCCATCAGATTTTATCTGCCGACCAGCCTCGAATACTCTCTTTCTCTCTCTCTCTCTCTCTCTCTCTCACTCTTATTCTCTCCTGAACCGGTAATCTCGCTTATACATAGATCATAGCGGGAACCAGTCGAACATGTTTGATGAAATGATTTAATCAAAGGTAAACGCGAGCACGGAAAAATTCCGATCCCGAGGATTGACGAAAATCGGTGATGCCATATTTCGCTCGTTATCTACGGTTGCCGAGTATTTGCACAGGTAAATGTATATTACACGTTCACGAGGCGCGTTTTATCGATTGAATATCGGGTAAAATAAATGTGTTGTTCGGCAAACACAATCGTTTTTGAACGATGTCTCGGCGTTTTGGAACGGAGGAAAGTTTGGGTCGTTGGAAAGCTTTCGAGATGAAATTATTTGCATGCAGCGGAATATGTTTTAAATGCCGACAATTGTTTTTAGACTGTAAATGTTTATGAAAATTCATATTTTTATAAATATGGTTAAAGAATTTAAACGGAGATAATGTTACAGCAAGTAAGTATTTTACTTTGAATATTTTATACAATATTTTATAAATATGGTCAAAGAATTTAAACGGAGATAATATTACAGCAAGTAAGTATTTTACTTTCCAGCACTACCACGCCGCTTTCCCCAGAAGCGGCCTGGTGTCCGAGCGGATTTCCTCCACGTTAATAAAAAAAAAAGTAAGTATTTTACTTTGAATATTTTATACAATATTTTATAAATATGGTCAAAGAATTTAAACGGAGATAATATTACAGCAAGTAGGTATTTTACTTCGAATATTTTATACAATTTTCCATGCTATATGCATTTTGTACATTTTTGCATAATTAAAAGTATTAAAACTATTATATCAAAGCGTTTCTTAGATATTATTACTTGGTAAAAAACAATTCTGTTTTACAACAGTAAACGCGAATAGAGACAAAAGTACGTAATCCTTAATGCTAAAACTGAAACACAGATTACAAGATAACTGAAATTGAAGTAACTTTATTAATAGAAAATAAAGATGATATAAAGATTAAAATTGAAAGAGATATATTAAGTGAAAGTTTCTAATAGAATGTATGCGAATCTCAGAAAAATTATAATACATAGTAGTGTTATCCAAGTTATCTTACAATGTATCGTTCCATGAATCTCGAAAGTGTTCAATAATTTCGTAATTATCCAGAGAAGTAATCGAGCTTCTACAATTACTCGTTCTTTCGTGGCGATTTGCTCTTGAACTTGTTGCAAGCCGAGTCGATGGATTGCGATGCATTATTTTACGAACGTCTCTTTACCTACTCGGCACTCGGTATCATTGCGTATCGAGTATCTCTTGGGCCGGTGAACCACGTTGTGTGTGTACACTTAATAAAGTAGAGGTGTGGAGTTGCGCGATAGCGGCTCGCGGAAGTTATGTCCGACCGGAATCGCTGTTAGGTCTGTGCGCGGCAACGTTTGCTGAATTATCGCCGACCGAAGGCTGCATATAATACCACAACGCACTCAGTTTCCCGATTCCCCGACTACTTGCGATTGCCACCGCGATTATTTTCCATTACGACCGAATTGAACAAGTTTTAAGTTTTTATATATATTTGAACCATAATTATGGACGATTAAGTCAAGTAAAGTTTAGATATAGTCATTTAGCTCGCTAACATTCACTCTGCATTGTGTCGAATTTGGGTGTATTGTTGATGCGCTGCTTCATTTGTAGTATTAATTTTAATAAAATGTTTTTCAACACGAATCAAATATATTGGAAAATCTGGCTGTCCCGGGTATAACTCTTTTTTTCAAAATTGCAAAATTGCAAAATATCAAATGAGGATATGCGATACTTGAATAGTTGCAGAGATTAATAGTATAAAAACATAATTATAGTGTAGTATCGTGGACACATTGTCTAAGAAATATCAGCAGAATTACAATAGTTATTTAACTCGCTTACATTCACTTTGTATTGTGTCGAATTTGGATATACTGTTGATGCGCTGCTTCATTTGTAGTATTAATTTTAATAAAATGTTTTTCAACACGAATCAAATATATTGGAAAATCTGGCTGTCCCAGGTATAACTATTTTTTTCAAAATTGCAAAATTGCAAAATATCAAATGAGGATATGCGATACTTGAATAGTTGCAAAGATTAATAGTATAAAAACATAACTATAGTGTACTATCGTGGACACATTGCCTAAGAAATATCAGCAGAATTACAATAGTTATTTAACTCGCTTACATTCACTTTGTATTGTGTCGAATTTGGATATACTGTTGATGCGCTGCTTCATTTGTAGTATTAATTTTAATAAAATATTTGTAAACGCGAATCAAATATATTGGAAAATCTGGCTGTCCCAGGTATAACTCTTTTTTTCAAAATTGCAAAATTGCAAAATATCAAATGAGGATATGCGATACTTGAATAGTTGCAGAGATTAATAGAATTAGGGAAACGTATAAAAACATAACTATAATGTAGTATCATGAACAGATTGCTTAAGAAATATCAGCTGATCTATAAACAATGTTGCGAGAAACCTAAGTGCCGACAGGTCAAAAGAGTCGGGAAATTTCAACGGGCCAAGCGGAACATCAATGTGTCGTTGGTCCTTCCAATGTGGTCGAATAGTTACGCGGAAGAAAACATAACTAACTATTATAGAGGAAGAATAAATAACTATTGTAGTACGTGATCATGATCGCGAACAATTTCTAAATACGTACGTGGTGGGGGTATGAGAAAAGACAAAGGGATGCTTAAGGGAGAAAGACGAATTAATTGGCAGTCGTTAACTAAGAGTCGAGTTGTGAGGAGTTGCGAGTTGAAAATCTAGTTATGAAGAGTCACAACTCTTCACAAAGAGAGTGGAGAAAGAGTTGCCGAGTTGTTATCAGTTGTAGACTATCAGTTGTGAGTTGTGAATTATCCATTTAGTTGTCTTAGTTATAGCACGTTACTGTATTTAGTTCACGTTAAATAACCATCGTTTCCTGTTCAACCCTTAACGTGTGCCTCTCAAGCTTAAGATGTGCGATGCTCTACTCCAAATGTATTTTTATTGGTAATTGTTTACAAATAAAAAATAATACTCCTTAGTGAGTACTATGAAATCTATGAACGCAAACCCAGTTTGCATCCAAACGAATGTTTTAAAAAATTCCACACATTACTCAATTATAATCGATATAAATATCGTAATCAAAATTATATTACTTCTGAGATGAACAAAGATTATTTTGAATGACTTTTAATATTATTATTTATAGGTCATTGTAGCATTTAAAATCTGACACTTAAAAAGTTACAAGTCGAAGTACGATGAGAATAAGTTGGAGTTGCCAGTCACAATATTCACAATTAAAAGTCGCAGCGTTAAGGGTTGTAAATTTGTAAATAGATCCATCTATCAATAAACTTATTAGGATAGAAATCATTGGAAACCCTAATTTCTAATATTTCTGAATAAATAAATCCTACAATAACATTAGTACAAATATTTTATATTTGAACGCAGTTTGGTTTCCAAATTTTTGCAGCTTCATCTTTTAAAGAATAAAGTATATATTATAAGTAAGTATCTAGATTTTCGATTCTAGAAATTATTTCTAGAACAATGTTCAGCCTGTGAATATATTACTATATGTACTATATTAGTATTAGTGTATGTACATATGTACTATAGTATAGTAGAATATATTAGTATATACATTGTTAGAAAAATTAAGAATAGTTTGGATCACTTTGAGATCTTTCATTCAAATAGTGTAGATTAATATAAGAATCAAATTTAAATTAACTTTGCAGCCAAATCTTTTCTGAATGTTATAAGTATAATTTGATACAGAAACGATAGATATTCTTCCGGTTTTATCAAAGACACCCTAGTTTCATGGATCCTAGCCAACGAAGCTACCTCGTCGTTTCCACATCGCATGATAACTCGATTGAACCCGATAACCGAGTATTTATTATCCTCGGAGATTTCATTTTGATAAAATGCGCTGGCACCCTCTTTCGCCGCTGCTGCCCCCTCGTGCAACGATGCGTTTCTCCGACCGGAAGTTGCACGTCCAGAAGTACACGCTTGAATTCGCGGCGAGATACCGCACTGGATTGAAATATTGAACCATTCCTAGGAATGCATTTTCACGATATTCCTCTCTCTCATCCACATAGCTCGTAAAAAAATTTCTAACGTAACTTTAAAATTTATAATGTGCACGTTGTTGATAAAAATTTTCTCAGCTACGTTTCACTCCACGACCTCGCAAGCTTGTTAATGCTGAAAATATTTTATACCCTCCATTATATGTATCTATACATCTGTGTAATAAATAATATTAGTTTTCAAACCATTTGAGACTAGTAGACTCTCAGCCTCTGTAAATGAGAAGATGAAAGATATTATTATCAAAATCGTAAGCGACATATTATATATGTTTCGTGCCACATTTGTATACATACCATCTTTAATATCTTTGTGCGAATTAAGAGCTATATTTTTTGCATTTATGGCAAAATTTCTATTATTTCTTCTACTTCTTACGTTGCGTCCTCCAAATCTTCAGATGTATAAAAAAAAAAAAGAGATCATTTTTCATATTCCACAGAGTAAACTTCCACTTTGTTCTTCAAGAGAACCAGTTCCACTTTGCATTTCATGCCATATGCTTTTTAATGCTACGCGAAACGCATCGAACAAAAATTCTTCCGGCACCGCGATCTTCGTGCAAGGAAACTTCATTTCGTAAGGAAGCACCATAATCCATAAAATGAATCGCATTGAGAATTGCTTTTGAATAACGTCTTCGACCATCTTATACGCGAGCCCTTTGACTTAATCGGTGCTCCAATTAATAAACGACAGTTGCGTCGGTAGGATGATAAAACTGCGCGCGAAACGGTGGCTGGCGATGCGATATTTCCCGTTGCGATCTTTCTTCCAGATGCATTAATCTGCTGCAACATCGAAATGGTTTCGCCAACGATTTATTTATCACGGACACCCTTTTATTGAAATTAAAAGCGATTTAAAAGAGAAGAGTAGCGACAGCCAGGGATCGATCGAGATATACGTACGTATCGAATTACCAGCGGATTATCGTCGTGCAGAGGGATCAACGCGTTGCCGTGGCGCACGATAATTATTTCTGCGTTAGCCATAATTATTGCCGGGGTGGTAATTAATTCCTGCCTGAGCGGCAATTAATTTATTGCGGCTTGATTAATTGCCGCATGCTCGCCGCCGAGAGACAGTTCGTTACTGCGTTGCTGGATCGCCCTTTTGGCTCCGCTGCGAAATCGACCGCCACTGCGACCCTTTCCTAAGAAGAATTCCTGAATTTGTCTTCGATTTTCGATCACAGAATCGAAACGAAGTTAACGTTTCAGGTAAACAGTTGATATTCCTAGAACTCTGAATTATACTAGTTATCTAAAATTATTGGGTTGGCAACTAAATGATTCCGGATTTTGTCAATAGATGGTCTTAGCACATTCTTTTATTTTGACAACAGCACTTAACCTATACTGTTTTCTTGTTGTTTGGAGTTCCGCCTTTAATTTAGTAGAAATTGTATCGATTAGTTATTTAGTTTCCTTTTCATCTCAATTTAGAAATGGAAAAACAAAACGCGCATTTCAGACATATTTTATTGTATTATTTCCGAAAAGGCAAGAATGCATCGCAAGCACACAAGAAATTACTTGCCGTATATGGAAATGAAGCCTTGAAAGAAAGGCAGTGTCAATATTGGTTTGCCAAATTTCGTTCTGGTAATGTTTCATTGAAAAATGCTCAACGATCTGGCCGTCCAGTTAAAGTTGATGGGAACCTTATCAAGGCAATTGTCGATTCAAACCGTCATAGCACAACGCGTGAAATTGGAGAGAAACTCAATGTATCGCATACATGCATTGAAAAAAGATTAAAACAGCTTGGCTATGTCAAGAAACTCGCTCCCCCATCAATTTAAGGAAATTCATTTGACGCAACGCAGTAGCATCTGCGATTCGCTTTTGAAACGCAACGAAATTGATCTATTTCTGCAACGAGTGATTACCGGCGACCAAAAGTGGATAGTTTATAACAACGTTAATGCGAAAAGATCGTGGGTGATGCAAGACGAACCAGCCCAGACGACGCCAAAAGCTGAGATTCACCGAGAAAAGATTGTGCCGTCAGTTTGGTGGGATTATAAAGGAATTCTGCACTTTGAACTTTTACCAAGAAACCAAACGTTTAATTCAAACGTGTACGTTGAACAACTCGCCAAACTGAGCGATACAGTTGAAGAAAAGTGGACAGAATTGGCAAATCGTAAGGGTGTTGTTTCCCAGCGTGACAATGCAAAGCGCCACACGTCTTTGTTCACTCGCCAAAAATTATTGGAACTTAGGTTGGGATGTGTTGTCACATCCACCATAGAGCTTGCGCCTTCACATTACCAATTATTTCGTTCCATGCAAAACTCCTTAAATGGTAAAATTTTTAATGATGATGATGTAAAATCACATTTAAGTCAGTTTTTTGCTGACAAAAATAAGAAGTTTCATGAACATGGAATTATGAAAAATGGCAAAAGTTCATCGACAAAAACGGACAATACTTAATGGAATAAAGTTATATTTTTAAGCAAAATTTTTGAGTTTTCCTTCTTATTTAAGATACGCAATCACTCAGTTGCCAATCCAATATTAACGAAAATTTTGGTTATGGCAAATAACCTTTATAATTTGGACAGAAACTTGAAGCTAAAAGTTTAATATTCCAGAAAATTGGGAATGTTGTTCAATGTTGTTCCAAAATTGAACTAAAATTCTTGACAGGAATCGATGTTTCCTTAATTTTCAATTATCAATGTTAGAATTCTCGATGTCGCTGTTGACGAAACATCGGAATATGTTTTCTAACAGGATATAATGTACATTTAGAATGTCCATTGTATTTACATTTTCTTCGTTCGATATTATATTTCTTTGCTTCGTATGTTTCAGTTTCATGAAGATTATGCGTACATATATCTCGTTATGATTATTTTATATATGCGAAGATATATTTTCCTATGAACTAAAATAGACCACATAGGATAATCATAAAAATCCTCTACAGAGGAAGGATCTTATTAATTGCCTGGGTCCCAGAGCTATTCGAAAGGTTTCCCCCTGTCGAACAAAAATGCAGTCATCGATAATGCGTTAGCCTGAACGAGACCAACGAACTATCGTATATTTCTTGCGTTATCGAGGGAGGATCGAGCGACAAATGGCGGTGCCAGTCCATTCTGCAGGTGAGATATTGCGTAGATTTTCACTTTTCACCATGAACCGGCCATTTGCGGCGATCTTTGAGCGTGCTCGAAGAAACGAAAGCACCGGGTGCATCTCGATGAAGGATATGCTGTTTGGAAAATACGATTCGTTCCGTGCCGTGACCATTGTAATCCTGGGACACGTCGAATTTTTCAAAATCGACCAGGTAGAAGTCCTCTTTTCGTCACGCTGGTTTTTCGCTCCATCGGTGGCTGACTAGTTCCTGGAAACGCGGTATTTGTATAAAATCGTCCAGATTCATTCTCTTTAGCCGATCCTTTGCGATACGCGAGTCTTCCGATTTATCGTTGACAGAAATTATTTTCGATTCCTTCGTTCCCAAAATTTCAGATATTTCATTGGTAACACTAACGTAGGAGGAAAATTTTGTGAAGGGGGTGTCCTGAATGAAAATGTTCTAAAACAGCGTCTTTTTGTGATTTTTTTTAGAAGGAAAGAGAGAAATAAAGTTATTGAATTTTGAGGTATGGTTTTATATATATTTAAAGAATACAAAAAATTTTTTTAAAGCAAAAAGAATTACAACAGATTTCTGAGGCTATTTCATGGGCGTCTTGTCGCTGCAGTTCAAAAAAGGATTAAATTATTATATATTTTTCTTCTGGGTGAACTAAATAACGGCAGAAAAAAATGTGAAATTAAAAATTTTGGCGGGTTAAAAAAATGTGTTTAAAAAAAAACTTTAAGATGCTATAACAGTTATTTAAATAAACTTTTTGACGAACTTTTTTAGTTCACCCGGAAGAAAAATATATAATAATTTAATCCTTTTTTGGTTTTTTGTTTCAGCCAAGAATTACGAGGTGGATCTTTCACTCCGATTGAAGATGCAACGACAAGACGCCCATGAAATAGGCTTAGAAATCTTCTAATTCTTCTTAAGAAATCTTAGAAATCTTATAATTTCTTTTTTACTATAAACAAATTTTTTGTATTCGTTAAATATATATAAAACCATACCTCAAAATTCAATAACTTCATTTCTTTCTTTCCCTTTAAAAAAAAATCACAAAAAATGCTGTTTTTGGACATTTTAATTCAGGACACCCCGTAAATGGAGAAGCTCATAATTACAAACTTGTATACTTGTAATAATATCTGCCTAATATTTTCGCAATAATATCACTCGTGGTATAATACTATCATAGTAATAATATTAATATATACAGGGTGGTTGGTAACTGGTGGTACAAGCGAAAAGGGGATGATTCTACGTGAAAAAAGAAGTCGAAAATATAGAATAAAATTTTTTCGTTTGAGGCTTTGTTTTCGAGAAACTCGACATTGAATTTTGGCTCGGTACGCGTGCACTTTATCGCGTCTCGTTATAAAGTGGATATGATCGCAGTTTAAGTTTGTTTTTGCCGTACCGGAAAATTAGGAATACATAATGAAATAATATGAAGTAATCATAAACTTTATTATTACAAAAATTGTTGAAAAAAATGAAAAATTTTTATTCTATACTTTCGACTTCTTTCACCCCCTTTCCGCTTGTACCCTCAGTTACCAACCACCCTGTATATATATAGAAAATATATATATAATATAATAACATAATATATAAATATAATATATAAATATAATATATATAATATAATAATATTAATATAATATAGAAAATTTCATAATAGGGCTGATAATAATATTATAATACTTTAATAATAACATTATAAAAAAATTGTACGAGTATTGTACGTGAATAAAAAATTGTACGAGTCGATGAAGTTTATTTAAAAAGACAATAATACTCCTGCTACAGTTTATTGAAAACCTTGATACACTCGAGCTTAATTATAAATATTATGGATCATACACTGCTATATTTACAAGTAATTCGATCGAGAAGGTGGATTCTGTTTACTGTCGATTGTAAATGGGAGGGGGGCAGTATATCTGAAGAACATGTAGAAAAAATGTTTCCGGAACGACCAGGAGGGGAAATTAATATTTCACAGATTGACGAATTCAGGATGCTTCCGCGAAGTTTCGCAATAAATTATCAAGACGAGAGTTGAGCTACGTTTCTTTGGCTCCCCCGATACACGCGCGGGGACGTCTCGTATGATGCAAAATATTATTTAATCCTCGCTGGCTGTTCTCTGGCTTCTGGCAATTCTTTAATGCTCCTGCCTCTCGAGAATTGAAGAAATTAAGAGAAAAATACAAAACAAGAAAATACGAAGAATAGCATGAAAAAAAAAATAAGAAAGTCCAGACACACTTGGACACTGAGTATATATCATTATGCATATAAAGTATAAACCTAAATATTGTAACTGTTTATTGCATAGCGATGTTTATATCATACGAAAATGCATCGTTCGCAAACATTCAGAAACTTCGACTATAAAACGTGTTATTATATCTCTGAGATACAGCTACATCTGAAATATGATAGATATAGTAGTGTTCGCATATATTCCGATACGTTGGACGTCTCGTTGTATTCTCTAACAAAAAATTCTCACAAAGGAGATAATGACCTTAACCCTGCTGCGATTTTCGAATTTTTATATCACAATCTTTATCCCGCTTTAGCAAACAAAAAGGATTTATAATACTTTTAAGAAGATGTTCAACAAGGAATTGTATCTACCATTAAAGTCTTTTCTGTATTTTGTTCAATCTTATTGCGTTACAATTAGATGAGAAATAATCTAAAGGACGTAGCAGGATTAATCCAAAAACACTTTCACACACGCTTGAAAAAGAAGTACATCTAACGAGAACGAGCGAAAAAGACATAATATTTATGGTTTACCCTTGCTATATTCACTGTCTTTGTCAATGGTAAGATGGTGAGCTTGACCGCTTGAACATAAGCGAAACAAATCTTCCAACAATCTAAAATATAAGAGAACACTACTATAATCTTATCTATGAAAGGATGATTTGAAATTGTAAAAAAAGATCGTTGTTCTAAATTTTTGTATAAGTTACGGCAACATGCATATAAAGTATGATCAGTTATTTGTTCAGCTGTAGCTCGAGACTTCGATGATTTTTATGTTCCTGAATATGGCGAGTAATGTTATTAGGCATACTTAAAGTACTGAATCTCATTAAACGGTATTAAACGACTGTATATCTAGTCATTCGTTTTGATCTCGTGTAGTAACGTTCGCGCGGCCGAGAAAGATTGTAATCAAATATTTTTCTCAATCGCGCGTTCGATACGGAGAACGTGGCAAAATCCTCGACTTCTAAATTCGCCTTTGATCATTGTTATCTACGGACGGCAACTCACTTGTACGCAAAATAAACGAAGAACTTACAATTGAAAAAAGATAAAAGGAAACAGCGTTTAGGTAAAAAGGAAGCGCGAGTTCAATCGTTCACGATCTACCGGATCGCTTGTTATCGACGGTTAATTAGCTATTAAACAAACAAAAAGGAAGTAGAAATTTAAGCCTAGTCGTATTTATCACAACATATATTCTTTGACTTTTCTAATTTCATTTTCTAGCTATTCGTCTAAGTATTTATCGAAATATACAATTTTTAGCTACATTTGTATTGCTTGTATCCCGCAATTTGTATTCTCGACCGTCCATTGAAAATACCTTTTTTATCGATCGAGCCTGTGTTTAGCTTTATTACCGATCGCGTCGCTTCTTACAAACGCGATGATCTTACAAACGCGTCCTCGCCTTATTACCGACAGAGAATGTTTCCTCGATGATTCTCTCGATACGCTTGTACCGATGGAGTTGCCACGAAGAAGAAGGAAAAGAAAAGAAATTCGCTTGTACGTCCAAAGAGGCCGCGTTTAGTTGATTCTACCCTTGTGAGTCATGTAGCTTATGCTATCGGATAGAAGTTTTTCCCTAGCCTGTCTTCGAATTCTCGAACACATCGCTAATATCGTCCCTGCCATTAGACAGAGGAAGCCACAACCGATTCCTATGATCGTACTAAGAACAGTTGATCTAAGGCACACTCTGTCGTTCGTGGATTCACTAGGTCCTGCAAAAAAGACATCAATAATCAATATATATATAACAAATATAACAAATAAAAATGTTAATAATCATAATCATAGAAGTTCTGTTTACACGATGACTCGGATAACCGATTAAATATTTTAAGGTCGAATCATTTACTGAAATTACCACTTCGGAAAGCTGTAGTGGAATTCTGGAAGAATTCCGTATCTGCCTCGCCTTCCTGTAGAACACGCAACGATTGGAACAGATTGACGTTCTCTGACAAACTCGTCGCTGGCGTCGATGGGCCACCAATTTCTGGCAAAGAACGTTTAGCCACATTCTTGGCGTTCCTCCAATGACACGGTTGACTCTGTACAATCACGAATAATTCATATAACAACAGGCATATAAATTCACATCAAGACTTTTAAAACGATCTATTGTATGACAATTGGCTAAGAAATTATTTTCATTCGTTTCCTACATACTGGACATCTTCCGTGACACATTCTGACGTCGCACTCGATGTATAAAGCAGGTGAGCCAGTGAACCTGAACGTCTTCATGTAGGCGAAAACTTGAGTCTCGAAGAGACCACTCTCTGACCAGGATCCACGAAATCTACTGATCAATTTATCATCCACTGGGCACCCGTATTGATCAATCAGCTGAATCCTCTTGTTTCCACCGTTATGGGCGTAACAGTCGTTCACGACGATGTCGAAACCATCTGTTAATATAAAAATATTCAGTTTACATGTTCATCCTAATATACATTCGAATCTCTTTTATTAAATTTTACAGTAGAGTTCGATCTCGATTATTAGAATTACATTTTAATTAAGTCGACCAAACACCTGCACGTAGAATCTATTTGAAACTAATACTTGAATGAGAAATTACAAAATTCCTATTGTACACGATGTTTCAAAAAATTAAAGTCAATAAAATAAATATGTCAAATACAGGGAACAATGGTATCGACCACACCTATTCTGTCGATAAAACAGGAAAGACTTTACTGATGAAAATATGTGACATTTAAACTTTCGTTTATCCAGACAAGTTCTTGCTTGTTTTAATAACTATTTAATATTAACTATTTCATATCAACGTTCTGAATCAACCTAATGAACCTAAATAGCCTGAGTATATCGATTCTGCTTGGAATTCTAGTATCTTGGAATATTTAAACCACCGACTTATCGTTGTCAATTATTGACAACCTGGAATCGCGACTCGTTATCGATTTCTCGAGCGAGGAAACCCTACTCTAATTTTAGTTTGTCGAAGGGAAACTGTGTACATAGCAGAGGTCCTGGGTATCCCGTTAACCGATGGAATAACACCAGGCAGATGTTATGTAGCGCCACGTGAATAGTACTAGAACTACCACACCAGTCAAATTGATTGCTTTTACAATTTTATTTTAAAATTCCTACTTCATATTATATTTTTTTCCACAATGATATTTTTTTCGCAACGATAACTAAAAGAATGATATAATGAATTTTATGTATTCAAACTCGAAATAATTTTGTAGCAATGCTACTTATATCAATACCAGTTAAAATGACTAGTGCTTGTCAAAGTGTAAAAGGGTCCTGCAATCTGTTTATCGAACCCCAATTAAACAGTTTCCTCGTTTTCTACAACTTGCCACACGTTTTTCAAATTTTTACCGCGTATCATTCGATACGATGATATCAGTTATCAGGAAAATTCCGGATCGATCGCTAAATCGCTAGATGCTAACGCTAGAAATACCACACTAGTCAAATGACTGGTTCTACAATTTTCTAAATGTGTCAACCCTCGTTTAGGGATTATGGTCCCAGCTGGATTAATAATACCAAAAATGTACTATATAACATGGAATTCCTTCCGTAAGAAACTAATAAATTAATAAATATAAAAATATTCTATTATTAGGTATTTTTTAAAGTCCAGTCATTTTCACTGATTTTGGTACAAATAGCTTCGTGTTAACTATCGGTAGTTCTAGTATTAGACCATGGGCCGTATGGAATCGATGTAAAAGTAGCGTAATGCGAAAATGCGTGGCCGCTATATCGGCGTACCGTATTTGCTGCGCATATAGATAATGAGAGTCAGAGGATCGCCGACACGGACTGGTCCAGCCACTCTAGTTCCAGTGGTCCCGTAACCGTATCTGATTTCCATGTAGCACTCTGGTGGCTGCAGGGTGAACACAACAGGATTCCCCGTCGCAACTCTGAAAGAAGATATCCGCGTTAGAGCCTTCTGCTGGGATCAACTTCCCGTTATCCACCAGTGGGACAACGTACAGTACACGTTAAAAAATACACGGTATACATATATATAGAATAATTTTGAATTTTTACTGATATTATGGATGACTGATTGGCATTGCAAGTTGGCAGATATTTAATAAGATGGTCGACATGGAGGAATTGAGAGGCGACGCTTCTTCCAAACGTTGTAATCACATTCGCAAGTCGCTTTGAAGAGCTTAATTATGGATCACTAATTGGTATTAATAATTAAGGTATTTAATGAGACACTTACTCGACATCGAGGAATGGGAAGGTGACGGTTTTCCAGAAGTCATAACCGTATTCGCAAGTCACTTTGAAGTGTTCGTCGAACTCCTCTTCGATCAGCGGGTTGTACTGCACTGTGACCGTGTTCCACATCAAGTTTTTCTGCAGTGGAAAGAAATCGAGCGTTGTAAATCGCGAGGAGAAAATCACAGTGAGTGGGCCATTTAGACGAAATATCGATCATCGATCAATTGGTTAAAGCGGTTTACAAAGAAATGCAAGCGCTAGATACTATGTATTAGTGGAGTTAACTGAGTGTGAAGAGCGAAGAAAAATTCTTTGAACAGTCGACATTAAAATATTGCTGGCGCTACTGTATTTTTCTAATACGAAATTAAATATAATATGCTGTTGAAATTTTTCACGCAAAACAACTAACAATAGGAAAAGAAGAAATATAGGGGGAAAAAGGATGAAGAATGACAAAGAAAGGAAAGAGGAAAGGGAGGAAAGATATCGAATGGGAATGAAGGGAACTGTGAGAATGTAATGGACACAGGCAGAGGAAAGGAAATGAAGGCCAGACGGAAAAAGAAGAGAAAAGTAAAAGGGAAATTTGTGATCTGTATTTAATTATTCACTTTATATGTTCATTTTATATCTTCTCAACGATTCTATAAGTCTATTTCGTTAATTTTAAAAATCAACAGAATATCGTCTTCATCCAAATTCATTTTCTCCGTTTCGTTTGAGCTCTTTCTGGTCGCAACTCAGTAGGAACAGACACGATTTTAGTGCATCCTGTATAAACCATGTCGAGTTTAATAAATCACAGCAGAACGTAACAGAATTATTAGCATCGGCATTTATGATTCGCGTCAGTTAAAGTTCTCTAACGGCACGGATGGTGCGTATATTAATATACATGTCGAGTCTCGTGGGACGTTAAACATTCAGACGACGGTGGATGATCGCGAGATAAAAGATAAAACGGGCCAAGTCGATTCTTTTATTTTTTTTCATCCACGTTAATCATTATTATTCCTTGTCAAAAGGGGCAAGTGGTCACGCTGTGATCGTAACGAACCACACCATCTATCTTTCGCCACACTATTATACAGTACTGTACAAAAGTCTTAAATCATCCGTGTTACTCGTTTTACAATGGCAATTAAATATATAGTCCCGCTGGAAAGTCTTAGGATACATCTTTAATAAAACTATAATATTTGTTATAGATTACGAATAACAATATTAAGATATTTTATTCGTGCCACTGGGTACTTGTGGTTTCTTCTGATTCACATTTTTTTTTTTTTTTTTCAGTTATAATACACACAGTCCTGGTTTAATTCTAATGGAGTCATTTACAACAGGTCTTCTGAACAAATAGCGTCATTTATTTGTTCGTTACTAGAAGTGAAACATTCTCATTTAATACATGGACTAAGGCTTTTGCACGGTACAGTATACACGCATGCTCTCTTTACGTACCGTAGGATTTTTTCGGCTGTCCTGATGATGAGTGTTCTCGCCGAGGGTGCCGCAACGATTCAGCTGAATATAGAACTCGTAGTAGTCGCGGCCAGTTCCGTTCACGTACATGCAGTCCGGGTCATAGGAGTAGCCTTTAATTGAAATTGATCGTTCACTGTCAGCAATTTTCGTACACACACCCACGTTTACAAGTACATATTTATTAACACACTTACTGGGGTCATGTAAAACGCAACAACGAATCCAGATTACCAAACAAAACCATTTACAACAGATACAGTAAAAATATAATAATAAAATTTCTTAATAAATTGAGAGCTGTGAGAAAAAGTCAAAGTCTTTTGTAGAACTGGATTGATATTAATAAGAAAATTGTACGAGCTAGAAGCTACTTGTATTAATGCATTCTGTTCCATAACAGCATGTAACACGCTTGGCAACAAAACAAATAAAATTGTGAAAATTACATGTGCTACAGTAACCTACATAAGTAACGTACATGAGATAGGATTGTAGACTCGAGCAATTTCTTCTGTATTTTATTATTTTCATTCCTTCTGTATGTTGCCACACAGAAACTACACTACGTTGCAACTAATTGTTGAATTTCTGAATAATTAAACACGCATCGTGTAAGAGAAGTTTCCCCATGGCTTTTAAAATATCAAACGGTCGAGCAAAACTGGAACGATAATCATCTATACCCTGTTCGAATCGAGAGGAACGCTCAAAGAGAGCTGAATAGTGTGGAAGGAGGACGGTGACCAACAAGGACGAGCTATTTGCAGGTGCATCGCGTGCATCGTGCAAAGAGCAGGCAACGCGTTATGCTTCTTTCAAAATAACGGAAATGCACGGTTCGACTATGCTGGTCTGGATGGACTCGCCTTGGAAAAAAGGAAAATTTTCTCTCTTTCCATCTTCCTTTCTCTATCTCTGTTTGCTAGTGGCGAACTTCAGCGAGATCGTTTCACGATAATGTTTTGCCATTAGCTCGTCAGCATCGTAACAGTTCGAGCGTTGTGTCCGCAGAGATGATGATTGCGAACGGCAAAGTCGTGAGGTCGTACAACGCGGACGTGATAGTACGTCTTTTGATGCGGATCCTCGCAACCACGTCCACGATTCACGTCGCGACGTTAATTTCCAAAGGGCTACTTACCCGCTGAGTAGAGCAACCCGGTGAAGGAACCGTTGAAACCGATCCGGATCTTCATGTAGTCGTCCTGACATTCTGCCTCGATATCTACAAATTTTTATTTTATTAATAAGAAATACATCATTTCACATTTTCTTTTTTCTTTTTTTTTTTTTTAGATGGCTATGAGTTGTTCTATGAGTTGTTTCACTATTTTGATTGGATTGGTGTGAAGTTAAATTGTGTTTATACATAGTTTGTACATTTCTCTTAGTAGATTATAAAATGATAAATTTTTCGATTTTTATATGCGAAGCACAATATTTATCGTGTTAACCATGTTTCTACTAATTTTGTTAATTATGTCCTTAGCTCGTCGAATTGCTTTTAGCATTTTTAAAAAACATGATCAACGTTTAACTCTAAAGGAATCAAACAATTAACTTTGTCAGTGTTGAGTTGTCAGTTTGGTTTTTGCATATCCTATATACCGATGATTAATGACTAGTTCAACTTATTAAACGAGACTAATAAAGGACTAATAAAGGAGAAGGACTAATAAAATTGAAAACAATCATGGAGAAAAGGAGGGCAAAACAAGACGAAGAGGAACAACAAAAAGGAAGCACAGCAAGCAGGCAAAGGGCCAAAAGTTGCCATAGTTTTAGAGACAGAATATATAATGGAGTGCGATATAATAGAGTGGATAAGAGGGGAGGTAGATATATAAGAAAAGAGAGATAGACAAGGAAAAGAGTTTAGATAGATATGAGGGAGGAGGCAATAAGGTGATAACGGCATAAGACTGATAGAATGTAAAAAGCGTAATAGGCAAAGGAGATGTAAAACCGAAAGCTCGTCCAAAGCCGAAAGGCGCGGACCAAGTAATAATAATAATAATAATAATAATAATAATAATAATAATAATAATAATAATAATAATAATAATAATAATAATAATAATAATAATAATGTTCAACCTTAAATGTAAAATTTTAATTTACATAAAATATTTAACACTGACTGCCACGCCGAAATCACATGTTCCGCTCACGATGCCACAGTGTTTGACACAGTGCACCGTTAGATGCAATATTTGTTCTCATTTTTTTTATTGATGTTCTACTAAAGTGTTTAACACGTTGACTGCCATGGGGGTCACCGGAGACCGGCACTCGATTTGGCTACAACGCCGTGGGGGTCACCGGTGGTCCTCGCCACGAAAAATGCTTCAAGCATGATTTTGTAACTCATTTTATTTGCTGCAAATAATATTTCAACATAATATGCATCGCATAATGAAAAGTTCACGTTGGCACCTTGGGCAAACCATGGAAAATTCGTCTGGCAGTGAACGTGTTAACACAGTGCACCGTTAGATCCAAGATTTGTTCTCATTTTTTTTTTATTCATGTTCTAATAGGAATGTTTAATTGTTCAATGGGATACTTTTTATTTGAAAGTACCTTCTATTTATCGGTTATATTGAAAATGCCCTAACTGTCAATTTTCATTCAATTTTTACAATTGTAAGAAGTTGAAGCGCTCCGGTCATCAATGACCATTGTGACATGACAAGAGAAACTGTGGCCGGTCATAACCAACGTGGCAGTTAAAGTGTTAATGTACGAATTATTAGCTTTGTCCAAAGTGCAGAAAATATCGGGGATTAAGAGATAAGGAATTTCTAAATTCTTCGTTTTATCACACTGTCGAAGGCTTAATAGCGGAATATATAGTACACATACACCCCCTTCAAATTCTCCCACGTTTTTTCCCAAAGTTACGTATCGTACTTTCCAAACGAGCATCAATTTCCACGATAACGAACGAGTCATCAATACCCGCCTGCTTTTACGATCGGAAGCTTCGATAAAACGGTTCCAACGAGGCAGCGAACCTAAAAGAAGTCAGGATGCCGAAACGTTGGTGTTTCGTGTCGAAACGGTCGGAAAATCGGGGGCCATCCGGTGGGCGGAAAGCGGCGGAAAACCGGCCGCCGATGACGAGTGAAAGTAAACCGGCGAAGCTCCTTTATAGGTGCTCTTCGTGGTAAGGAGCCGTTTCCATCGTAAAACGACGTAATCCAGCGGGAGTGTGGAAGATGAACGGCGTTAGATGGAGGCTGAAGATAGTCACACTCGAGGTAATCCTCGATGATACAACGTTTCGTCGAGAGAACGTTTCCCTCCCGTTTTCTTTTTCTCTCTCCTTCCTTTCTTTTCTTTCTTTTTTTATTCTTCAATGTGACTGTGTAGGCAGGTGCGCGTGCTGCACTAGCAGCACGCGTACACCATTTTCGACCGGTATGCACACTTATTAGAATTGCGGATAAGTAAAGTGCTTTGTGTTCAGAGGCCGGCAAAACGTCCGAGAGTAAACAATGGAAACGGTTACGCAACTCTGATATACTCGCGCTCGAGTACGCGAGGAGAAGTATAGTATCTCGGTGTCACGACGAACATTCTTCACTCGCGATTTCGCCCGTGACTCCTTTCGTCGTTGGTTTACTCTTTGTATCTATGCACGAGATACAATACGACTCGGTGGTATGTGAACAATCGTATATTTTATCTGGATTTAGAGTTAATTAAGTCGTTACATAACAATATCTTATTATTAGGTCGTCCGAAAAGTTTCTTTCGTTTCATAAGGTGATGATAGATGAACAATTTCTGTTTTATGTTATTCTATCGAATTAGGTATGATCCATTTCGTTATATCTCTATTATTATGTTCGTGCATAATTCAATAAACTAATACAAAACAAAAAACATTGTGCGTCTATTATTTCCTTACAAAACGAAAGAAACTTTTCGGACAACCTAATACCAAGAATATTGTGCACATTGTTCATCTTCTTTTCTAAATGATCAACTCCATAGAAAGGATAGAGAAAATGATATTAAAAAGATTATTTTTTTTATTTATCACGATGATCTCCAGTATCTATAGCATAATATTTATGTCATCTCCTTACTATATAAATGTATATATACAGGGTGGTTGGTAACTGGTGGTACAAGCGGAAAGGGGATGATTCTACGCGAAAAAAGAAGTCAAAAATATAGAATAAAAATTTTTCGTTTTTTTTTCAGCAATTTTTGTAATAATAAACTTTATGATTACTCCATATTACTTCATTATGTATTCCTAATTTTCCCTTACGGCAAAAACAAACTTAAACTGCGATAATATCTACTTTATAACGAGACGCGATAAAGTGCAGGCGTACCGAGCCAAAATTCAATGTCGAGTTTTTCGAAAACAAAGCCTCAAACGAAAAAATTTTATTCTATATTTTCGACTTCTTTTTTCACGTAGAATCATCCCCTTTTCGCTTGTACCATCAGCTACCAACCACCCTGTATATAAAAGAGGAAATATATAAAAAAGAAGACAGAAATATTAGGCAGTCCGAAAAATTTCTTTCGTTTCATAAGGTGATGATAGATGAACAATTTCTGTTTTATGTTATTCTATTGAATTAGGTTTGATCCATTTCGTTATATCTCTATTATTATGTTCGTGCATAATTCAATAAACTAATACAAAACGAAAAACATTGTGCGTCTATTATTTCCTTACAAAACGAAAGAAACTTTTCGGACAAGCTAATACATAACAATGTTGTTCGAAAATTGAAATCTTCCTAACTTAATCTCATTTTCATTCGCATTTTACTTCGAACTAGGGACTGTACATATTTTAATATTCGACAGAAATTTATGATAAATAATCCTCTTCCAATTCCACTAAATATAACGCGTAATATGTCACTCTCAAGAACAGTGAAACATTGCCAACAATCTATTAATCATCTAACTTCTAATCATAGTAACTTTTAACTATGTAGCTTTTAACCGAAAGGCCGTCGTTCATTTCCAACAGCGAAATCGTTCGTATGCGCACAATGACGAGAGTACGAGTTTCAAAAATAAGAAGCGCAATGGTTCATTTACGTGAAAGACGCTGCATCAACGACGACGAAGAGCAGAAGAAAGAAGAGAAAATGGAGATCCGAGGTCGTAGAAACGAGCGTGCACAGGAGGATACATTAAAGCTAATGGGCGTTCTTTCGCGTAATCGACGATACCGCGGGTGGCCGCCGTGTTTCCCGCAGAGAGAACCTTTATGACTTCATCGAGACTAAGCCGGTCTCCATTGGAGAACGTGCACAGCTCATCATCGATAAGCATGCTCTAAGACGAGTCGTCTATTTCGGGAACCTGTCACGTCTTTCCTTAACGATTCGTATCAATTTACCTCTTGATTAAGCCACCCTTCGTCCGTGCAGCCTTAACCTTCCAGCAATTACGAGTCGTGTTTCGTTCGAATCTCGACAGCGTAAATCTCGGAAATTACAATGGAGACTGGACGAGCAACGCCTTCGAAACGAATTTATTGGAGGATAGCGTCTCGCGAGCCGCAATTTCGCGAATTACGGACCTTCACGGGTCACGTCCACCAGATAAGATCAAATTCTTTTTCCTTAGGTTGGTGCATAAAAGATGTTTCTTCAAGTAACATTTTAGTCGCACACTGTATTTAATCAAAATAATTTCCACGTTAATCGTTTAATCGATTAACAATTTCTATCTTAACACGTTGATTGGCACGCTTGTTTTCAAAAAAATCTCCGTCAGACAACGCGTGCAGCAGTACCAAGCGTTCTCTGCTCGGTGCTCCTGTGACGTCAATCCACATTTGAGGCCGGATGTGTGCAGGCCCTCGCTGCGTACCCTCAATTGTTTCAGGGACTCACCATAAACTTAAACTTTTAGTTTATTATTTCTGTGAGTGTTACCGGTTTATGGATGGTACTTGAAACAGTTCTTAGGTTATTATGCGTCCCTGCTAATTGCGAGGAAAGCGGGTAATTACCTAATGGGAAAAATCCAATACGTAACTAACGGAAAGATTGGTAATTCCCATAAACAATATCGTCTATTAGTCACGCTGGTAGGAGGCTTCCTCCTACCAACTTCACTTATTAACGTAGCCTGTAACCAATTGGCATCGTGGACCGTTACCCTCACTTTTTTTAACGAAAGGTGGGAACAGCGAATCCGCGTTGTTAATTAAAAAGGACATACCCATACCGAGCTTTCCTCCGTAATGAGACGAAAACACCTAGATTAGAGAAAACTAAACCTAGAGACAGTCAACGTCTTTCCGATCAGTCAAGCTTATTGTAAACCTGTGCGATGTTAGTGAATAAAGTTGTGTTACGATCCAACTTTCTCTCTTTACTCTCATGTAACCCCGAAGTTTACGTGACACTCCCATCGACATTTTCATAATGCGAGTCGCTCATCTGGTGGTCTTACCTCTCGTTTCTTTTGTTTCCATTCCTCCGCATTTGTTTCTCATTTCTCCATTTTCTACAAAAATCAGTTTGAATCTTGGCCGAGCAACGAACGGTATAACTTAAAATCTCTGTCCTAATTCGTTACAATGTCGAAAAGAAAAATTGGAAACTTATTTCTTAGTAAGTCGGATAGCAGTGAAAAAGAAAGCTTTTACGAGGCTTATGATTCCGGAAGAAGCGTTAGACGCGCATGCAAACTATGTTATGCAAATAAAAGACGTCGAATGGACCGAACAAAGGCACAAAAGAATTTGAAGAAAACAACGACTTATTGACCAAATTGTCCCGACCAACCTCAGCTATGTATAGAATGCTTTAAAGTTTTACATGCTAAATAATTTTTTTAATAAACCATTTTCGTATTACTTTTATAACAATTCAACAGTTTTATTATCATGGAATATCTTTTCAAATGCCTACGACGATCCTTCGCAAGTGTACCTTCAAATAAGCGACACCCGAATATGGGTTTCGTGGCCTGAGCAGAAACTTTGCTGATGTCACACGCTCAAGAGGGCCACCCTCTCAGAAATAGTAATCAAGCAGACGATACATCCTGCATGCCATAGCTATCGAAATAATAACAAAACAGTGACTGAATAGTCGCCTCTCATATACAATCCGACGATAACCCCTCCAAAGGGACCAAATCCTTGATATAAAAACCCTCCCAAGTCAGTACTCGATAGTCTAGTTCAGTCCACTCTGTTCTGTATCGTTACTCTGTCAGTTTACAATAAAAATTTTTATCATAATTAAAGTACCAATCTTTCATCTTACGCGCGGAACGTGAAATAACCTCGAATCGACGTGACACTGACACCCGAATACGGGTGTCGTGGCAGTCAACGTGTTAAGGAATGATACTTATCCTAGACTTGACAGAAATTCACGATAAACGATTCTTTTTCAAACCCATCAAATATCATACAATGCACAACTTACGTGTCTACTTTCAAAAACGCTGCAAACCAAATACCAAATAACCAAATACCGTGTAAGAATGTGTGTCTTTCTCCTATATATCACTATCCTTCGTGTATCAAACGGTTTATAACTAAATAAGTGGAATTCATAGAGAAAGGACACTCGAGAGTTATAAAGAGCTATAGAGACGCGGATAATACCGATCGAGAGAGAAGTGAAGAGAAAGGAAATGAGTGGACGTGTCGAACGCAGTAGTGTCTCGGTGTCGGGAGTGCCGTACGAGTTTCCGACACCGTTTTAATTGCGTCCACTCTAACGGTAGCTGTTCGCCATCGCATCGCGTCGCGAATGCCAGATCGTCGAGAAAGCTGTGCACCAGTGACGATGCCGATGGATCGATCGATCAAACGCTTCCTAGTTACGTCCATCGCCACTCGCAAAGGTAGCAATAATAACGGATATCTGCGTGTGGTAACGGTCCTCGAGGGTGAAAGCGTTCGCTTTCTTATTGGAGATTCCTAGTTTCATGATTTAAGTATTTAATTTAATTAAATGAAAAAGAATCGTGCAATAACGTAGTTAGAAGTTTTTCTTTGGATATGCAAAAACTGTTATCCTTTTACACTTGGGAAATGTGGTAACTAAATTGGTGGTAAAATGTTTCATAGTATTTCAAAATCACTTACGTTGAACTCGAGTAGTATTAGGTCTGTATCTCCTGTGTTCCCGATCCCAGGTCTCCGGATGCCTTTTCCAGTCCTCATCCCCAACCACTCCAGTTCCTCCGCCTCCAGGTATTCCTTGTAGACCCTGAAGGGTCTGAAGAGCTTGAAGATTCGGGCTCAAGGGTCTTCCTTTCAGCGATGGTATTGGTACGTATGCTGCTCCTTCTCCAACGTACACAACCTTCGTTCGAGAGGAACAAAATTAACTCGATTAACAAAGCAAAATTGAATTAAACCATTCGAAATTCATTTCCAACTAATAGACAATCCAGTTACAGATTGCTCAATTTTTCCTTATATTTTTAGATTTCTAATAATTTTAAATTTCACATGGTACTTTCTACAATGCTCCTATTTTTTTATTTTAATTCTTCGAGTACTTTATATTAAATAGTAACTAGATTGCGGATGTTTATGCATTTATGAAAAATTTAAATATACAGAAGTATGTAAAATATATACATAATATGCAGAGATATCTACAATATGAGTAATACATAATATAAGTAAAATAATCCAGCTCTAAAAATTCTATTTTTGTAGACAGATATATTCGCAAAATTATGAATTTGCCTAAATATTCATAATCTATTAATAACAGAAACACAATTTTTGTCACATGACGAACACGGTATGTGACAAAGATCAATTTCAAATATCTTAACGTCATCACCGAAACTCACAAATTAATGAATAATGAATAAATAATGATATACCAGGAATAGGAAAATTGTCAAATCACATAATGGGAATCGCGCAACAAACATCAAAATAGATCCACACCATTCATAACAGAGATTTAATGCCTCTTTTACCGTTGATCCAGGTGCAATTTCCCACGTGGAAACGAGTGGTTACAAAGGAAAAGGGAAAACGACGAGGTGAGAAGGAAAAGAACTGTACGATGGACGCGTGACTAACGCTTGGCAAGCTCGTTCCTCACGTGTTGTGTGAACGCCTTGGAACATCGGGTTCTTGTTCTTGTACGATTGCAATGCACGCGCGTCAGGATAATACTTGGTTTCGCTTGTCGCGTAACCCGTGACTTCCATTTGTTCCACCATCTCCAGCAATCTTCCTTTTCCTCTTCCTCGTTTTCTGTATCACTTGGTGCACGTGTCTTATGGATCTACCAGCGTGCACCAAAGTTAGCCGATAAATGTTTCAAGAGAAAAGTCGTGTCTATGTCGAAGGTGGTTGTTGCAGTTCGTAGTACGGTGCTAATACTCGTTACTTTGCAACAAAGTTCTTAAACCAATGTTATACAACCTTCCTCAAATTGTGAATTTCTTTCGTAATAGCCAAATAATCTGCCACCTCCTTTCTTTTATATAATTTATATAGAGCTGCGTTTCATAGGGATAAGACTACCATAAATTTTCAATCTTTGAACAGGTACGAGGTATTGAGAAAATCTAACTATAAGTCTACAAAATTGAACAGTTATGAAAGTTCACTTGAGGAACTTATTGTTACAATTTTATGTTATTGTGTTCTTAGTTTAATTTTCGTATAATAAAATATTCTGCCATTTTAGTGTCATAATTATGAAATAAAATTCTTCCTCTTTAGCGAATACAATCAAACTTGATTTCAAACACCTTATCATTTAATATATAAAATACATTCTTATATATATTACGTTAATATAAAAAAATTAAAAGTTTTTGGGTGGTTTTATGGTTATCAGTGCAATGTACTTCCTTCCTAAAAACCTCAATGTTATATCACGAATGGAATAATATAACTATATCGAAATGAATGCGAGAAATCTTGAAAAATAATTATAACTATCTTTAAAAACCAATCCTCAGAAAATACTTCGCGATTCGGAGATTGGTAATCTGGATTATAAGCAATCGTGGAAACGAAGTCTCTCTGTGACTGAATATCAGTTTTGTTTCTGATCTTCAGTTTTACGAGACTGTTTCGCCTTGCAAACGTGGCACGCAGAATCCAGAGGGGAGAAAGAACAATAAGAAGAGGAGCGGATGGCAACATGCACCGTAAACGAAAAAGAGCATAATTCTTGTGGAGTAAGTCGTCTTACGGGACCTCTGGAATCTGTTATAATTATCGAAACCATAATAGAAAGCCATTTTCACAGGACTTTTCAAAAAAGCCTTCCCTTCCTTGCGTGTATACTCATCGACCTTTCAAACTCTACGCAAACTTTCGAGACTTTCCAACCTATCGAGATGTTCAAGACTTCTAAAACGATCATGTTCTTTAAGAGTTTTAAATTTCGCATCATTTTTGAAGCGATTGGAAATGTTTACTATAATACAAATTCGAAATGTTTCGGAATTCATCACTAGTATTCTCTCTGAGCCGGATCAGGTAGGAGGCGGCACGTGGTTGTTGGTAAACGCCAGGCTACGCAAAAAGTACTGCAAATAGCCTCCATATGTCGGTACCAGTGGAAACAATCGTGTCGTTACACGCTCTTCTTCGCCGATCTCTCGCCTCTTTTTACCTCGTTTCTTCGTCTGCTGCCAGCTCTAACAACGAGCTGAGATTCTTTCTCGGATTCCAGTTCGTGCGTTCTCCACCCGAATCAGCTCTCCGCGCGAGCAACTTACACGCAGTATTCTCGTCATTTTCCTTTTCGTTCTCCTATTTGTACTCTTTCTTGGGAGATTATAGCTTTTCATGGATTCCACTTTTCTGACATTTCTGGAACTTCTTCAGGAACTTGAGCGGCGTTTATGGGCTACTAGAATGGCTAACAGCATCGCTCCTTCGTGGTATCTTCTGTCTCTTCGCTTTATGGGAAGCCGGAGGATACTTCGAAACGTCTTTAGAGGTATCGTTTTGAGAAACGCTCGCGAGGTAGAACGTCCAACGTGTTTGGCAACAGGGTTAGGTTAAAGTGCTCGGTTTTCACGGAAATGGATCGTTTAGATCTTTCTTTTCGGCTTTTAGGAATATCCAGGAAGCGCGCCTTTTCACTTTGGATGATCTCTCGTTCTTGTAAGAAATAGAATTTTGAGACCTAAATAGCCTTCCACAAATTGTGATTTTGAAACGTCAGTGCTTGATGCTTAAAATGTAGTTCATCCTAAGGATCAAAACTTTATTGAATTGTCTCAACAAATTTTCTATCCTTTTCGTTGTTAAATATAATTCTGAATCTTCTATCGTGGCAAATTTATCTAAATATTTATCATAATAAATCTGATAAGAATATTAGAAATATTTCTTCTGGAACTGACTATCTTTTGAAAAATATAAAGTTGTAAGACTCATATCAAGTTGCAATTTTCTTATTTTCTATACCCGATGCCTATTTAAAATCGAAAGATCTTCAATGTTTTATTTTTTCGAAATATCTACCATTGTCTTTGTAATTAAATATATTAATTCGCTACGTTAAATATAATATATATATATTCTAAATCCTCTACATATTATAAGCTCGATATAACAAGAATACTTGGAATGCTTCTCCTAAAAATACCTACTCCTAATTGAGACTTAAAAATACCTTTTTAACAATATTGATTTTCTACATAATTTTTATGTTTGATACTTAAGATGAAATCTTCATTGATATTTTATCTTCTTGAGATACCTTCAGTCGTCTTCTTCGTTAAATATCATTGTGGATCGACTACGTGTCATAGTAAACTCGACGTGACATCCATGGATAGCGTATTTTAAGACAAGATCTTTCTGCGGGCTGTTGTCGATGGTCTCTCGAGTCTCATCATGACACGAGCGCTCATGCGATGATTAACGGTCGCGTGGTTAGGGCGACGAAAGTCATTAGTCGAGCTATGATCGGTCAGATGAGAGCTAGGTGAACGTACCTATCGTATCTCGGAGATTGTCCCTGACCTACACCTGTTCATCAACCAAACCTGATTATCTCATCGTTTAATATTTCTTGCGAATTCCATGTGATCCGTAATTCCCGGTTTTAACCAGAAGAATTCTCTTGTGGTTGTACTAGATTACAGAAAATACGTTCATCGGTGCTTTTTATAGTTTCTTCTGTTGTGATTTGTTTCGTTGATGCACAGGTATTTCGTTCACTGGATACTCCAAGTAGGAAAAAATGTTGATTATCGTTCGAAAAAACTGTCCACGTTTGCAATGTGTAGATTCTTAGAAAATAATGATTTATCACTTCATAAAACGAAAAATAACCAGCCGTTTCTATAGAACCGTTTGATTAGGGGGATTAACCTTCGGCGTACTAGACAAACACGCGTCGATCACTTCTCTTCTTTCTTAGCATAATCGATGCAGAAGATATAACGTCGCTCTGCTAAAAGAATGATATAAATAGTAAATTTAAAGTTTTTATGAAATCGGTTTAAAGCAGCAGATTATTAAAACAGAGAACATTTTTCAATCTTCTTTCCTTCGCAATTGGGTTAATTTTTAACTTTAAAATCTTTAAATTTTGTACGTCTCTAATAAAAATTGTAAAGGATTATAATGGTTTTTTGTATCAAATAATATAACTTTATTAGATAAGATGATATTTCTAAAATATAGGACGTTCTAAAATATAGGAAAATTTGCAAATATACATAATTGACTCTTCTAGTAAACCAAAGAATTTCTTTTTACTTGAACAAAAAAAAATTCTTAAGTTTCCTTATACAAGAACTACTAATGTTCTTAAAAAATGCAGGTAAATTATGCTATAGACATCACCGGCGCAATTCAGGTGAAAATGATTCGATGAAGATGAAGAACTTGCTACATGAATATGCATCATGGAACTGACGCTTCGTCGAATCAACTTCGACTTCGTAAAAATACTCACAGCATCGTGATCGCTGGCCTCATGCGTTAACGCTTCCCTGGTTTCATTGTGAAGCGAGTCGTCATCCTCGGGACCAGATCCACTTCCGGCCCAATAATCCTCGGTTGTCTCGTCCAACACGGAGTCTTCCGCGTTTCCATCGGCCTCTCCGTTCTCGTGATTCGTTGCCTTCAAAATTTACCTTTAACTTTAGTCTTTATAAAAGATTAAAATTTTAAATAGTCATTTTTTATTTAAATAGCCCTGATCTACCTGACATCGAAGCGTTGCCACTGTTAAAAGCCACACGATTGCGTATCTGAAACAAAAAGAAGAAAACAATTTTATTAGATTAATAATATATTTTCAAAATTGTAAAATTTTACGCTCAATACAATTACTTTCTGTTGTCTGAAAACAACTGTTTTCTTTACCTGAAGAAGAAGATATTTCCAAAATTCCAACTCTATATTTCCAAATCCAAAAATTCTATAATTTTATAATATTTTATATAACTATTTTAATTATTATTAGTTTATATTATACATATTAGTTTAATAATATATTTCCAAAATTCTATAATTTTATAATATTTTATATAACTATTTTAATTATTATTTATACATATTNAGTTTAATAATATATTTCCAAAATTTTAGAATTTTACGCTCAATACAATTACTTTCTGTTGTTTTCAAACAACTATTTTCTCTACCTGAAGAAGAAGACATTTCCAAAATTCTATAATTTTATAATATTTTATATAACTATTTCAATTATTGTTTATACATAATAGTTTAATAATATATTTCCAAAATTTTAGAATTTTTCACTCAATACAGTTACTTTCTGTTGTTTAAAAACCACTATTTTCTCTACCTGAAGAAGAAGACATTTCCAAAATTCTATAATTTTATAATATTTTATATGACTATTTTAATTATTGTTTATACATATTGTTTATACATATTGTTTAATAATATATTTCCAAAATTTTAGAATTTTACGCTTAATACAATTACTTTCTGTTGTTTAAAAACAACTATTTTCTCTACCTGAAGAAGAAGATATTTCCAAAATTCTATAATATTTTAGATAACTATTTTTAATTATTGTTTATACAATACTAAACATAATACTAAACATGTAATGTACTACACATATTCCAATATAAAGACATACAAATCAATTAAATACAAAATTAGAATTATATACTTGGAAGCTTAACAGTGTAATTCTCATAGGCACCTTTTATTTATTCGATGACATAAGCAAATTAATAATCTACAAGTTCTAATGCATTCTAATGACCAGTTTAGATGCATTCTAATAACTACTTTAGATGCTATGAATATGTTAATATATTTGAATAGGTATGCTAATTTCAAATACTGTCGCAAAGTTGTTTGGTTTCATTAACTTTTCTATTTCTTTTTACAGAAAGCTTTCTGCAGAAACAACATCTTTTTATGTTACTTGATTAGTTTAGCCATTGCAGTGTTAGAGACAAGGTAGATTTAAATTATATTTCAATTGCCATATAGAATATAGCAATGCTTCTTCGATATTTGAGTTTTCATTTGCATTTGAAATATAATGGCATTAATAATTTCCTGTGAGCATACATCACAAAATCATGCAATACGAATATCGTCATTTTAGCATATTGCTATTTGCGTCAGTCCGCTAATTCTTTCATCGTCGAATTCAAATTTTCATATTTGTGTTTTCATTTGTATTTGAAGTATAATGGCATTAATAATTGCCTGTGAGCATACATCACGAAATCGTGCAATACGAATATCGTCATTTTAGCATATTGCTATTTGCGTCAGTCCGCTAATTCTTTTATCGTCGAATTCAAATCTTCTACTGTTCATTCATCTTTCAAAGTTAAACATCTATAAAAATCATTTAGTAATTGTCCTTCTGAAGAAATTATAACTAGATAACAAAAATAACCTGTGAAGGAAACAAAGAAGATTTAAAAAATCTGTAATATTTAACAAATATGAAGAAAACAGACATTTTGGACAGAAATAAACTTTCGAAATTTGTTGGTTTCTCTCGGTAGAGACAAAAATAACAAATTTTTCCATATCGAATCAGAATTTCATGTACAAGATTTCGATAATTACCCTATAGATTTCCAGTCCACATACGTTTCTAGTCTAGACACCGTTCCTTATGCGAAAGAAACCCCAGGTTTTCTGTGATTATCCAAGGTAAGCCAAGCAGCCTGAGAACGTGAAGCGGACTCGGAACGTGCACGTTTGTTCACGCGGTAACAGGCCGCGGACCGACGCGAATTCGCGATAATAACGAAAGACAACGGACGGATAGGATCGCGGAAAACCATAATCGGATCATTGCCAAGCGTGACTTGGCCTAATCGGCCCGCAGGATCGAGGGAATCCTCGTCGATGCGTCAGCAAACGCGTGTCTGGCATACGGAACGCGTTTCACCACTTTTTGACTCGTGACACTCGCCAAGTTCCTGCAAGCTTCCATAATGTTCCCAGAACAAGAGTAGAAGAAATAGAATGATCAATGAGTCATGTTCACGAGAGAGTAGCGCAATGAACTTGACAATGCTCGATCTTGTAAGAGATGGAAAGACGTTAACCCGTTAGGATTCGTGTCACTTTTGTTCTCATAGAGCGAACCGATGAATTCGTTCCTCCCCTTTTGTTTTTTCACTTCCTCCTTCTCCAGGCTTCGTTTTTCGCCATCTACCTCTTCTACGTGGTTGGTTGCACTTCATCGACTACCTTTCTACGACGCCGATGTAACGGGTCTCTTTCTTTCACATCGATCTCACTCGAGTCTAACCCTGTGTGGTTTGTTGGCTTTCCTTTGATATATTGTGGTCTAAAAATCATAATTCGCTTATTTTTTTCGTAAAGCACTGTTGTTTTCTTATTATTATAAAAAAGCTTGAATATATCTTTTGGAGTTAAGGGGGTATTCTAATCTACAAATTTGCAAAAATCGGAAATTTTCTTTTCATATTTCCAAAGTTTAGACATTCAAGAATATGCCCTTAAAAGTATTTTTCAAAATTTCAATTGTTTTATGAGTTACATCAATTTTTGTGACGCGGCATCTGCTCCGGTCCGACCGAAACAAATGATCAGTTTTAATTAATAACAATTACGGCTATTGTATTTTAGAATTTTTCTTTTTCATCGTTAATTCTGTGTTCTACATGTAAGAAAGATGTTCTTGTATGGAGCAGGAATCGCCGATTAAAAATATGTAAGTACGCTGTACCATTCTATGAGTAAAATTGCCGGAAACTTGTCTGAAAACTTTAAACGCGTTTTTCTCGAAACTACCTTTTTCGAATTGGCGTGCACGATGTTTCCAATTCTAATGAACCGATTTATTTGAAATTTGGTGTGAATGTTCTTTATACATTGAAATGAAGCACGCTCAGATCAAAATTTTCAATTTTACTATTTTTAAAAAATTTGGAATTGTTAAAAAACATGCCAAAAGAAATTTTTTTCCAAGGTTCATGCTATAGCGGAATCTACACTAATTAAGAACCTGTCCGGATTTTTTGTCTCAGATGACCAGAAGGGTTGAAATCATGCACGCCAGAACACCCTTTTTTCGAACCACCCTCTTTGCCAGCTCATAACTTTGTGAATTTTGAGTTTTTTTCGGTTAATTATTTATGCAATCTTAAAATATCAATAAACGAATGATAAAAAAATGGATAGTAAAAATATTTTTTGTTTCGTTTGTACAGAGCTTCAAAAACCGCCCGAAATTCATGCCTCTAGACTAGAATACCTAAGTTAATGCCTCTAGACTAAAATATATCGCGAAATGAAACTGTAATTTGATTAACTGTCAAATTAAAAGTATAATTCTTTTACTATACGCTTAAAACTTTGACTTACGCCACTCTAATTTTCAGTCTACGACATATGATGCATGTAGAACCCCGTTCAGAAATCTTCAAACAAGGATTGTGTTTGTAGATCGAATACAGAAAAATAAAATTCAGCTCATAAGCTATGGACTGCAAAAGGAAAAGATTGTTCTGTATACTGAACGAAGTGGCGGTCAAAAGCTAGTAGATACTTAGAGTTAGATCGAAAAGAATTAGGTCAGGTTAAATAGAAATAGAAAGAGACATACCTCTGACTAACAAAAATTCCAATTTATTTGGGTCGGTCGAAAAATATGTTTCCGGAGTGTTGGTTTTCCTATTGGTTTGCTTTAGACATTATTTCCCAATAAACACGCATTCACGATGATTACTATGATACAGGTGGTAATGAGGCGGTCGGAACCGATGTAATTTCTGTTATCGAGATAAACGCGTGTACACGTTAACTCTTCGTAACGGCAGGGATGAGGTTCCTTTCTGGGCTGTTAATTGCAACGCTGCAGCTTCTCGCGGAAATCGGCAACTTCCCACGAGCGAAAGATCTCGATTAAAAACGTGGCACGTGAAATCAATCTTGCGAATTCTTTCTGTGATAAGCTGAATGATTATTTCAATTAACCAGACAGCTGTTTCTGACGAGTATACTCGTCATGAAGAAATGGCAATATTTTGTGTTATCACGAGCCCTGTCGGTAACAAAATTAAGAAATAAAATTCATTTTATAATATTACAACGTAATTTTATATTACAACAGTCACACGTACTCTGTGTTTGACGACTATACTCATCATCGCTTACTTTTTGCGACACGTTTTAGGCACACACTTTTTAAAGAAATCGCAACGGCTAACTGATTAATTAGATGCTACTTTACGTGATATTAGGTTGTCCGGAAAGTTCTTTTCGTTTTTTAAATAGGAACTAAATATAAAATATATTTCTCTTCTACCACCTTTTGCCATCTCTCCGGGAGCCTCATAGCGCCACTTTTCCAAAATTCCCTTGGCTTACTTCTAAAATATTTATGGGGGTTCATGCGACGTCCCATATAATGTATTTTCGGATCGTGCTCCTCCTTCGTTGTAGCCAGTAGTCGCCGCCGCTGGATGAAAAGAGAATTCGCGTTTCGTCCTGGGACTACCGGAGGACTCGTCAGTAAGGCTATGTTCGGCAGTCCCTGCCTTAGACGCAGAGGAAGTCTCGCTAGGTGCGGTATTTGTATCATGATACCGTATATTCGAGCGCTAGCGAGACAGACAGACTCGTTGTCGTCGTAGTGGCCCTCAACACCAGTTGACAGTTGGTACCTGGACCGCCCGCGTTGATGCCCTCGACCTGTTGGCGTCCTGTTGTCACCGAACCGCCACATATTCTTCGAGGTCGTTTTCCACTTCGTTTACTTATTTCAATATTTTATTGCGAAGAAAAGTCTGTAGAGAGAGGAACAAATAATAGTTTGATGGTGCAAGATCTGAAGAGTATGGAGGATGTGGTAAAACATCCCAATCAAACTCTAGAAGTTTCGTTCGCATCGCTAAAGAAACGTGTGATCTCGAGTTATCGTGGTGGAACACGACGCCACGTCTCTTCATCACTTCAGGACGTTTTGTAATAATGGCTTCCTTAAGTTTTTCCAGTTGAGCGCAATATTTTTCACTTCGTTTGCCCTTCCGGAAGTAGTTCGTAGTAGAGGATACCCTTCCAGTCCTACCAAATTGAAAGCAGGACTTTCTTCAGGTAAAGTCCAGGTCTTGCTACCGTTGAAGGACACTTATCTCTACTCGACCAAGATCGCTTGCGCACAGTGTTGTCGTAGAGAATCCCACTTTCATCCCCGGTAATCAATTTTTTTAAAAATGGCTCTCTTTTGTTGCGTTGAATTAGCAAATCGCATGTCGAGATTCGATTCAGGAGATTGCTCTTCGTCAGTTGATGGGGGACCCACACTTCGTAGCGATTAACGTACCCAAGCTTTGATAAATGCTCGTGAATCGTTGTCCGCGGAATGTTTAAAGCATCTGCTATCTCGCGAACACTAGACCTTGGGTTTTCATCGAGGTAGGCCTTGATAAGGTCAGTATCAATGGTGGATGGACGTTCGCTGCGATCTTCATCTTTCAGATTAAAATTTCCGGCTCTAAACCTTCTAAACCAATTCCGGACTGTTTGAACAGTTATAAACCGATCACCATAAACGTCACAAATCTCCTTTGCAGTGTTTTTAGGCGTACTGTGTCTTTTTAAAGCAGTGCAACATAACGTGACGAAAATGCATCTTCTGGTCTTCCATTTTCCACCACGATAAAAACTCTCGATACAATTTCTACTAACGCCGAGAACTGTTCTCTTGCCTTACCAGAGGACAACTAGTCTCCACACGATTGACGGTAGAGTGATTTGGTGGTTTGTTTACTCAAACAAAAGGGGATAAGGCCTTGAGCGGCGAACGCGGGAAGAACTTTCCGGACGACCTAATTGCGTGTTCAATCCTGATCCGTTTGTTTACTCTTGGGCTTGTACCTTTATGCTCTCAACTTGTTTATTTACATCCGTGCCTTGTCTATTTACATTTCAGATTTCTTAAGTAAGGCCGGCTTGCCTAATAATGTACCATCGATATTCCCACGGTTCTTTCGCCGAATATTCAGAAGAATGCATACGCGGCAACTGTCGCGGACATCTAATAAACGCGTGCGTAATGGAGATATCGAGGGGCAACAAAGAAAAGAATCCGGTTGGTTTCGAACCAAAGATTCATTCTGCCCCGGAGCTGCGAAGAGCGAAAGGTTTAGCGTCATAGCGAAGCAAACACAAGCCGGGATACGTGATTATTAACTCTTGATAGATAATCGTTAATTGTTGCTCGTAAATTGTTGATTGTTAATAGTTTAATAAACCTTTTTTGTTGAACATCGAGAGTATTTTCTTGTGGGCACCTTCACCAACAACCACCTCAAGTCTTTAAACGAATCGGTAATCAGTTAAAATATCGAGCATTCTTATAGCGACCAGCATCGAGCGATCTACGGTTGACTTTGTACTCTGTATTATATATTTATAAATACTTTAAAATGAGGCGGATATTTCGTATTAATAATGATAATAGCTTCTGGCGGTAGATATCGTTGCTGGGGTACTGCTGTATTTTCTTCGTATTTAAGAATCGTGGAAGAAAAATCGGACTTCGGTCACCGGGATTCGAACCCCGGTTCCGAACGTTCGTAACCTAAGGCGCTAACCACTTTTTTTTTTTTATAGCGTTTATTGACCAGTAAAAGAGTATTACATATGTTGTTCACAATAAACAATGAACTTCGGTTGAGGGATGGATTTGGCAAAAGTACCTATACGCGACGGTACGACATAGCCATGCAGTATTTGTGTGTCGGACTTTACAGTTTTTTTTTTTTTTAGCAATATAATTTATAAGTTTGATTTAAGCCGCTGTGGAGCGGTGCTTATATATGATATTGTTTTCTTCTTCCTAATTTCTGTCCTGAAAAAAACCTGGTTGTAAAAACAGGTCAGAAGGCGCTAACCACTGCGCTGCCGTCGTCCGTTGTTAGTTAGTGTCGAGTGCCACCACAAAAATACATTTGACGGCACAAATATCAACTTCACAAAGGATATAACCTAATAAACACGATGATGGAACCCCGCTGGGGGTAACCATCCACATGCTATAGTATAGTATTTATTTTTGTTCTTTTTTTTTCTACCTTATAAGATATAACATTTTGCCAAATGTCTTACTGGGCAAATTGTAAAATTTTAAAATAAAATAATAATAAAAAAAATATCAACTCGTCTCATCGCTATAAACATCAACTCGTTTAATCGTCCTCCACAATTTTAATGTTAAATGATTGCTACTATCACGTTTGACTGTAGTATTTCTCAAAAAATTAAATATAATCTGAATGACCATCAAAGTATCACACAACACAGCCCCTTCGCGTCCAAAGCTGGTCCAAAGAAACAAGGCGTTTACGAATCAGGAAGCAATTAAGACCAATGTATTGTAGTTTAAAGGACGACATAAAACATAAGCGACGCGGATCTCACGGATCAGGATCGACAGAACGCCGGAAGGGAAGGCGGTAAAAGCCGTGACCAGCTCTTGTTAAGGCATTTCGTATGGTTTTCTTGTTTGCGTTATCCGAACGAATCATCCTGTTCGCTATGCGTAATTATTATTTGCTTGCTGGCGGCGCGGCTAAATGGAGCGGAAGGTGTTAGCTATGGGATGACCGCCTCGAGAGACTAATTGTAAGTAAGGTGTCGTCCATAATTGGACATCCAGCGTGCATCGATCAAAACTTTGAATTTTTTGTTGTATTTGTTATGTGTTATTATATATTTTCAACGTTACAGTCGAAGAGTATTTTTCTTTATCGTCGATTTTTCACTTCTTGTTATAACTTAGAGTATATTCTGCTAAACTTAAACCGAAAAGAAATTTCTGAGAAGAATTTTTTGTTGTATATTTGTTATATATCTTGTTATGTGTTATTATATATTTTCAACGTTACGGCCGAAGAACATTTTTCTTTATCGTCGATTTTTCTCTTCTTGTTATAACTTAGAGTATATTCTGCTAAACTTAAACCGAAAAGAAATTTCTGAGAAGAATTTTTTGTTGTATATTTGTTATATATTTTGTTATGTGTTATTATATGTTTTTCTTTATCGTCGATTTTTCACTTCTTGTTATAACTTAGATCAAATATTCTGCAAAATTTAAACCGACAAGAAATAGTGCTTATAAAAATTCAAAAATCTCGTTAGCTAAGTGTTTGAATGTTTTCTTAAACCAGATTATATTTTGTATATTTATAATAATCTAAAAAAGTATCCAGCTATTTATAGACGGTAGTAAACGTTGTTGCATGAGATCCTCGAAGAAGTCGCCGTTAATCACGTGGCAGTTAACGTGCGCGCACCAGATACACAGAGGCGTGGGCGACTGCGACGTTTCATGAGCAATGCGTTTATCACTAAACGCCGATGTTTTGACCTAGGTCACTGATCGACATTTTGGCTGAAGTTGTTCAGAGCTAACCTCAATTATACCAGAGATTTCTATGAGAACAAGTGCAGCTAAGTGATTAATCTCGTTTCTGTCCGAAGAATTACCGTGTCAAATGTTGAGGGAAAAAATGAATGATATATTAGGTTGTCCGAAAAGTTTCTTTCGTTTCGTAAGATGATAATATATGAACAACAATTTCTGTTTTATATTATTTTATTGAATTAGGTATGATTTATTTCGTTATATTTCTATTATTATGTTCGTGCATAATTCAATAAACTAATATAAAGCAAAAAATATTGTGCGTCTATTGCTTCCTTATAAAAAGAAAGAAACTTTTCGGACAACCTAATATTTAGTAGAACAAATGAATAAGAGAGAGAGACTTCGCCAAGAGACTCAGTTGAATAAATATCACTTGAAATCTCTGAAAAGTTCTCGTTTAATGTAATACACGTCTGTTCTTATGCAGTCAAATGTAGGATTTATTGAGGAATTAAATTTCATTTATTTCAGAAGAATTAAGAATCAAGTTAAATTTAAAACTTTAAAATACCAGCCCCTAGGAATTGTCTTTTAATCAAAGATTAGTCTCGAATGAAGTAAAAGTACACTACTACATACATTAACCCGTTAACCAAATTATACAATTAAAAATTAATAAAGATAAATCAACAGAAAAGAGAAGGGCAAGGGCAATACAAGACGGGGAGGAATGACAAGAAGGTAGCACAGCAAGGAGGCAAAAGACCAAAGTGGCAATAATGTGTAGTCATAAGTTGCAATAGTTCGTAGTCATTAGTCTTAGCTGTTAGAGATAAGAATAAGCTAAGGAGATATAAGCCAATACAATAGAGTAGATACATAAGGAGCAAAATAAATGTAAGAAATGTAAATCGAAAGTTCGTCCAAAGCCGAAAGACACGGACTAAGAAAGAAAAATAAATAAATAAATAATAATAATAAAGATAAGTCGATTTTACTTGGAAAATGAAATTCTAGATTTTGCAAATGTATATGTTAGCGTTAACATATACATTTCGTTTCCTCTGATCAACAGGTGAAAAAGTACGACGGAATCGAAGCACCAAGGTAAAATCACCACCATGGCGCGAAGGTAGTGAGTCCAATTCAGTGCGGCAGTTTCTTCTTCGTCGGAAATTACGAAGTGAAATGAAGTCGGGGCAAAAGAAACGGAGAATGATAGAGAAACGGAGTGTAAGAGTGGCTGGAGGGCAGATCGGGAAGTGATCGTCTTTCAATTCCGTTATTCAGGCGTCAGGTAGCGGGCGGCGAATCTTGGAAGGTTTTCAGTCGCCTTGGGCACAGCGGAAAATCTTTAAATGGCCTAAGGATTCGCATCGCGAGAGGGAAGGTAATTGGCGCGATTCGCGGTCGCTCGCGATCTGCCACGATCCTCGCCGTCGGCGATTCCGCGTCTGTGAGAAACGTGCTTGGTTGAAACTTCACTTTGCTCCATCCACCCGCGGTTGGCCGTACAGTTACGCATTTGAAAGTCAGATCGTAGCGACAAGTTACGAGCTTGTAATTTATCATCTCTTTGCTTACTGAGATAATGTCTTTCCTTGAATATTATTACGCAGTACTATGATTTATATTGCGCAGGTTTTTCAATATTTATGTGGTCTTGACTTTAAAATTGTCGATTGTCCGCTAAGAAATACAATGGCAATGTTACTTATAGGGCTCAAATTAACGAAAACTTGGAAATGACCACTAGGATGATTTTAATGCTGTATAAACGTAATAGTAAGCGACGTATGTATGTAGATGTTACTTTTTTTTCCTTATTTCTTCGCAAAAGTATACCTCCTTTCTCAAATAGAATCCTCAGTTCTACACTGGCCATATTTATACAAATATATATTTTTAGAAGTACAAATAAAAAATGGCACCTAAATAGAAGTTTATTTCACTGTCTAAATATCGTATTATGCTTTGAATATTTTATATATTCTTTCAAATGATCTACGCTCTATATACCTTTGCACATTTAAATTTCGCCTAAATTTATAAACATCTGTAATTTAATAATAGTTATCACTGCCTACAGATATCAAATTTAAAGAGAAAAATTCTAATGGATTATAATTTCTCCTCTCGTAAACATACAAAATTTTAATTACAATGGGTTAAACGATATTTTCGAAGAATTACGAGCATTTATCGCGCGTTTCATGGAAATAGAAGTTAATCCGATAAAGTTAAGAAAGATACGACGATTTCTTGAGGACAATAACCGGGTCGAGCTGAAAAACGGAACGCTAATTGCCAGGACCCGAACAGGAAGTTAGTCTCGTGATGTTTTCCCCTGTTAATGACATTTTACCGTTCTTTATTAATTCCAAGTTTCGTGGCGTTCCTGTTTCACGGTTCCGTCCGATTACAAAGCGGAAAGACATTCGATTTTCACTGTTTCGTTACGGTATTTCAAAGAACTGACAGAATCTGTGGGAACTCGAGGAACAATGAATCCCTTGAGAATAGGAAACCATTCGAGCGAGACACGAATTTTGAGACAGAAGACAGCGTTCAAGGACCATTTATCCTTGAGGTTGATACGACTGTCGCGGTTAAACGAAGTAAAATGATATCACTTTGAGCAGTCGTGCGTATCAAGATCTCACAGACGTCTGGTTATAGACCGTCTTGAAAAATAGCTTCTCTCTTAGAAATAGAACTTAAAATTGTAAAGATAAATTAGAAGAACGTATTTTACAGAAAAAATGATGATAATATTCCTCCTGGAAAAAATTGTTTATATCTAATTTAGTAGGATAAAGAGTTAAGATTGTCAAACTACATGAACAATTCTATTTTTTATATAAAATGTTTGTATACCAAAGTACTTGGAGGGGAGGATGAAGTGGAAGGACAGAAAAATTCTAGCCAAATTCAAATGTGGAAACGAGACCAAGGCGAGAGAATACTGGAAAGAGGAGGGAGAAAAAAGATGCAGACTGTAAAAGGAAAGAAGAAGACCTGAGACATGTAATAGAAGAATGTGAAATAACGGGAGGACCAAAAGACATGGAAAAAACACTGAATGAGACTGGAGAAGGACTAACGGAATTAAAAGCAATAATAGAGAAGAGAAAGGCAAGGACAATACCAGACGGGGAGGAAAGACAAGAAGGTAGCACAGCAAGGAGGCGAAAGACCAAAAGTGGCAATAATGTGTAGTCATAAGTTGCAACAGTTTGTAGTCATTAGTTTTAGCTGTGAGAGATAAGAATAAGCTAATGAGTGCAATACAATAGAGTAGATACATAAGGAGCAAACTAATGTAAGGAATGTAAATCGAAAGTTCGTCGAAAGCCGAAAGGCACGGACTAAAATAAATAAAATAAAGATATAAAATGTCTGTAACACAACAATAATTCAACCTCCGCTAAAAGAAAATCAATTAACAGTAGAACTACCGATAGTTAACACGAAGCTATTTCTATCAAAACCAGTCAAAATGACTGGTCTTTTAAAAAAATACCTAATAATAGAATATTTTTATATTTATCGATATATTACTTTCTTTAGAAGGAATTCCATGTTATGTAGTACATTTTTGGTTTTATTAATCCATCTGGGACCATGATCCCTAAACAAGATGGTGACAAATTTATAAAATTGTAGATCCAGTCATTTTGACTGGTGTGGTATTTCCAGTGTTCCGAAATTTTCTTGATAACTGATATCATCATATCGAGTGATACGCGGTAAAAATTTAAAAAACGTGTGGCAAATTGTAGAAAACGAGGAATCAGGTTAATTGGGTTCGATAAACAGATTGCAGGACCCTTTTACACTTTGACAAGTACCAGTCATTTTGAGTGGTATTGATATAAGTAGCGTTGATACAAAATTATTTTCAATTTGAATATATAAAAAAGAAAATAAACTTCATTATATTATTCTTGTAGTTATCGTCGCGAAAGTCATTACATCATCGCGGGAAAAAGATATAACATGAAGTAGGAATTTTAAAATAAAATTGTAAAACCAATGAATTTGACTGGTGTGGTAGTTCTAGTGTTAAAATCAGCTTCTCTGTATCTAAGATTTCAACTCAAAGTCTGTCAGAACTGATTGTAATTTTAGATTCAACCGTGAATTTCTATAATCTATCGAATCCTACATCCATCGTAATAAGACCTAAGGATCGCTAAATTATATCACATGCTACTTACTCAAGTTAAAAATTCCTCCAAAGAATCTAGTCTATTCTATAAATTTGAGTCTGTAAAAAAAATCCTAAAAGATATAGAACCGACAAATGCACAGCCTTATGACATTCTGTTTCCATAATATGTCGAATAATACGTCCGTAATATTATCGTAACAAGAATAACACTATATGAAATATGATTTACTTAATTTCAGAAATTTCACATCGAGTTTCAGATCGAAAAAAAAAAATTCCATCGAGTAGTCCGAGGTCAACTAATAAAGGTACAGTAGCCTCATAACGTTAATTTACGATAGTAATGCGCTATACAAGTATACGTCATCGTTCGGCATTACCTAGTAATGATGTAACTACTGATGTAACGCTATGCGAGTAAACGCGCTACAAAATAGCGGCACCGTACTTATTTCTACCGCTATCTACAACGTGCATATGGGCATAGAAATATATCCTGGATCGATGACCTTGAACGATCGTTCGCTGTAATCGATCGATCGAAGAAGCAGAATGATAAGGTGCCGTTGCTTGCCGCTTTCGTCCTCGATAGCTTGGCGTCTCTGGAATTTACGTTACACCAGTGTGATCGTTACAATAAAGTATCACCGTCGAATGACTTTACAAGAGTACCGTGTGAAAGATCTTTAGATAATTGTTTCATGAATGACGTCGGTTTATGGGCTTTTCGAATTGATGGCAGTTGAAGGGTAGTAAATTCGATTTAACGGAGTACCTGGATCGATCGATTGCGTAAAGTGAATCTGACGAGCGTTCTATAGTGAACTCTGTTCATGGTTCGAGGAAGAAATCGTTTTAGTTCGATGCAACTTTCTTCGCGTTATGATCATTGGATATATTAAGTTGTTTTTCAAATAAGGCTCCAACCGCAAAGTAATTTCTTCGAAACGTCATTTATTTAATCAAAGCAATTTCCACGTGATTCATAGCACTTTCCTAACGAGTAATTGATTTCAGTATTCCTGATTTATGAGACTTATCGGTTATAACATTCAAAAATTCTTGGAACGAAGCTGTTACTGCTTCTTAAATATTAATATTTTCAGTTGTCGTTATGGTTTCTTTTAAAGAAATTCATGAAGAGTATCGTAAATTACCATTTTTTCATCACCCTTTCAATCTTCTTCCGCATTGATTCGCTGCTACTGACACACACGACGCAATTATTTCACTGTTCACCTTGACACAAATGTAGCACTTTTATCATTTTATGCACTTTGTGCATGAAACGACCTAGAGAATTAAAACAATTAGCGAAGAGTGAACAAGAATCTTCTTTTCTATTTCAAATAAAAATACTTCTAGCATAAAATACATGCAATTTAAAAAAGAGCTGAAAAATACAGTGAATGTTAACACTAATTAATAAAATGCGTAACTAAGAAACAATACGTTACGAAACTACATATAATAAAAAGTTATTGTACTAATGCAAAAACGACTTATAATTCTCCTGCAAAACTTCAACAATTCCAATAATTTTCTCCATATAATATCTCCCTTGGTTAACATCGTAAAAGATCTTCGCATCCGCGAACGCAAGAAAACGCAGTGCTCTCGCGGTTCATCCACTTTGTAAAATATGATCGGTAGTAATAAAGAGTAATGGTAGAAGAAATACAATCACGCGCGAAAAAAATCATCCCTTTACGGTTTCGCCACAGGATTTGTATGTATGTGTGTATAACCTATAGGTAATTTATCGAAGTACGCACTAATGGAATACTCATTTTCCGTATACACACGTGTTATTCTTATCCGCATGATCCCTACGAGAACGATTCATTAAGTTATCAATAACACGTCGAGGATCGGTAATCACCGGCCTCGCTCCGTTTATCCCTCGCTCGCACACAAAGTGTCCATCAAACTTTCTTCCGCCGCCGCACCTGCGTCGTTGCTTCTTCTAACGACTTACTAAATCGTCAATAACGCCTCGAACATCCTGTCGACGGGATCGATTTATCGCGCGATATCTATCTCCGGGTTAAATCTGACCGATCTCTCACAGTAATACTTCTCGGTGGAACAGTGTTCCGGCGATGAATCACCACGTTCGACTCTCTGTACGGTCGAGTAAGTACATTTTCCATTACGACTGCGGTAGAAAACGTGAAAAATCCAGATTACACACACAGGCCGCATCTTCCGTTTCATTAAGCATACGCTCTTATTATACGATCCGACGAGATTCGTTGCGGATCGTATCGCGTTGTCTTCATTAAGAGGTCCTGGCACGTACGAACCATGATAATCGCGCCTACTTCTGCATCATATTCATCGTTTCACCGTATGATTCTTGCTTTTTCCCTTTTTCTCTCTGTGCCTTTCTTTGGATCATACTCGAGTGTACGAGTTGCGGATTTCTATTCACATGTGATTAAACTTGCTCTTAAGAAGATGAGGAACAAACGTTGAGAAGTAGGATAACGAGGTAGGAGGTAGAAGTTACGCAGATTGATTTAAGTCTTACGAAATTAAGGGGTCAATATGTTTCAAGACACCTTTTAGAGAGGGAATCATTTAGAATTACATATTTATATATAAGATCCCACTCTAATTATTATATACATATGTCGGAGATATAGGGACATCGGGCCTTTCTTTTGGAATTTGAGAAGATCCCCATTACTTTGGTCTAAACTATTTATTATAGCTGTACTTAAATAATAGAACTTAGAAGTAGTTGTGATACGATCTGATTATGTTTGCCCGAGATTTGTAACAGTGGACTTGGGCTCGAGATGACACAACTGGTCGCCGAACGTAGTTACAGTCATGGGATGACCGTTTTTACCTAACAGGAGAAGTTACCAATATTAAGGGACACACGCTGTATGAACAAACAAGCCCCGGGCAGGAGTAATGTCGGCTCTACGCGGGTCTGCCTAGTAACGGCACCTGAAATTTTGTTGATATTCCCGGTCAATATACAATTGACAAATGTGTTCGTATGAGTTTTTTACTCTTGTGATCACCTCGGAGAGTTTACTCACATCGTCTTGTCAGTCAGAAAGAAACCGGGCGACACAGCTAACGTCACTTTGTGTTTCAAAATATATTCTATTGTACAAAGAGTTTTCCCCGTTGACCGTGGATTCGTTATTGAACTCAAGAACATTGTCAATAGCATCTCGCGTGTCTAAACACCACGGTTATTCGTTAAACTTTGTAAAAGTCATATTTACACGTGTAAATATAATCTCTGTTGTGCAAAACAAAAAGAATTGTTACGCGCCCTAAATTCTAATGATAACCCGACACATATATCACGTATTATAAGCTACATGTCATGTAAAAAAATTGTAATTAAGGCATATGAAGATCACAAGTGAAAGATATGGCAAGTGCATTTTTATTGATTTTTTTATTTTGATATCACTTTATATCTAAAAAGGAATATCTTAATATAAAGTAGTTAAAGATAAAAAGGACCTGTTAAATTCAAAGATACAATTGATGGTGTTTTGTAGCAATCTGAGGTATAACTATTAAGACAAAATAATATTCCTAAAATTGTGAAGGTTATGGAAAAGTACATGCTTGTCCTGTTTATTGTAACATGAAGTTTATTGACGACGCACTGAATTTTAAAACCACTCCTTTGTAAAAGATGCAACTTATTATCTTCTTTCTCTGTAGTCTCTATAATTTTTCAAATTTGAGTATATTACGTTCTATACTATGACATTATCGTTTTCATTCTTTATCTTATTCGTAATTCAGAAGAAAAATCCATCTCGAAACGTTTGTAGTTTATAACCTGAATTCCAATCGAGTTATCTAGAATTCGAGTTAAAATTCGAGTCGTGCTTATCAGAGCTATTCGCTGGATAAACCTGACCTGGTTCACGGAGGATGATAGTGTGAATATCCATCGGAGCGTGAATAAATTATACACACGCGAATTTCATCATTACTCACGGGACGTAAATAGGAATAATTTCGCATGGTAATTTTTTGGTACGCGTCCCGATCTTATCGATCGTATTTCGTAGCGAAGATTTATTGGAGCCACTCGTTGGAATTTAATTTTACTCTTATCAGCGTTCCGTGTCGTTCATTGAAATCAGATTCAAAGGAGGATGGCAGGAAATGATTATCTTTAGCTCTACTTGGAAAGGAAAAATTTCTACAGTAAGGAAAATTCAAATTCAAAGGAGGATGATAGAAAATGATTATCTTTAGCTCTAAATACTTGAAACCAAAATTTTTCTACACCTAAACGATATATCATATAATATGCACGACGATAAATACACATTCTCATTCACAAATATTAGAACACTTACAGAAAGTGAGGTAAATTGAATAAGAAATTATTAAAATTATTCAGAATTATTATTTCGTTTGGGTTATAAAATTTATGAAAACATACAAGTTATATAATCCTAAAACAAATAAAGAATTTTACACATTCAATGTCCTAATGAATGCATTTTCTTGTATGTCAACAGTTAAATTTTTTCTCGTTTATACCCACTACATATCTTTATCATTGCTTTATTATTAATTATGCTACTGTATTTGTTGTTCATTTGATTCCAAACTTCGATCCAGATTTTAACATTCTACAAAAATCTTTCGTTTCCATGGAAGAATGAAAACTGGCGATTATCCGTTTTTCTACTTGTTGAACGGTATATCATCGTTCCCGCGGCAGAAGAATGAAATAAGAACAGGCGGGAACGCGGAAAAACCATGCACGATCGAGAGTAAAGGGAAGAAGGAGGGAACGAGTGATCCACGAGACTAGTTACCGTTGCTTTTAACCGATGCGCGCTCGAGATTGGGCTAATGCGCCGTTCGCGATAATTATAATGCCCGTGCACCGCCATAGGCGAGAAAAAGAAATGAATCTCTTCAATATCCTTGATCGATCGATGAATTTAATATAATAACATCATAATCTACGAGTACGCCGTGCCCTTGGCTAGATTGATCAGGTATGGTAGCTAGAAAAAATTAATAAAGTTTGATTTAAAAAAAGAAAAATCATCCATGTGATTGAAGCTCTCTACAGTCTGTAGTTAAGTATTAATTATTATACATATTGCGGATGTTTATGCATCCATGGGAAATCTAAAGAAACAAAAATGTACAGATCGCGTATAATATTTCAAGTTTATGCTTTATTTCTTTAATTATAATAATCCTTTCATTTACAGTGCTAGCTATACCGACATTTTTGATATACTGATTTTTTCATTATCATAAATACGAGTCTTATAAACGTATTCGGTTTATAAAATTATTAGATAGCAAGTTTATATAGAATATTTTGTTTCAGAGAAAATTAACAAGATATCAATTTCAATGAGTCTACGATTGGATTCTTCTTCTAATTATTCCAATTGTCCTAACAATTATTTGAGAAAGATATGACGTTTTAAAACGTTATTAGAACGTGTACAGAAACCAATATTTTTCTTAGTCACAGCAACTATGTTTCATGACTTGATAAAGAAACGTTTTCCGAGTACAAACGATTAATAACAATCTAGCAATCTACTTACGACAATAACGCTCACCTAAGCGTATCATATGCGTAATCACGACTATTCTTCACTGCTTTTTAATGCCAATTCCAAAAGGATCGTATTCAGTTGAAAAGTCAACTACGCAATGTCCTAGTACACGCCACACAAAAACGTACATCCTCCATCAAAGAGAAAGATCATCGGGGACAATTACGAAGCATTCTTTCAACGAGAACCGACACGACTCGCGATTATTCCGCGAATCGTTCCGACCAATTGCACGAAGAGCAGTGGCTGAACATGTAGAGCAACGTTTTGCTCGTGCAAAGAAACCATCGTCCATGATGAATCTCACAATAGGGAAGGCGAGGAAGGCGCGTGCACGAAGACGGCCGTGTGTGCACGCGCAGGAAGACGTTGATTTGCCTCTTCTCCTTTGCAAAATGAGTAGAAATCGAGTGACACGGGAAGTCTACACATCCGGTAGCTGCGAAAACACGTGGTGGCTATCAGCAACGGGACGAAGAAACCATCGCTTGTATTTCTTGCCCCATCTTTCTTCTATACTCCGATCCTTTCGCCTTCCATCTTCATCAGATGTTTTTAAGAAAAGGCAGATAACGCTAGCGGCGATTACACGAACGATTTCCGAATGCTATACATCCTTAGGCCATTGATTTCACGGATAAGATGATCAAGCAGCGATCATACGAAGTCAACAACCGCGAAACACTCTCAAAATTGTCGCGAAGAATTCCCATTCCCAAGGTTGAGATCGTATCGAAGCAATTATCGATGATGAAATCGAAAGAAGGAAAGTATGTGATTTCCCAATTGGAGCTTTTAAAACGTGTGATGACCGATGATGCTACACTAGCGCCACGTGGCCACTTAACTACTGGCGCACAGTATAGGCTAGTTTTCATAAATAAGAGAACACTTTGATTGACTTGTGGTTGTGATAATGGTACTAATTAACGATGACTTGTTTTTAAAATATTAAAAGTTTATGCTCAAAAGCCTAAATTGCCTGAAATTGAGAACTTCGTAAGAAGTGGACTTAGCGGAATCAGCTTAGCCGCCGAGGGACTCAACTATTTCTATCTCTTTATTTTCCTAATATTTCAACTTATCGCATCTTCCTAGAAACATCATGAAAATTATATTCTGTTCATTTTCAGCCAGCTATCGCGATATTCAGGAAAGGATTAACGGTTGCGTTGCGGGATGGAGAAATACGCCAAACATCTTTGCAGATATCGAACACGTCCAGAAATAGACCGTGGACGATTCGAACGATAATTACGAGCATCGATCGGTCGAACCAATAACAGATAGCTCCGATATCCGAAGAATTCGCGACTAACGACGAGCTACTTCTCTCCTTCTCACTACTACAGTAGCGAATTCCGGGCACCGATAAATTCACCTGGAGACGAGCACGGAAGAGAATGTTCGGTCACGCGTGGTTGCGGCCCTTTTAGAGCGGCTTGATCTCTCTACAGCCAAAGAAACGGGATGAATCAGCGTTAACCCCTCGATTTACATGTTACATAAATTACGCAAGATTGGAACGCGCTGGATTAGAACCTAACCCGAACAGTTATCCTTGTGTCGATTCTCGTCGTCACCTAATGCGTACGGATATGAGTGACCATGCGATTAGCCTCGATGAGAGTTTTAACATTAGAATTAGCCACGATTGAAGTATAAATTTTATATTAAAGAAATCAAGATGTAAGGTATGCGAAAAGACGTAACATAAGACAGAAACAAGTTTTTATCTGTGCAAATTGATAACAAGAGTAATCGACCATGTTAGATATTCACATTAGTATAGTCAGATATGTAAATATAAATATTTTCTCTTCTTTATATTCGTGTGCAGAGAATATTAGTAACTTAGATATAGAGAAGCAAAAATAAATCGAAATCTATTTTTGACAAATACTTCTTATTTTATTATAAAACGATAGTAGCTTAAGGGTTGTTAGAAGTGGTAGTAGTACTAAATGCCAGTTTTAGTGTGAATTGATGCTTGAATTTTTGCTTATTTTGTTCCATGATTGGGTTCGATTGTTTTGTAACGATATGAAGGAGATCAAGTGCACGATTAAGCGTATTAGAAGTTATGGCTCGAATTTAAAATCGTTGAGCATGATTAGCTTGCTCCTAACTCTTTCATTTACTTCTCGATGAAAATTTAGATTTCGTATTTGTTGAATAATATTATTTATTATTATATTACCGAATATTACGTAGATATTATATGATCGAATATTACATGGTATCATATTATCGACGATTGGGCTCCAGCAATCGAGTCGCACAGGTTATCGATTCTTGATCATTGACAATAACGAACATGATCTTCTTTCAACACTCTTATTTCTACATCTCTGTTTACGTTATAATCAAACATCGTGGTCGAGCTACAAGAATTTGCTGCTTCCTCTATAAATTCAGTATAGGTTGAACATCCTAAATAAAATAGAATATCTACCAACAGTATCTGCAGACCTAAACACTGCTAAAAAATTCGATCTAACGAAAGATTGAATCATAACTAAATTACGAAAATCTCTAAATTTATGTGAAATTTAGAACTGCAAAAATTTAATATAATGTGACTTCTAAACAGCTCATTTGTCTTTCCTATTGATACAGATCAATGTTTTATTGTATATAGTCCGTATATATAATTTTTGTAAATATAGTCGGTAAATAATTCATTTTTAGACATTTGATTAATGTAATTACCTGACTTATAAATACGAATGATCGTCCAGTGAGAATCTCCAAATCAAGGACTAAAAGCATCATATAGATTAAATATCCAGGAACACTTAGAAATCAATAGTAAATCTGCAAACTTGACTACTACTGGAAAATTTGATCAAATGAAAGATTCGTAAAAGGAGACTATAAGAATCTGTTGCTTCTTCCGTTAACATAAATCAATAATTACAAATTTCATACAAACTGCATATCTTAAATCGACAAAAAAATCATCACAGACCTGCAGACCTAAGTACGTACTAAGAAAATTCGATCGAACGAAAGTTTCATACAAGTCATATACGCAATTATCTGAAGGCAAAGGAAGAAAAGAAAGAAGTAAAAAATCGGTGGACTCGCCTTCTAGGAAATTTATTTGATAAATCTACGACAGAGCCGCTTCGGGCGCACGTCGGCCGATCATTATCGGTTCATTAATTTCTTCTCGCCACGATTAGCCGTGCGACGGTATCACGCGCGAGGAAATATAAAGTTTTTCATCGCGTCGCGTTCGCGAGCCTGCAGTTTCGAGCGTGGATTTCTTGTTAGTCAAGTCGTGGCATAATAACTTCGTCTGAAATCGTAAAGGTGCGTTTCCCGGTTCTACGATCGTTTCTCCGTTGCTTTTTCCCCTTACCCTTCCCCTTTTCCGCGAATACCAACACGAATATTATTCGCCTCGATTATTATCGCGACCAGTCCGCAAGGTTCCTCGTTAACACGGTCGTCGAATTATTCGCACCTTTTTCGCATGTTTGCAAGCCACGGTGACACTTAACGGGAAATTTTTCTAATTTAATTCTCCGGTTGGAATTCACGGGATCGTAAAGACACGCGGAACCGTTCGGATAAAGCGAGGCCGCGGATAAACGACGCCGTATAAGCTCGTCCTATCGAAATTTTTGTACGATTAGCCGACGGTATTACTCATCACGTATTTCAGTCATAAACGTGAAACATGGAAACTTCTACATGGATAAAGTTGGATAAAATTCGATAGAACGTCGTGAAAAACTCAAACTTGACGGTTTAATTGCTCAGACTTTGAGATTATGTATTTTTTCTGTGGATAAAGATACGGATCTTTGAAATTTTCTCACGTGAGTATATGTTGCAGAACATATCAGCGAAATTTACGTGCTCGTGCGTGCTACGAGTAGCGTGATCGAGGCACTTTTCATTGAGTAAAAAAATAAACGAAGGTGATCAGGAAGACGCGAAGAAATAGGAACGTGTGACACGTCCAGCTGGTTGTTTAATCGGCCATGTGTCGTGTGCAGACAGGGGATAAAAAACGAAAAGATGGAATTCCGTATCAGGAAGCACTTTTACCAATTACGCTTTATTTCAAATCTGTGTCTGTAGTATCGTAACTGGCTCCAAAAGAATTACACGCTCCTATTATTATTTTAAAGATTCATAATACAATCATAATACAATTTGGAAAGAAATTGAAAAGAATATCTTTTCCTTTTTGAAAATGCTATTAAAAAAATATCTTTCATAGCAAAACTGATTCTTTGAAGACGATTAAATTTATTAGCATTTTAAAGATTCATAATACAATCAGTGGCTATCGTAATATAATTTTGAAAAAAAGATTCATCTCTTCTCCTTTTTGAAAACGCTATTTAAAAAAGTATCTTTCATAGCAAAACTGATTCTTTAAAGACAATTAGATTTACTAGCATTTTAATGATTCATAATACAATCAGTGGCTATCGTAATATAATTTTGAAAGAAAGATTAATCTCTTTTCCTTTTTGAAAATGCTATGCTAAATATGATTGAAAATGCTAAAAAAATGCTTCATAGCAAAACCGATTCTTTGAAGACAATTAGGTGCTATAAATATATAACATAAACACAAATGTTCAAATACTTTCATGAATCAGTGTAATTACTAAGCTAATTACGGATGTTTATACATACAAACAAAATTTACATGTATATACAATAGTACAATATATGAAATACAAACAATACCCAAAAATATAAAATATTTCCAAAGCAAAATATTTATAATACGAAACGTTTAGAGGGTAAAACAAATTCCTATTTAGACTAAATTTCTGTATTTATATTTATAAATATGTAAATGCATATAAATATCCGCAGTGGAGTAATTACTTGGAAACCCGGAGGAAAGTATCATGATCATTTTCGCTCCTGTTGTCATGCTAATGAGCTAAGGGAGGATCGTATGACTGACGATTGCCTTGCCACGATAGAGAGAATATTTAGCTGCCTATTGAATTCACGAAGATAAAGGAACGATCCTGGTGATGAACGCGCTGCTCTGGGAAATAGGACGGAGCCACGTTAGCTCGCTCAGTTATCTCATTTCGCATAGTAAGCTATCTGCTCGCCTTTTTCCTCCCTCCTCTGTCGCTCGCCTTTCCTTTTTCCACGGGCCGCAAGGATCGGATATTATAACTGTTTATTTTAATCTACATCATCGGCATCTACGCAACGATAAATCTCGCTGGACGTCCATAAAATCGTTCTTCTTCTATTCCATCTTCTTCTTATTATTCTCTGTTACTTCTCGTGTCTCCTTTCTCATCATATCTTATATGTATATATGTATAATAGTCCATCATCTTCTGTCTCTCTCTTACTTCCTCAACTTTAGCTGAGCGTAATTTGCCGTATGTAATGTACTTTCGTTCGTCGTTGCTCGATACGCAGGAAGCTGGCCGTCTGAACAATGCACGGCTGTATCTACTGCGCGATCGCGAGATCGACCAACGATTCGTTGGGCGAAATAACCATTAATAACGAATCTCAGCAGCCTGATTTTGGTCTCGGTACAACCGGTGATCTCCTTTCTATGTGCCATTGCCCGGACTTTCACAAATGAATTGCTACGTTCATTGTTTCGTTGATTCTTGCGAATCTAGGTAACTTCTAATCAATAAATCTCTCGTTTGCATCGGGATTTCTATCTAAAATACGAATAAAAATATCTTCTACTCCGTCTACGATATATATCAAAGACAGATTTTTAAATTTTAATCTTGTGCATATTTGGAATCATTATCTTGCGTGAATATATAATTTTGACGGATTAATCGTTTCCCTGATAATCTGGATCGATCGTCATGTTTTGTACGTGAGTAGCAGGTATCTTAACAAGTTGACTGTCAGACGAATTTTCCATGGTTTGTTCAGGGCGCCGACGTGAACTTCTATTATGCGATGCATATTATGTTGAAATATTATTTGCAGTAAATAAAATGTTATAAAATCATGTTTGAAGCATTTTTCGTGGGGAGGGCCACCGGTGACCCCCACGGCGTTGTAGACAATTATTACGATTGTCCTTTTTTCAAACAATCGTGCTATGTACTTTTAATATTTGCTGTATCGCCGGTCACCGGTGACCCCCATGGCAGTCAACGTGTTAAAACACTCATGAGTGGCTATGTATATGTTCCTTACATAATACTCGTAAAACGAGTATCAGCATTATATTTTATTTGGATCTGTATACGGTTATTATATACAGGGTGGTTGGTAACTGGTGGTACAAGCGGAAAGGGGATGATTCTATACGAAAAAAGAAGTCGAAAATATAGAATAAAAATTTTTCGTTTTTTTTCAGCAATTTTTGTAATAATAAACTTTGTGATTACTTCATATTATTTCATTATGTACTCCTAATTTTCCGTTACGGCAAAAACAAACTTAAACTGCGATAATATCCACTTTATAACGAGACGTGATAAAGTGCACGCGTACCGAGCGAAAATTCAAAGTCGATTTTTTCGAAAACAAAGCCACAAACGAAACATTTTTATTCTATATTTTTGACTTCTTTTTTCGCGTAGGATCACCCTCTTTCCGCTTGTACCACTAGTTACCGACCACCCTGTATTTTTTTTTTTAATTAGTAAATTACGATCAATTCTCGCATTGAGAATTTTCAGTAATTTTTTTTGGCGTGACGCAGTGACATGGTTAATTATTTATAATAAATTAATACTTATTATAGATAAGTATAATTTATAAATAAGTATTATAAATAAATAAATATTACTTAATATAAAAATCTAATTAAATCTTGTGCTTAGGTCTAACGGGTAGTGTCCTTTTAGCCTGCGGATCTGGTCCGACGTATCAAATAATCCAGTAATTAGGGGTTTCGATGTTTATTGAGTCTTTTGCTATATCTGTTGCTATATTTTGTTATTTCTTCTTTGACTGTGGGCGATTACTATATATGTATATAAAAAGTGTATCTTTGTGCAGATAATATGTCTACGCTAAAAGAGGACAATGCACGAAATAGAAACAAATTGGGAAATGTAGAAATCTCCTCAATCAATGGCACCCCAACATATTTCGAAACAGGAGAATTGCCTCAATCGATAAAGTTAATCCAACAGATGACTATGCAAATTCCAAATTGCATCAACGAGAATCTCCCACTTATAAGAACAAATGTGCGACGTCTAAAGATTCTATGCAAATTCCAAATTGCATCAACGAGAATCTCCCACTTATAAGAACAAAGAACATGTGCAGATTCTTTGTTAACAATAAATTATTACATACGCGTGCATGGATAACGATAGAAACACCATCTTCAACGAAACGCAGTACTTCAAGTAAACTTCTTCCTTGAAGTACCTGTTTCGGTAGTAGCCCTGACGATCACGAACTGAACCAGTCGAGCAGATCGTAAACAAGCTCATAAGACTTTCCTTCACAGTTACGATCAGTTCGGGTCCAAGAAGTTGCTTTCGTTCGAACCAATTGGCACTTGACACGGCTACTCTCGCGTATTTTCAGGCCGCAAGTATCAATTTTCCTGGAACAAGAGTTCCTTCGTTCAAAGGCCGGGTGTTTCGTTTTGTTCCGACCGGGAAGGAACCGTATCCTGGCCGAGCAAATCGATCAGGCGTCTCCGTACCGTTAGAAGCGTGCCCTTTCCTTCACAGGCAGCGCACCTGCGTCGATCCTTCGTAAAATCTCATCCATAACATTTGAATTCCCGATTGGCAATCATAACATTTGCATTTTTCGTTTCGTTCTATTGCCTTCTTTTCATTCTTTTCTTAACCCAATAAGAACCAAGCAAAGGTTTATAAAATGTTATACATATACATACATCAATTTCTCGACTTTCCATAAAATCGAAAAACCTAATTGGAAAATATCGAGACGAAAAGGATATGAAGCGAATCTCTGAAATATTTTTGCAGTCTGAAGAAAAATGAAAAGAAGTGAAGCGACAGCCTATACAATTGAAATTCATATAATGGGATTTCGTATGCAAATAAATGAGTTCAATCGACAAAAGTTCAATCAAAATTCAGTTCTAAATGAACTTGGATCGTGGGATATTTTTAACTCAACTTACTAAAATTCATTTAGCTCTAACATAATCTTAGTTTTTAGACTAATAACTGTTTTACGAGTTCACCTGCGAACTTCTTCAAAATATTAATGCCTTACACAATCACCCATTTACTGCTGAAAAATACAGAATAAAAATTAGCAGTCGGTTTCCTTCGAAGCTTGTACGCGGTACCGCAAAACGTTATGCTAATAAAACGATTAACGCGCGTAAATCAACGCGGTCTCTCAGCACAGCCAGCGTTCAACCAAGGATAAAATAGGTAGAGAAGAAGCATATTACGGGTAATGAAGGCAACGAGTAATGTTTCTTAACCTGTGCTGTCCGTTCACATTATCGAAGTCATAAATGCGACCTCGCTATTTTCAAACGATTTGCCAGATAAAAACTAGTGGCGGAAAATTATTCGTGAAGTATAAAAACGGATAAATAGGATGTTTCGGGAAATTTATTATTGCCGAGTGATAAATTATTTGGATAGCACGTGGCTGGTTCTCGGATCTGCTCGTTACCGTTTTCAACCGAATACGGTAAACGCTCATTAGTCGGAAAATAACGCGTACGGCTGCATCGGCCGGTGTTTTCTGCTAACGACCTACCGGCTGGCTCTTTGTAATACACCCTGCCGACCGGAAGCGCTGAATCGTGAAAACGAACGTTCTTGGGTGCGGCGATGGCTTATTGTTTGCTCCGACGACCGAGTCTTCTTCGCTCGTTTGTAAGTAGTAAGTATGTTATTATTGCGATTAATTATAAATCAACGATAAGTTACAATAGGAGCGGCATAAGCTGACAAGATTATCGTAGAATTTGGTTTTGTAAGGAACAATAATATAATTCAACAATTGACGAGATAATTAACAAGCTACGAAATAAAAGTTCTAATCTTTTTCTGCAAACAATTTTTGACGATATTACACACATAGACACAAATAATCTTAGACAAACACCTACACAGGTATTTGAACAGGACACTTACACAAGTGATACTCACTACTGTATAGAGAGTGGGGTTCAAAATCTTTAAGGGACCATGGGTCACTACCTATAGTCAGTTTGAGATTAACTGGCCAACTGTTAACAATCCATAAATTCTTTACCTGCACACTTTGTTGATTATACCATATCACTCACTTATATTTTAAATACATTTGGTTCTGTAATTCTGTCTAATAAATATCACCTAATATTATTTCAACATAAACATTGTGTCTTCCACAGATTATTTATCTTAACTTTAAGATTAAATTCTAACAATCTAATTTCTAAATGGTAGACTTTAGATACAAATCTTTACTTGTTAGTATCGAAGAAGTTTTTAATATTGACAACTTACTTTTTAATATAATAGAGTATAGTTAGAAGACTATTCCGTTGTCTTTCTAGCAGAAACCTAAATTAACCCTTGTCGAATTTTTCAAGTAGCTGCTAATGACATTTACAATTAACTGCCTGTCTCCAAAACTAAGTGTCATTAGCCTTAGTTCAAGTTCTACTATTGTACAATGGTTCATCACTGTTGTAATTAAGACGTACCACAGATCTTCTTGTTAGAACCGCATTTTTGTCGACAGTAACTGGACCAAAGCAAAGATACGCTTGTGTCATATGTATTGTATTAAATATATCTCAGACTTCTATAAATTTTACGTGGAATTCTAATACTATAAAATAATATTACTAAAAAATAATCATCCAAGCAATTTCATCATTAAAAAGACATAAATATATTGAAGCAAGCTAACGACAAACTCGTAGAAACAAAAAAGGAAAGAGAAGTTGTGTCACAGGAAGGTCAAAAAGTAAATTCATTAATAAAGATCATAACATAAAAAAGAATAAAATTCCAGGAACAAAGAATTCGAGTTAAGGACACCGTGAGAAATTTCAGCAAACGAAGCAACAAATAATCGAAACAAGAACCAGTGATATATTATTATCGAATTGAATATCATAAATGAATGCTCGGAACATAGTTCAAGGACGAAAATCAGTGAATACAGCGGAAAGGAGCTAAGGCGAAGTTAGGGTAAAAGCGAAGGTTGATTAATTAATCAGTTGATTGATTAATAGAAAGGGGCGTGAAAGACGGAAGGAGGCACTCGAGTGGTTTCAAGCGGCGTTTGAAAACAACAAAGTGGGAAAACTACTTAAAAATCGAAGCTCGCGTTAATCACTTACCGTGTTGATTAATAGACGCCTGTCGGGTAAAGCGTCGCCTAGGAAAAGCGAAGCGTAGAGCCGCACCTGAACACGATATCATCTTTCATCCGCAATGCGTGTTATTATCGATGGAGGATAAAAAATCGCGAGCTCGTTTCTCACGAGTTTGAAGAAATGGCAAATTGAATTTATGGGAAGAAGTCGAGGGAACAGTAGAGGATGATTCTTTACGAAAGAAAAAATAGGAAAATATATCTTATGATTTTTGGATGAGCTGTATTTTAAGCTTTTCCTATATCATTGACGGTTTATTCTGTGAGCAATTTTCGCGAAGCTTTGAGGAATTAAATGAACCAGTTCTTTCTGAAAAATTGTGTCGTGTAGATGTTATCGGTTCGTTAGAGCCTCTCTTTCTTTCTTTGCCCTATTCTGCATATAATATGATATTTAACACGTTGACTGCTAGACGAATTTTCCATGGTTTGCCCGAGGCGCCGACGTGAACTTTTCATTATGCGATGCATATTATGTTGAAATATTATTTGCAGCGAATAAAATGAGTTATAAAATCATGCTTGAAGCATTTTTCGTGGTGAGGGCCACCGGTGACCCACAGGGCGTTGTAGACAATTATTACGATTGTCCTTTTTTTTTTTATAATTATGTCCTTTTAATATTTGCTGCGTTGCCGGTCACCGGTGACCCCCATGGCAATCAACGTGTTAATAAAGTTGGTTTTGGAAGTCAATATGAAATCAGTATGTATCTCCAAACAAACAGTGTTAATTATCAAAAATATATGTATAAGACATATCTTTTTACACTTTTTACTATACCTAGGAATAATTGAGAACACAAAAAATATATGTAAACTCCCCAGAGAGTTCAAGGCTGATAGGGACTTTTTTTGTTTTACGAACAGCCATTTTGAGAGACGCTCATTTCCCAAACGGACGAACAACCATTTTTGAGAGACGCTCATTTCCCAAACGAAAAAGAGCAACATCAGAGATAGACAAGACCATAGTCGAAAGAATAATTGTTTAAAATATTGAAGATTGACGGAGAAAGATCGGTGGCTCAGGACGCTGAAAATCGATTCTCGATTTTCAGATAGACAATAAACTTGTTATTTATTTGATTATTACTGTTATTAATTGTTGTTAATTATTAATTGTTATTTACTCTTGTATTTTATTTAAGTATTTTCACAATAAACTCGATTTTCAGACTTCAGAATCGACCCTCTGATATTTTTATATTTCCTATTCTCACTTTATAAAATTGTTTACTATGTTTAACAATTCTTTATTGGCCGAGAAGGAAACTAAGCTAAGCTCTCTTGTACAAAAGAACTAATAATATTAAAAACCTAGGAATAATTAAAAAATGTTGTACTCTATTTGATCACAGAAGGAGCATACAAGAACATAACAAAACTGCAGGAAAACAGTATATGCAGTGGAGTAAAATATTTGGATTTGAAGTAAAGCAAAGTAAACTATTGTAACAATATTACTAATCCTGCGCTCAGTTTGCTACATCTTTCGTTCTTTTAGCCTCTACATCTTCTCAATATCCTTCTCTGCTTCCATCAACTGAAAACGCTCTTTCATTCCACGAAACAGAGGGAAGTACAAAACCGAAAGAACACGGCCAACTGGCGAATCAGTTCTGCAGAAAATTACTCGAGTTCGGTGTCTTTGTGCTAGAAAATGTGGAACAAGCAGACACCTGAGGGCTCGAATTCCGCTCGGAAGAAGTTCGAGGCGAAAGAAATGCGGTTAATCAATTGGCAAATTGTTGCCCGTTATTCGACTACGTCGAACTATTCTCTCGATGGCACCTTCGACCTGGTGCAAGACAGCTTTCGTTCTCTCTATCGAGCTGACTGCTCCCTCGAGCAACATCCAACCCGATTTGTCGAAACGAGAACTATACTCGATTTCCTGGAACAGCGTGTCTTTTTCCAAGAGGCAGGCCACCATGCTGCCGGCAATCCAGATCAATCGAACGACGCCAATTATTGGATTCCCAAGGATAGAGTCGTTGATCGTGACACGAGAAAACTGGGCGATCCAGCTCCTCCGCGAGAACTGACCTAAAGTCTATTTTATCGACCGGTTATGCTTCATGGTTTTGTTATTTCCGTTGCACGTTTCTTATCAAAGAGTCAACTACGAGCTGCTGGTATTTTGTTTCAAGAGTTGATCATGTGGAATTTAGAATGATTGAGAGATGTAGGTATGTAAATTAGTATATTACTTTCGATAGTTACACTCTGACGATTTATAATCTTAGATAGCGTAGAGAACTGTTTTGTAGCTTAAGTTTTCATCACGAACATTGGGAAATTGTTCTTGGGATTAAATCTGGGTTAAAGGAATAGATTGAATTATTTATCGCAGCGATTACGACTTATGGTTTATTACCTTTTTTAATCTGTTTTCTATCGAAGAATCGTCTATACTTTTCTATCATTTCATTTGAAACGTTGATTTCTAGTTTCTAGCTAATTTCAATTAATCGTTTTTAATAAGAAGTAACCAAATGTACAGCTGCGTCTGACAATCGCAACTGTAACAACGATCAGAATGCGGTCAATTTGCATTCAATGGTGAGCAATTCGAGATTGGCACAATTCTGGTTTCTCGAATCGTTAAAAGATGCATTGTTTTTCGCTAGGCGAAATTCCATAGAGCACATTTACGTCGGTCAATGTGACGTAACGTGTTACTTCCGCGACGGCCTATAAAATCCCCTCGTCTAGAACATAAATCTTGCGTATGCATCTCACGAAATTCCATTCGACGAATACGATTCGTTCAGGTTCCGCGTCTATCACAATTAATTAACGTCTACTGGAATCTACTTACGGTAAATCTGAAATGCAAAGACAGATCAATTAAGATGACGAGGCGGATAAGAATCGTTACTAAATCCTAATTACCAGGCAATCAAGTGGTGCAACGATTAATCGATAAGTAACAATGATTTATGCCCGTAGAACAATCCCTTAAAGATTCGTGGTGAATCGATAAGTACGATCTGAAATCTCATTATAGGCTATGTTTAACGTAACCTCCATAATTGTAATTTCATTTGCTTATAAGAAACAAAATTATAATTCTTAGATGCTATGAAACACAGTAAACTTACACGTTAAACATTAACTCTTTTATGTACTATGTCGTGCAAATACATAGAAAATTATGCTTTAATATGCTATTAACTAATTATTTAATTCATTTTTATTGTATTATTTAATTATATTATATTATTTATATTATATTATTTAACCCATTGGCATCCAAGCGCGGATTAATCCGCGCACTGCGACTGTCTTCTCATTTCAGTCGCTAAGTATTCTTCAGATGTGAGAGTTCACGTTTCACCCGTTTGTCAGCATCTCGCCTATGTCAGTTTATTGTATTGACCATTTTAAAGAATTCCACGAGAAATGACATGATTTAATTTCTTATTTCTTACTTTTTTTAAATAAACAATTTCTTCTTTTTTCATCTGTTATAAAGAATGTAAGATGCGATATTTGTGGAGTAACATTGTCTACCAATCGTTTTCGTTTCGTTTTGTTTCGATAAATTCGGATGTCATTTACTGCACCTACGACCGACTGCTTGCGGCGATAGGGGCCAGTCCTCTTAAGTAGAGCCATGATGCAAATGGGTTAATTAATCTTATCTTTTTAAGAAATTTATCCGGAGTATATTAATGAGAGTATGTTTAAATTCTTTATAATAAAAAACATATAACGTACAAAAATATAAATAGATTCGCAATATATTTTTATAAGATATGTAGATATTTTAATATATAAAATGTTATGAATCTTGAATCCATAAAGGCAAAAATAAATGGCTAGAATAATCGAGTAAATTAAAAACAATTTATACCCACAGGTATGTGTCATAGAAATGTGCGTTAATTGGATAAACAACAAATGTTAAACTAATCAATCTTTTTCACCTTTATCTTCGAATTAAAGGATTAAATCTCTTGTACACAAATATAGGGAAAATATTTATTATTACCAATCGATAACAACAATTTTTTTCACGGCACGTAGAAAATGATAGAATAAACTTAAATTCTGTTTTACGAAAGTTGAGATAAAATTATATCACTTATAGCGCAGGAAAATTATAATGTACGATAATATATGTTAGCGATATGTGTACTATAAATAGATACCATTATCGAAGATATGTATTTTAAGAACACGAAATTAAAACGGTACCGGATGTTTCACGACCAAGTTCCCACTCCAAACACCTCGAACCAAATTATCTAATTATTCGTCGATTGTTAATCTTATTGTAGGATTATACCGCTAGGCCGGGAAACCTGCTCCGTTAACAGTTCTTGTTCGAGAAAATTACACATTCCCGTGAAACGAACGTCGATACACGGAGTATTTATTAGACACGGGACATAAATTTCCCTTAAGACCTTGGATCTCGCAGGCAAATGATGATGAATTACCATGACCGAGAAAAGGCAATTTCCTTAGAGTTACGGAACATCAGCAATCGTCTCGAGAAAGAAATGAGCGAAACACCGTCCTTGCCATTCGTCGAGAACATACAAACAGAATTCAATAAATTAATCATCTCTTGATTAACTTGGCGATTTTACCCAATCTTTGCAGTTACTTATCTCTACATTTCTGTGCAACACTAATTATATTAATATTACTAATATAAATTATTAATTATCAATCATGAGAGTGACACTAATAATCAGGCTCAATTCAAGGCTTTACACAATTCTAAGTGACATATGTAGTTTATCATTGACTTTAACATCATTTTTTTTTTATCATTTTTTTAACAAATATTGAATAACATACCTAGTACGTTGTTAGCTTCGTATAGGTTAAATAATATGAAATTTATGTCAACATTGTAACCATTCGTAAGAGTGCAAATTCTATCTATGTAAAGGATCCGTTATATCGAGCCTAGATAAATAACGTGATAATTTAAAAGATGAAAGATTTATAATAGGTCGAATGGAGAGCATTAATTTAAATTTTATTAAAATGATAAATACCGTATGAATCTAATATAACTTACACTGAACTTTCTATTTGAACCTTCAATATTTTCATATATACACAACATACATTATTAATACATATTTCACACATAAAACAATTGCCAATGTATACCATCAGTGGAACAAATAATTTACAAGCAGTGTAAGTACGAACAACCCGACGCTCAATGTATTAATACGACGATATTAAGATTATTGATTACCCATTATCAATCTTGTACAGAAAGCAAATCACTACCATAACTCTTCATTTTACCTTCCGGTTGAACGTCTAACAGCACTATCAACATCAAAAGCTAATCCGTAAATTTCTCACGACAGGAAGCCGTGCCTTTGATCTAAAATTAACAACCAACCATGTGCCACATTCTCGTAACGTCGTTTTGATGGGAAGAGGCGGAACCTGTCGATGACTAACTCATATCTCATAGTACGTGTATACCTAGGCTAGAAGCCGACCCGGCCGGTATCGATAAATTTTTCCATAGAAGCATCTGCGGTCATATTTTTTCACGCGTCGTGATACAGCATGAGGAGCAGCAGGATGTCTGATGAGACACGGGACTGGTCGTAACGCGATCCTCGTAACCGCGGGCTAGGATAACTAGGTAACGGGTAGCACACAGCCACTAAACGCGTTCGTCCTCCTATACTGCATCCTGAAACCTTCACCGACTATTCAGGATACGCTGAATAATCCGCTACCAGCTTTTATAGCGGGACAACGTTGCAGGGCGGTTTCCATTGCCTCAAAATTCTAACATAAAATGGTATACAGATACAACGAGGTAGAGATATTTGAGTCACCTAAGCTTAAACATCTAATTCAACAGATATCATTGGGATACAGGATGATTATCAAAGAATGGAAAACTATTTTAGGTCCAACAAGAGAAGATATCAAAAACGAGAAAATAATTCGAATAATTCTACGATAAATAAAATAGCTTCCAGAAATAAAGTAATATAGGCAAGTAATATACTATTGAATTATGATATTTTGATACGAACAGTGCCTAACCCGATAGCTATCTCGCTCGAGTTACCTCGAGCCGTAACTTAAAGTACGCGAGGCAAGCAAACCAGTCAGGATGCCCTGCAGTTGTATACGTTTTCAAGTTGTTTCAGATTTACAGAAGACAACATTATCATGAAATTCTCATGAAAATTTGTCAAAAAATTTATGTCGATGTTCGAAAGTTTAATCTCAATGTATATTCATTTTGAATGCATCAATTTCAGGCAACTCTAGGGTCAAATTTAGCGTCAACGGACAAGTTGTCATTGGTCAACTGGCGGAGATCCACGGAAATGCTATCATAAATGGAGCGAAGAAGGAGCTGTTCCACGGTTTGGTTCATTCGAACAAGAAACAATTCCTGGAACCTGATTTTGGTTTCAATAAAGAAAATGTTGCCGGATACTACTGAATTATAATGATTACAATTGAGAGTATTGACATTAGTTGAACAAACTCTTCTTGTGAAGAGTAGAAGTCACATCCTTGTAGAAGACTATGGCCGTCAATCTGTCAATGTATGCGATATTTCACTGTTTATCACGCCATTAATAACGAATTAGATACGTAATCTGTTTTCAAAAAGGTCACTTAAGAATTATATTACCCAAATTTGACGAATTACAAGGCAAAGCTTAGGCTTTGCTCAAATATCCTTCTGGTCCAAATAATCCTACCTTATCTACATTCTAAAAGAAAAAAGAAATAAATGGAATGGATACGACTGTTTTCGTTAATTAATTCGATTAACAGTATTCACAATAGTTGACAGCTCGTCAGCTACTGGTCACTTGGCTCGTCTAGCTGCTTTTGTTTATGCCTCAGGGTCGATGGCTTCTAAAGCGGCTTTTCAAGGCCGGTTACGAGGCGATTCCATGCAAACTAGCTTCCTTAGGGACACAAATAACCATCCATCCTGCGATACAATCGCGGAAGCTTTAAGTGTTTCCGTAGTTTCAAAACTTATTTAGTGGAATTTAGGTAAACGACTTAATCAACGTTGATAATTAATTCGATGATTACGGTGAAGTTTCCTTTATGGAATTGCGCTTCCTTCGTCCTAGATACCATTTACTTTCTTTAATTTATGATGTAACGATTATTCCTATTGATTAATTAAAAATTCAATTCCTCTGTTAACATAAACATAAAATATAAAACATAACCGCATCCTCTGTATCACTCGCCGATAACTTTCTCGTCCAATTCCACGTACGTACGAGTTTGTTTCGATTTTCAACGAGCAACACACTCTTCTCGGACTGACGAACACGAGAGAAATTAATCTCAGTGTGTCGAACGTCGAAATGAATTTTCTTCCAACTGGTGAAATTGTTCCACCTCGTTAACGCAACGAATTCATTTCTTCCACAACGGTTCATATGAGAAGACATTTTTTAGCTTGATAAGATGACACCTGCTGAGCTCGTCAGCTATTATCGTACTCGTATTTGCACGAAGAGGCAATTGCACGATCTTGACAAGAGAAATTGGATATAGACCAGTATAAGCAAAGAAAATTAAGATGTAGTAAAATGTATACTTATGTAATATCGGAAAAAGGGGGGTATACGCTTGGTCTATTGTATATTTAAGTTCGAGTTTCTCGGGATAGTATAAGTTGTAAATTTAAGGTAATATACTAAGAATCGTAAGAGTGCTGGGGAAGAGAGAAAGAGAGAGAGAGAGTGTAAGTAAGAGTGTATGCCTTGGTGACGTCAAAGCTAAATGAGTAAAGGAGTGGGAGAAGGATGCGAGGGTTGAGGGTCAGCAATTTTTGACCTGAGAAGAGAGAAGTTGGAAGCCCAGTGTTAGGGTAAGACGTACGAAGATATTGTAGTTAGTTTTTGTATTGAGTATTGCTTGTAGGGACAAAACTAAACAACTTCAAATAAACCATCCTTTCTTGTCCTTGCTCCCTATTTTGACCCTATTTTGATACTACACCTAAAATGTTTTTTTTGAAGTAGAATCATCTATTTCTTAATACACGATTGAGTAAATAATTCCCTACGAAAAAAGTATTAGTAGCCTAACTATTTGTACCAAATACCCAATACTTTCAAAGTATTTTAATTTCTACATTTCGCAAAGGATATAACCTAACAAACACGAAGATGGTACCCCGCTGGGAGTAGCCACCCACATGATAATCTAACAGCTACAAAATTCTACCAAATGTCCAAATTGGACAAATTGTGAATGCAAAGTATTAAATAAAAAAAAAATTTCTACATTTAAAAAACCTCTTATATATATATTAAAAGCTTCTAAATACTCATGTGCGTATTTTTTCTTATTAACAAAAACAGCTATACAATCTTTACACGAAAATCCTTCGCCTCCAAAGATCCCGTAGCGAAAGGATTAAATGTAATTAAACTACACGAAGAATTACAAGCGACTTGAAACCACTCCTACAGCTGAAAAAAGAAATCTACATGTTCACACCTAACTGCTATAATTCATCCAAACACGATTCTACACATCCACTCAATCTTTCCCTACGAGCACTCGTCTTCGTTTACCACACGTTCAACACGCAAGGAGTTCGTTGGTCGCTATCGATCGGTTGTTCTGTCTCGAACTCATGTATCCACTCCACTATGTACGAAGCGGATTCATCGTCAGAAGTCGCGTTAACACATTTCCACTTAATGAACCGTTACCGTGCGAAGCAGCTTCTGGCCAAGAGGCTGCATTCTTGTCCAATGTGTATCTGTACGCGGCGAATGACCGGTCGTAAATTGCCACGGAATTGGTAGCGAAAGGCCCGGATCCCTTATCATGACGATCGACAGATCGAACCTCTCCTGTGGCGAGTCATCAACGCGAGAACACATGGTGTTACGGTAATACAAGCTTCTGCTCGGTTACCATGACTTCTTCCTGCCCGCCTGTGGGAACAATCAATGCCACCAAGAATACTTTGTCCCTGTTCATGCTTGTTATTTCGATGTTTCTTAAATTGTACGATTTGTAAGAATATAGGAGTGTAGCAACATGGCGTGAGAAAATTTCGATTTGAGATGCTTGGTGCAATTGCGAGGATTCGTTCAGATCTGAGACAGGTCTTTTACAGCTAGTGCTATTTTAAAATGTTTGCTAATTGTTTATACCAAATGTCTGTATACTCATTTGAAATCAAGAAATCTTATTGGCAATTGGGATTTTTATTGTAAGGGTATTACAAGAAGTAAATGCAACACTCGTTTAAACTAGTTGAAAGAAAGTAAAGTATAATATAGAAATAAAGAAAAATTAATTTTATAGTTTCTCTAAATTAAATAAATTTGAAAAAAGTGGTGAACGCTGAACATAATAAATAATCTAAAGTGACGAAATTAACACAAATAAATCTTACATTTCTGTTGGAAATTTTTACATCCGAAGATTTCTCATTTAATCTTGCCACTCGTTTATCATTCCAACTCTTCAATTGGACTCGCGTCTTAAATTCCTACAAGGAAGTAGATTCAAGCGAAAAAATCATAAAAAATTAGAATCGTCCAAAAGAGCATTAATACCAAACTTTTAATCTGTTAAATAAATATGGTTCTAATCTTCGTAAATGAGACACAGTCGTAAAGAGTCAACTGATAAAGTTGTTCTCCAAAACGAACAGTTGAAGACTTGATTGTGGCGATATATACGATGTATAAGTCGATAGTGATAACTGATGCGGAACGGAGCCATGTAAATCAAGCTTTACGTGAGTCGAAATAAGAAATCGTTGGAGAAAAATGGAACAAGGATATTCTCTTCTACAAAATTGAAGTTTTACGATGAAGTCTGCAAGGCGAAATAAACGTATGCAACTAGAAACAGTAAATCAAATGGATTCACGTAAAACGTATTCTAGCCCGATATCGAAATGATTGTTTTATGCAAAATGGACACTGACTCTTTCCCGCAAGAACGATTTTATTATTCCTTACAAAACGGAAATTGTACGATGAGAAGGCAGATGGGAACGAAGCTACATGTCCGAATACGTGGCAATTGCGTGAAAATAGTGAATCGAAGTCCTTTCATTTGTGGGTATTATCTTTACAACATCTCGCATCATTTTCTACAAATTGAAACATTTCAAAGCAAACGCTTGAAGCATTGTGAATATTTCTAAAAGAAGTTAAATGTCTAAGAATAAAAGAAATAAAATTCAATACACGGTAACCTGGTTTTCAAAGTATGTATGTAATTCGAGAAATAGTCATAGAGATAGTTCTCCAAGCAAATCTAAGATCTGAAGGCGACGTTGATAAGTATATGTATTACTCTGAATATATAGTGAATCTAAACTTCAAATACCGTGTCATCGATCCTCGGGATATTGTTCTTTTTCGATGTTCATCGTCGTTCTCGTGTAGTCCCGTTCCGGTGTCGGAATACCGCACGAGCGACGGCCGTAAAGAAGCAACAGAAGCAACAGCGTATCGATGAAACATGAAGAAAAAGCCTGCTGGACGTATATTTTATCAGGCTCATTTAACCGACCTTAAATTTAAACTCACCCGGTTTATTTTCTTCCTCATTTGCTAGCTTCGAGCATCGATTATAGATTCAAGGCCTAGTGCATAAGCAAAAGTTGACGAAAAAGAGGTTGGATGAAGACGAGAATGACGACGTCGATGGAACGATCGCAATGATAGCAAAGAAGACTCAAGAAAGTAGGAAGGTAAAATAAGAAGATGCGAAAAGAGGATGAACGGGACAGAAGAAGAAATGCATATTTACTTGGTCGCATGACCGCCCAAGAAATTTAATCCCGAGCGATCGACCGCAACGACAAGGAAACGAGGCGACACGGAAGAACAATTCGGTCCTTCGACGTTCGACTAACGTCCTCATCCTCGTCGTCGTTGTCGTGCCTGTACACGTTTTGGAATTCCATCGAGGAACCGTCCAGCCTATCTCCTCGCGGGAACCATTGGCGAAAGCAATCGACGCATTACACGTGACGTAACGGACACGTGCTCGAGCCGCCTCTCGTGACCGTTTCCGCCGCGTGGAACCAGTTTTCCTTTTAGTCCCAACCGACATGACGCTCTTGCCGTACGATTCTCTTCGATTTGTCGCCTCGTAGATTGCCATTTAATTGTTCCATTAATATAAACGATAGGAAACCTTGCCGTAAACATCTAATTTGCATGGCGAACGTCATTCGCCAATTTTTCGTTTGATTAAGGGATGCCACGAGAAAAAATGTTATGGGTCAGTTTATTGTCGATCATAGTCAATTAATTTCTGTTTTAATCTGTCGTAATTTTATGTTATTGGTATTATTTGAGGATGTAGTATTTGAGGTGATTTTAATATTCTGGTCTTTTAGTATTTAAATCTTTTATAACATCTTTATGGCCGTTTTATATATGTAATTATCATAAATAGCGATGTGCATGCAGATTTATAGGCCGAGTTACGACTGAGATTCTATCTATTCAAATTTGGTAAAACCAATCTCAAGAGATAGACCCAATAATTAAGATAAGTTATATCTGAAGTCTTGTTATAGATAGAAAACTATTTTCCTACGATTTTACTTTTTTATAAATATAATGATCCTAGAAAATGCAAATGCATTAAATGGAACTGCTTATTTTTTATTCTATTCATCGGTGCATTCTGTGCCAAACAGAACTAGAATACAACGCTATCTCATCTAGCCATCTTTCTATATAAACTTTCAAAAATTCAAACCTCCAAATTGTATTTTATCAACATTAAAATTATCCATCTGTAATATATAGAATAACTACACTATACATACAAATAACTCCAATTAAAGTGGTACATATAATGAAAATGATTAGGTTACATAACTATATTCCTATATCAAAAAAGTAAATTTGGTATATTTACATAATACTAAAACTAGCCAGATTAGTTGCTTCTATTGTTCTAGTGTTGAAATCCTTCGATTTTAACATTAAAGCGATCGAACATTAAGTAGTCTCGTCTCGTTAACCGCTCGTTAGGAGAACGATCGGCTGATCGCGTCAATTTTGCGCTAATAAAATCGTTCGTGATGAACGATTACGTTGCGTGTAATCCGTGCAGGTCTCATTTAACCGCGCCACAGGCGGCGCGGAACAAGCTCGAAGAAACAAAGGTATCCAACATACGCGATCGCAAGAAAAGCAGGAGTGTCTAACAAATCGTCTCCTAATCGCCTTTCTCCCTTACAATCTTTAACGAAACCTAAATCCTCCTCTCTTTGCTGTTTTTCGTCCCAGAAGCTCCATTCCACTCGTCTGCACTGTTGGATTGCGTTTATAGCCAGCTCATTATTTATTACTTCGTTACTATTATTTATTTATTTACTCCTCGGAAATCTAATGGAACATAATGACGACGGGTGCCAGGCTCTGTCTATCTATCTCTACTTTACTTCATTTTTCTCTCTTCCTTTTGCTGGCTGGCGAGAACTGGTGAGGCACATAGAAGAATAGGTTGGTTCGAACTGCACACACCGGGTGTTTGTAAATCAACCCCTAGCAACACGAATTAACCGGCAGATCGTAAAACTGCCTATACACCCTCGCTACAGGACTGAAATTCTACCTTGCTATATCGCTGCGAATCATTATTGCGCCCGTTTAACATGCTGGAAGGCAAACGAGAGGAATTGATCACGCTTAATTGATAGACTTCGTTCCATTGAATCAACCTTGTTAAGTTTCTATCCTTTCAGCCAGCAATTTTTAAACACGAAGATAAGTTTTGTACACTTCGGGTACTTGTTGCAAAGGTAATGATAATTGTATCTGCAATATTAAAATATTGACAAATAATGGCGGAACGAAGACTTAACCTAAGGTAAAAAGCTTGTTTAGATAACATGTTGTAGAAATAATGATAATTATATCCATGGAATTAAAATATTGTAAACTAAGTAACTGGACAAAAATAGAAGATTAACCTCAGACCTAAAGGCATTGTGATTATTGGTACACGACTTTATCAAATACCATTTATCTAGAACGTACTGATTCTAGTATACCAAGCGGATTAGACACGGTGTTTAGTTGGTCTAACAATCTGTAGCATTCCACGCGACAAAAAAAAGAAACATTTTTTGTAACAAATACTCCACGCGATTCTTTCCTCCAATCGCTACTCCAATTTTAATGCATCTCGCAGATCAGATTCATAAATCACCGTCACCGCACGATGCAACCATGCCTGCTTCATTCGATTTCCATTATCGTATCTTCTCGTTGCAGTGAATCCATGCCGTGGAAAAATCATCTTCGACGCTCGTTTATTCATCTTCTCTTTTCTTCCTCTTTCCACGAACTATATGTACCTAGCAGAAGATCGATGCGATGCAGGCTTGAACAGTACTATGATTCGTTCCGCGAATTCAATCTTCGTTTTCGCTGTGGGCTCGATTTTCAGTTCATGAATAATCGGCGTGGATCGACTCGACGCGATGCTGTGCACAGCCACCAGGTAGGTATAATGAGAGAATAACCGAGGACATTTACTCGGGGCGCCACATGGAACGGACCGTTATCCTCGCTTCGCGAACTCACCATCACTCTCCTTCGTCGTCCCTGGTCTTTTTTTCCTCCTGGTCAAGTAAATTTCGAATTTTCCACCGGCTTCCCGACACCGATACTAACGTAATTATTACGGTAAACGATGACGTGGCTGAAGGACCGGAGGAACGACTGTATTAACGGGGAATAATTGATGGAGATTTTATAAAGAGGTTGGGACTGGTTTAAGTACACTTGAAGTTGTATTAGATGGTGGCATGTTCTGTCGTAAGATTTTCCTGATATGTACTTTGAATTCTATTTGGAGGTAGATCATTGAGATGTAGATAAAATCTTGCAATCATTTTTTTCGCTTTGATTTATACTCTCTGATTTTATTTTTACTTTGAAATTAATCTGATTCTTATATTCTTATATATATTTTTATATATAGGATTCTATAGAATAAATTACCTCCATATAGATTTTAATTCAGTACCTCTACATATTTCCATAGAATCTTCTATTTGGTAATATTTTTTATATAATGGTATGTTATTCCTTTCTATATAAAGCAGTAAAAAATGGTGAAACTCGAATAAAATGATGTCAAATATTACAAGTATCAAATATATAATATATATAATATATATTTGTAGGAATGTTATATTATAAGTTTGTAGATTACAGTATGATAAATACAATATCGTTGCACTCACACAAAATCGAATATAATACTCCGTTTCGCGTATTCGGTTCTCACTAATTCTACGTCACAACAACACAACGAACCTCATACGATCACGATAAATTCAACTCTGAAAGCATTTTCCATGCTCATTTTTCCCTTAACATACCTTGATAACGCTCACAACACTCCTTGACAATATTAACATATCTTTATAACGCTAATAAACAATTACCCCTCACGCTACGTCCTTCCCTGATGTCACACTATCCCACATATATAATATAAATATATAATATATACCAAGTATATAAATATCAAATTGACATGGATCATTGATCATCGAGATGTACGATAAAATTGATGTAGCAATGGCGCACTGATAGCGTCAGAGATTATTGGGATTACACATTTGACCGACTGTGAGGGATTTATTTGGGCGAAATGGGCCAATAAACAAGGTAATTGCAGTCTTGTCGGTCAAGTAAGGGTACTGGGATGGAACGGAGAATTTATAGCTTGTAAGAGATATGAATCACGGAAATTTCTTACTCTAAGACGAATAATTCTTCTATCTATTTCAGTCTTGCAACTCTACTAAACCATTTTCACTTCCGTGACATTTTAGTTTATACGTTTAGAATAAAATAAATAATAGAAAATTTCCATCAAATATAGATAAATTTGGAAAATAATAGCACCAAGCGCGCATCTGTACGGTACGCAATAATCGCATTACAAAAAAACGTTTGTCAGAACTAGTATGTTTATATATACATGTAGCGGCACATGAGTCATAGAACGATTCGAATAGAGAGTGACTCATGTTGTTATTTTGCTTCGGGGCATTCACACTGTCTCGACGTACGAAATATAATAATAAACAAACTCGGGACAAAACAATATGGCCGCTACGTGTAACCGTCAACCGGAGTCGAATTCAAACTTTCTGGTACTCCTCTGACCAGTATAAATAAACGATCATGCTCTCCAGAAGAGAGAGTATCGAGTATCCTTATAACGAGTAGCATCGAGCGAGCGACGATTACGACTAACTCTGTATTCTGTACTTAAAACGGTTTTAAATATATTTGACCATCACAAGTATTCACTTGTGTCGTCATTTAAAGCAACACGTTAAATCATCACACCACATACATATAGAATGGATAATATTTTAGCTGAACGTTAATCGAAGTGTTTGTAACAATAACATGATAGTTCTAGTATTTATTTATTTTTATTGGGAGAAAAAGAAAGGCATAGATTTTCTGTTCAAAGATTTCACATCCAAAAATACTACGAATACTATTATTTACTACATGTAATACTTAAGTATAAATTTAAGTTGATTTTCATTGACTTTGAGCTGTTCTTTATTGTTTTGCTCAAATCACTAGAGAGCGTAATTGTGTTCTTACTGTAACAATTTCTCTGTTTAATTTTTTTAATCGAAAGAGTCCTGACAAATATCAAAAAGAAAAGATAAAAATATAACACAAAATTTCCTTTGTTTCATATCGATTAGTCTCGATAAACGGTGTATAATATATAGCTATTTCCCCAAGCTCAATTTATGCAATTAAGAGACACATCGCGATGGGTCGTGTAAACGTTGATGCAATTTAATAGTAATTGCTAGTAAATTTGATTTCTGGGTGGCATCGAGTTATGAAGTCTTTCTAGTAACAAAGGATGAACAAAAACCCTGGAAACATAGCGAAAAATTCGCGAATATTATTCGAAGATAATTGCCCACTTGGAATAATGTTTTCACGGATGATCCACTGAAACGCAGCTTATTCTGACGCGCTTAATGCTGCGCCTTTACTAGGCGAACGAGTTTAATAATAACGAGCACGAGCTTGGTTTGTCCTTCATGATCGAAGAGTTGGTATATATTACATATATGTCTGTTATACATTATAAGGTTCAGTGACTCATAAAAGCATTTGAACATTTATAAAAACTTTTTATGTATATATTACGTGTGTTACATAAAACATTAAAAAATTTCATTAACATTGGAATCAAATGGAGTAAAAAATTTGAAAAATTTGAATTCAGTTACGTATTTAAACCTTAGTTCCGTAATTTATTATATTATAATCTCATTCCTTCCTGGCATATATTTTCATAGCATAAAAAATATGATAAATTTTTTTATAACAATTTTATAACACACAACAAAATTTTGTAAAAACTAGCAGTGGGCTGACTTATATCATTGTAATTCTCAGTTAGAAAACTACAATAGCTTTCTTTTTATACGTTACTTATAGGTTAAATTTCCTTTATGAAACTAATATAGAAAAATATAATCAAATTTGATATGATTATTTTCAATACTTAAAAAAATAATGGCATGCATATATATGTAAATCTAAATCAGACATACCGTATAAATTTGAAATTTTCACACCACTTTCAAGTCACCTCGTGTAAGTATACTTTATTCAAAAATTCCTCTCATATCTCCGTTCCATCATTGCTCAAATCATCTCCTATTCTCTTCAACGAATGCACTTAACCACAACACAAATCCGACCGCCATGAACTCTTCGCTTGAAACACGCTTGATAACGCCGTCCATGTATGTTTTTTGCATCGTCTACTTAATCGGTCTTGACAAGAAACGATTGCAAGAAACACGAAGATCGCTTCCTGCGATCGTCGACGAGGGACCAGAAGCCGTCCCGTGTCGGCGCGTTCCGCCGCGAAAAAATCGGTTACACTTTTATGGGCGTCCCGAGCTGAGGAGTTTCTTGCGGCACGCGGCTCGTTCCTACACTCCGCGCGACAAGCTTCGTGCCACAACCACACACTCCTCGCCTCTTGACAGCTTCGACATCGAATAATTTGTACCGCGGGCTAATTTACCGATCGAGAAAAAGTCGAGCGGCTCCCTCTCGAGGGGAAGCGATACACGCGATTGCCAGTAGTCTGATTGCGAGGATGTCACTGGGTGTTTCAAGGAGCATGCAAAGAGATCGAAAAACGTGTAATTAAGCGAAGGAAGGAAACGTGGGGGTACGGAGAATTCGCGATGTCGATTACTTATATCGTGTCGTAACGGGGTTTTCAATGGTTTTGTGTTCGATTGCCTGATGTGCGAGTGTGGAATGATTTGCGATTGGTAACCTTCACTGCTTCTAACGGCAATATGTACTATATGTCTCTTTTTGTGACTATGAAATGGAGTGTATGGATATGTAAAAATTATGTGAGTAGAAATTGCATCCAGTAATTAGAGAATCCGAGTCGTTAAGGAATCTTTTCTCGAGTCGCTTCGTTTGAAATGGTGTAATATGTGCTATGAAGTGTATGTACGTATGCCTGGATGTGTGAACGCTTTTGGAACTGCATGGTTTATCTACATATGTGAGAAGTTGAAGCATCGTTTAAGTAAGTGAGCTATTATTTACTTTGATAGTATATAGGTTGTTCGAAAAGTTTCTTTCGTTTTATGAGGAAATAATAACGACACACAACGTTTTTTGTTTTATATTATTTTGTTGAATTACGTACGATCCATTTTGTTCTATTGAGATATACACCGCATTTCATAGACTTGGTTTCACGTTTCTATGAAGGTGCGCTGTTGTAGAAAACACGTTTGCCAAAGAAAGACACTTTCCGAACAACCTAATAGACTTAAGTTGAGTGAAAAATTATTTTATAGAGTCTGCGTCTGAGTCGTTTTTTTTTTATTCGAAAAGCTAGATTTTCATAAAGCTACGCGTGGATTATGATTACGTGATCATTGCACGAGAATCGCAAATGACCAAAATAATCTTTGACACGGACGTATCGTTCTAATGGCGTAATGATATATTGCATGTTTTCGCCAATAGATGCTATTATTATATATAAACTGCAACGAGTTTTGCGTCATCTTTAAAAGAACCGAGTTATTCTGCGCTTGAATCGCCCATTTTAATAGTACGTGATAGGTCTATAATCGAAACAGGATACATCGTATGTATAATGCAAATCCCTTTAATCATAACCTACCTATTCATCTCGTAATATCACTTAGCTTTAATGTGAAAACAGAAATTTATTTTGTTCAGAAAATGAAACCATAAAAAATATATATATACATGTATAATACATACAAATGTATATATATCATCTTTATTGATACAGATGATGGTGACAAACGGAGATAAGTCCCCGTTAGCGTACATACTTATGTTACGGTTGTAAATGCAGAATTTTAAGATAGGATGCAAACATACGTGTTTTATATCCAATCAATCGATGCGTAGAAATTTTGCAAAAATTGAATCTGTCATTTATACTATAAATCTCGAAGTTATATATGTATACTTCAATCCACCAGAATAATATTTTGTCGAAGTCCTTTCCTTGTCTCCGATTTGTCATCCTCCTTCAATCCAATATCTCGTTGTTCCCTTCCCTCTGTGCTGACGCGCGCGCACGATTCAGAGCAGAAAACAGAAACGCGTCGTCGTTTCTCATGGTCGATGACATTCAGCGACGGGCAACGGAAAACACGCGATAAAACAATACGAGTTTCATTCTCACGCGCCGACTGCGCGATTGTTCGTTATTCGGAATTGTAGCACGAATAACGTTGATCAATTTTACGCACTGTTCTTTCTTTCTACTTTTCTGTGTACCCGGATCTAGCTCGTGACACCTGATTCAAACTTTGCCTAGTCACGTGGTAAAAACGAACAATGAAGATAGGGACAATAAATAACATTCATGTAATATTTTGACATTAAAACTATCAAAGTCAAGATGATTAATTCATAAAAATCTAACTGTGTATTTTTTAGGATTTAACAAATTTTGAATAAAATATTTATTTTACTCAAAATCTTTCAAATCATTAATATACACCAGCATATTACATGTTTCAGTGAAATTTAAATTTGTTGAGTTAATAAACCGTTTTACTTTATTATCAATTATCGACTACATCCAGAAGGAAGATATCTGTCATAAATTACATATATTCAGTGTAAAAGAGACGTATAATAAAAATATCGAAAGCTTGTTAGTAATAGCTATGAATTATTAATTATAATTAGTCATAGAATATTTGTGTGTTTCTTTTATATTAGTCTGACTTTGAAGAAAGTATCATGAAAGTATCTGGAGAAATAAATTTAACATGTAGACAAGTTTTTAATGAATAGATTATTTGAATTGTTTAACAAAGAAATTGTATGATATTATTTTGATATCATTGTAAGAATTGTTCAAATTGTTTTTACAAGCCTGGGGTTACGAATCTGTTTAGTCATTGAAGTGCCTACATTGAATAACATTATGAAAATTACTTAGATTATATAAAAGGTGTTCTCTCTCTCTCTCTCCGCCCCCCTCTCTGCATTAATTGCCTGTGGTTAAGGTCTTATTTCAAAAAGTGGTATTTATATGCACCAACCTAACATGTTTAACTTCATCTGCATTTCACTCGAAGACGCCGTGATTTGCAAACAACCTTCGTATTCAGCGACCCGTCAGCTTTAATTACGTCTTTCTCTTTCTACGTCCTCAATCTTTTACTTCTACGTCCTAGGAACCTAACGCGTCCCGGAAAGCTGGCTGATTGTTCCCCGCTTGTTGGTTGCGTTTGTAACCAGCAATTTCCAAGCAGAACTGACTCTAACCGCCGCGTTAATAGTCTCTTACAGTTGAATATTATTGTTCGTGAAATAAATAAGATCATACTGGTCATGATCAAACTGGAAATTCCATTGAAAAATTAGAAAATTACCGATGAGTGATGAGTAGAGTATAAAGGATATATGTATATGTAAAAAAGTATTACAATGCAAGCACTATAATGCAATTCATGTAATAGAACTTCTGACCATTGAAATAGCATAATTTTTGACGGTTTTCGATACAAAAAAATCTTGCTAGAAAATTCAACAGATGTGAATATATTTTATATATATAAGCATAATAGAAAGAGATTAGTGAAGGGATCGTGAAAGAAATTCATACGGAAACGATTGCTTATTTGCAAATTGCAATTCTCTTGAACCACCTGTAAGATATGTTTATCTTGCGTTTCATCAACTCGTATCAGTATCGTTGTCAACTGTTGATTCGTAAAAGAGATTAGAATCGACGACTTCTATAGATCGTAGAAGAAACTTGCTGCATCATCAATCGAAGAGATTCTGGTTAACATGCTTGCTTGTCATTAACAGCGCTCAATGATTGCATGCTGACTGACATTTCGACCTCTGCACTGTACATATATATATGTTATTCGACGCTATCACTTGTTCGTCACACTTGATATTTTCTACTCGTAGACCAGATGCCTTAATAAATATCTAAAGCTGATCGAAGAACGATCTGCGGAATATACCTACTATATTTTTACAATTATTGTAATATTTAAATAGATAAAAGAATAGTTGACAAGGACGACGTTAATCTAATTTTGTAAGAAAAATTCAATTACCTGTATAACAAACTATCGATCTTTATACGTTCTTACACGAGATCATTCTCATGATTTACAAAAAATACAACGATCTGTAAAGCATACTGCTTTTTTATCATTTATCGCTACATATTAAGCCGAATCAAACGAGGGTTGAACTCAAACTTCCCCACAAGAAAGTTCAACGACCGACAGAACAATCCATCACTGTCTTCGGCGCTCCAGAAAAATAATCGTTACACGTAAAACGTAACCCTGCTTTTTCGTCCAAGTGTACGCGGAACAAGCCGTACGTCAAGGTCACATACGATCAAAGGATATCCTTTGCTAGCGTAAATAGCACCCTGTACCAAAAATTCGAGCGAACCGAGTCACTGGGCCACTTCCTGGACGCTAAGAAATGTCGGTTGCTGATATAACACCAAAGACTGAGAGTGCCAAGAGGAAAAACGACGACGAAATATATAAAGAAGAAGAGGAGCGCGAGATGAAAGAGGAAGCAAAAGAAGAAATAAAAGAGGAAAACCCGTTAGAACGGCTGACACGTTGTTACCGTGGCGTCTGTCTGCTCTCTGTTATTGGCTCGCAAACCGAGCTAATGAATGCATCGCCCACGGCCTGCTACGACTTGCTAAAACAATTTCAGCCCGTTCACTTATCCGGTTATGTGTGCGTGATTCGTGCATGTTGGCCTTGGCCGCCCCAGGGCCAGCGATATCGGTCGAAACGCTGCTGGTGAAATTAACCGCGATTCCGATAGCGACCAGCTGATGCGATGTCACGAAACCACGGATACTGTTAGCGGCGCATTAGCCGCTCGTTTTGCTCGCTAACAGCCAACCAACGCGTTAACAACGCAACCAAGCTTCCCAAGCTTCCAGTTACGACCGACCTTGCGTCCGGAGAACGCTAATGGCTCGACATGGCCCACTCATTGCTCGCGGTTTCTTTCACGAAATGATCAGGTTCTTGGTAAGCTAGGATAATAACGAGCGTTATAGAGTATTTTTAAGAAGCTTAGATAATGAGGCTAGGATTTTTTAAATGATCAGCTTTTTGTGCTTAGAGAATGGGAAGGTTTCATACTTTTTTTATTACCGAGGAGTAGGTAGAACTTAAACGAGGAATATTGATCGGTTTGAATTCCTCGTAGTAACAAACGGTGTTTTATCGAAATCACTCAGCTATTTCCATTCTGGTGGTAAATGCGCGTTTTACGAGGCAATTTTGCTATGAAATGATAAAAAATTTCTTCTAAAAAAGTTTCCATCTCTGGATGGTGGTTGTGGTTTGGAAAATGAATGGTATCGCACTATTATCATCGCTGTTCGTCGGTTTTCGAGCAATTTTGTTGCGACCATTGGGCATCCTTTAACGGAACTGCTAAAATAGCTCTACTCGCTAGATAAAGTCTATTTTAGTAAGAAACATTTCATAGAATTGGAGAATCTTCTTTCTGCAATAATTTAGAATATAGATAGTTTTTTATGATATCAGCTTCACAATGAACTTTAATTAAATATTTTATAATATCAGTTTCACCATAAACTTTAGTTAATAATTCTTTTATGATACCACTCCCACCATGAACATCATTTGAAGAAAGAATAAAAATTTGTTCAGGATCATCTTTTTATTTCCTTAATTGCAGTACCCGGTTAACTGATTCGTTAAATAATTCGCATAGACTGTTATCTCGGTGACTAATTCCTAAATCTGCGTGATTCCTAAAATTAATTGCGATGGATTGGTCAAGTGGTATTACAAGGATACTGTTACCGCGAACAGGCTGTCGCGTTCTTTGAGATAAACGCGCACGAGCGAACGACCCAGCATATCCTCATCCCCCGGTCGTTTCTGGGACGAGGACGTGGCCGACCTCGAAATCTCTTGAGGTAACGGAACGACCTTGCGCCTCGACGGCCAACACCAGCTGCTCGCCGATGACGGCCGCGCGAATCGAAGTGAACGGTCGATGTTGTTCCCCTAGACATCAGGCATCATAAACGTCGCAAACCATGCCACGAGCTAACCTTCACATTACCTCAAGAAAGAATATGTATACTGTAAGAGATTTGTGAGGTTTCTTCCGCAAATCTGTACCGGTTTTTTTCGAATTAGGCCGAAGATCTTTTATGTAAACTGATATTTTTATCCTCTAAAATGTCTCTGACCACTTGTTTCAATCCTCGAAATTTCAAACATCACTCAAAAAGTTTAAATAGAGATTTGTCTCATTCTTAAATATTAGGCTAGTACGAAATACTTTTTTGTTTAGATGAGATGTAAGTTGAACGTATATTCCCTTTTTTTAATTAATCGAAGCAAATTTCGCATGATCCAATGTACTTTCCCAATAACTAGTTATAGTCATTCTTTCAGATTTTTAAGAATTATCGGTTTTAAGTCCAAGACCTGTGACGTAGAATGTGTTTTCTAAAGTGGTTTTTCTCTGCGATTACGTGTTAGGTATCAAAGTTAATTGGAGAATCACTCGAGTTAAAATCCAGGTTCTTGACACGAACGAAAGTGACATAGGAAGAATGATGGGCGTGAAATAACCGCCTGAGGAAAAACAAGCCTCAGCTCTTTTTCTTTATACCGGCGTACATAACCATCAATCCTTAGGCTGCTTCTCAGTACATTAAGAGTTACTTTCCCAAGAGGCCGGCGTATTAACGACCATTCGATCTCAAGATCATCCTTGTGCGATACAACCGAATAGACACCTTGTGGCTCGATCACAGGTACCAATCAAATCTTCGAAACCACCGATATTCGACGTAAAGTATCTAGGAAACGAAACACGGATCTCCCTGGAGGAACGTTACGAAACCAGCTTCCCAGGGAGTATGATCAATGGATCTCGCGTGTCTATCCTGCACGACCAAAATCGGTCCGCGAGCGGCGTCCGTAATTCCGTTAAATGCACGACCAGTGCATTATTCAAATTTCATCGCATTCCGCACGTGTACACGTGTATACATATTCTTGGCAACAGATACGAGCGACTCCTCGAATTACAATATTCGCGAGCTGGGATTCGTCTTCGCGCGACGATGCACGGAAATCACGGGTAGATCGTTAGATGAATCACCGAGTAGTGGTCACGATGGATCCATGGCACGGGACGAAGTAGAAAAACGGCGATCGGCATGCAAATACGAAAGTGAGAGGGCCTGGACTGTATAAAACGAGACGGGCGAGAGTGTTTCCTGTTTGCGAAGCATCGCGCTGAAGAAAATGGTGGGTGGCGATGCCTGTCCCATACCGTTAAGGTCAACGTACAAACACAATCAACGGCTTCCCTCTTACATAATTCTTAGAAGCTATATAGGCAAGTCGTAAAATCGATCGGAAGTTAGAATTTGCATGTTTCGAGAATCAAGCCGAATAATTTAAGACCATTTAAGGGATATTAAGGTCCTGGAACTTTGTTTAAGGTTGTGGTGGACTTTACATGTTGGTTTATATAATAACGAAACGAGTCAAATGTATTATAGTATCGTGGACGAAAGGCCTAAGAGATATCGGGTGAACCATAAACAATATCGCGAGAAAGCCTAACTGCCGACAGGCCATCAATATATCGTCCGTCCTTCAATCGATTAGTTACGCGAAAAAAAGGCCTACGTGACCCTGGCCACGAACGGTTGCGGAATACGTGCGTGGTGGGGCTATGAGAAAAGACAAAGGGATGCTAAGGGAGAAAGACGAATTAACAGTCAGTGTGAGTTGAGAAGTCAGATTATTGTCAACGTTGTCGAGAGAGTATGGTCTGCGTGAAAGAGAGCGTTAGAACCGTGGTGATGAGAGTTGTAAATTAATTATTTAGTTGTCTTACTTATAGCACATTACTGTATTTAGTTCGCATTAAATAATCATCGTTTAACCAACACCTGTTTAATCCATAATAAATAAATAATAAATAAAATCCTATAGTATTTAAAAGTATTTTTAAATATATAATACAGAATATAGTCAATTGTTGTTCACTCAAAGTCACTCGCTATAAGAATGCTCGCTATTCGTACGCTAGGTATTGCTTACGTTCGCTCGATAACTAACTGCCCTAAAAATCGTGTTCGTTTATTTATATTGGTCGGAGAAAGTTTAAATTCGACTCCGGTTGACGGTCGCACGTAGCGGCGATATTGTTTTGCTCCGAGTTTGTTTATCGTTACGTTTCGGTCGTCAAGACGGTGTCAATGTCTCGAGGCAAAACAGCAACATGAGTCACTCCCGATTCGCATAGTCTTCTAACTCGTGTGCCACTACAAGATCATACAATGTAAATTTAGAACTTGTTCCTTTGTAGCAGAATAGAATCCTGATTATCAGAATACCATTTAACGGAACCGATCGATTATCAGAGTATCATCTAATGAATTTGAGGATGATCTCTTGTAACAGACACATTCAATATTCTACCTTTTGTGTGTTGTATATGGAAACGATATGGCGAGGTCGTCAAATCGATCAGAAGCTGCGATTTACATGTTTCAAGGCCCGGACCAAGGTGATTTAAGACGATTTGAGAGATATTAAGAACATAGATCATGTTTAGGATCATACAATGTTAATTAACACGTTGACGCCGACGTGCGTCATCGGCGGGTCACACGTGTCTGTCCTGTGAGGCGGTGTGCACTACCCATGGGTCACTCGAGTTTGTTCCGTGGGGCAGCGTGCACCGCGATGGGTCACACATGTATTTCACAAAATAGGTAGTGCAAAATAGATTTATATTATTTTATCTCAACATTATAACACACCTGTGATTTTTGGAAGTACTGGCCTTTTGTCAGTCCATTTTAAAAATTTAACGTACCCTAACACTATTTTCATCGTACATGGAATTAAAAAATTTTTTGATTCGCGCTATGAACGTTTCTTATAGGAAAATGTTCACAGAATTGTGTGATGATCAAAATTCGCGTCAGGCCACTACTTTTTGAGAAAAATCGAAAAGAGTACAAAATTAAGACCAAAGCTCGTCCCGTCAGCTTTACTTAACATTTTTAGATATATGCAAATTGATATTGCCAAACTATTGTATATCAATGTGTGGCGGCACATGTCACGTAAACTTGACACTTAAATTATAAAAGAAAAGAAGGTTGAATCGTAACCCAACTATTAACTTTCTTTTATCGAACTTTATTATAAATACAAGTTTTACAGAGATAGAATGATACTGAATCAGAGAAAGGCTGAACAAGAACTGCCCGAGCTGCTGCAATCTCGGCTTATGTAAGTTTTGGTTTGGGGATGATGAGCAAAAGAGTCCGAAAGTCGATGTCTTATCTCTGATGCAGATTAAAATGTGGTTCTTGTTACACACGCGACGACGGAACTTTCCGACGGCTTCGCGACACTTGGCAACAATGTATATCGCCGAAGCGAAGTGCCTAATGCGCCATCGATATCCCAACGGTCCTTCTACCGAATGTTCAAGAAGACGTGCGTGGCAACGGTCGCGGACGCCTAACAAACGCGTGGATAGTGGGGATATTGAGGGGCGACAAAAAAAAGATTCATTCCGTTTCGAACAGCGAAGTGCGAAGGGTCTACAATAACAGCGAAGCAAACGCATTCGAGAAGCGCGATTGTTAATTGTGGATCGTTAATCATTGATTGTTGACTGTTAATTGTTTAATACGTTCGTCGCCACGTCGCACGTATCTGTGCCTGTATTTCCGTGGAGGCCCCGTCACCAACGTATGGTGTCGCTCTTCTTGTTCGAGTTAATTAAATATACGATATTATACGATATATGATATACAACATAAAAATATTAAAAACACATTATACTTTTTATTAATTTATATTCTGGATAATATATTACATTATTCTATATCGCATGGTATTTGTATAAACATTCCAAACACATTTGGGGTGATTTTGGACACTTCGAACGATAGTTGTAGACTCCGTCATCACTACTCTCCTCACTTTCAAATATATTTTCACAGTGTGTACTGAACATTTTATAGATCAAAAATCACTGATGTACGTCTCACAAGTATGTTTCTAGACTAAATAAAAGATCTGAGATATCTGCCATGAGATCTATCGTAATACTTTAGCTGGGAAGCTTATCGCTTTCTCCATTTCAGAACTAAATAATCTTTTCTTTACAATGAATAGAAGGCGATAAACAATGGATAGAAGACGATAAACAATGGATCGAAGGCGATAAGCAATGAATTCCCGCTTGTCGCTCTATTTACGTTCTGCGTACCGGCGGACGAATTTGGGCCCTGCAGGAAACTTAGCCGAATCACGCTGGGCGACGAACGTGTTAACAACTTTTTTGTTGAACATTGAGAGTATTTCTTGGGGCACTTACATCCAACACCACCTCAAATGTATTAGTTAAAGTCCACGGAATTTATGAACCCAATAGGAATCGTATAGCTTTTGTAATTTTGCTATAAATTGAGGTCAACGTTGAAAAATTGCGATCGTGTTGCGGGCGCCCCCTCACAGAGAAAACCATAAATATCGACGCCGGCGTCAACGTGTTAAGATCTAGATAGCTCTTTCTTTGTAGCAGAGCAGGACGTTATCAGAATACCATTTAGTGAAACGATCGACTGTCATGGCATCGTTTAGTGAAATTTAGGGATACTCTCTTATAAAAAGGAAGAAATTGTTACGTTTTGATTCAACAATTGCTATTTTTGTTTAATATCGATATTCGTAATATAATCTAAAACGAATGATTGCATATGATAATAAAGTTGTACGATTATCTAAACGGTGTGAATCATAATTATTTCGGATAACTGAGATTCGACTGGAATATCTAACAGAATTCGCTCCTTTGCCTTTGTAAAAGAGAACAATTTTAATTTCTTTGTAACTTACATTCAGAAAACTTCAGTTTTATCGTTGAACGCTAACGATGAGAAAAATTGATTTTCAAAAAACTTGTAGGAATATTCGCATGCACCCATCAGTCTAATTATCGAATTAAGACCATAATTTCAACTAAGGCGTTCACTCTGTAATTAGCATTCCTCGTTATAGATTTTTCTATATTCTTACTCTCATTAGGAATCGGCTCGCTAATTGCGACGATAGTTATTCTTAGAGAATAAGATATAATGAACGTAATAATTGATAGGAATAATAGATAGAGAAAGTGTGAGGTGTAATCTATCGGTGATCAGCGAGGGAAGGTTCCTTCAAACAATAGCGCCAATTGTTTCCAAAGGAAGAGTTGATGAAGCGACATGTCATGAATCGACACGAGCATAGATGTAGATTGAAAATGTTGATAAGACATGTAACCGATATTTTGATAACTATCTACAAGAATATTTCAAGATAAATTAAAGTAGTTATTTATAGAGCGAATAATTTAACGTATCGAAACACTGTATGCTGACCGCGTTCTTGGTGCAACACGATGATCCGATGAAAAGAAGTAGATCGAAAGATCCGGCGACGAGATGCCCACGGAATTTCCGTAATGGCACGAGCGCGGTCGCGACGAATCGATCGGAGCCGAGTCTCGTTTAATCTCTGGGAACGCGTTAAATTCAACTTCTAACTATAGTGATATTACAGCATCAGCATGAATTTCCATACTGTAGAGAGAGAAACACCCCTATGTCATTGTATATCATTTGAAAATACCTGTGTCCCATTAGTATCATATAATATTAAACTATATTTCACTGTATAGCGTATCAAGAAAATACCATTCCATTCGAACTAGCATTCATACGATATACCGCAAATTACAACTATTCTCCAGGAAATCTTTAAGCCGATCGTCAATCCCTGCTACGATTATCGTATTAAACGAAACTCCGTATCGATCGGCGTATTAGCATTACAATGTATCATTAGGATGAGTGGCGCGTTATTCGAATAATTTTCATGTTCGATGCGTTACCACGGCCCGGTTAGAAATTTCCTGGAATTATTCTCGATCTCACGGTAATCGTTAAGGTTTAACGAGCATCGATACTGGTACGCGAACGTTTTCGGAGAGTCAGAATGTCTCTATTAAAATTCCACCATTGTTCTTTACGAGCAGCCAGACCTGGATGCTTCGGTGCGTGAACAGTGAACACACTCGACCCCGTACTTATTCGCTTCCTTACCGTACGATCCGTAATATCACGGAATACTACAATATAATACATAACGATTATTGTCTGCCGTCTGTTCATCCCTCTTCCTATCATTACGCGTCCTTATAGACATGATCGTTCCATACTATTCGATAGAATTCCAGATATTTAACGATTTTTGTGTTGGCTGAAGTTTGAGGTAGGCTCTTTTACGAAAGGACAATTTTTTATTACGAGGAAGATATTACGAAGAAGTCGTGTGCAATGCATTTTCTGATGAATAACATTTTGACTAATAGGATAATCAGATATACAGACTCTTACTTATTACTTATATACGGCTACACATCGTTCTTGAGATGTTTCATTCATCAGACAGTTTGTCACAACACGTACACTGTAATCATATCCTTACTGGTCGTTCAATTCCAAGATAAAAGATAGTAGAGAATGCCACTTTCCCTTTCTTAGACTAATAAATTTCATTTTCGCACTTAAAGGAGATATCTCATTGGTGTTTCTTTGGCATATCTAATTTATTAGAATGACTAAGTAATAACTTTTTCGCATTGGAATCATTTTAAGTAGAATAAAATTTCTTCGATACTATGACAAACTTAATAACTAAAGATATTGATGGATTTACGGAAGTATGTCATTTGTTTCTTAAGAATTCAATAATAATCATGTACTTATGTAATGAAATTAAGAAGTTAAAAAAAGGTGGAGTTGCATCAGTTTGTCTTCTAAGAGCCTCAACAGTCATCGGTCGCCTCGAGGCATTTCGTGATACACGATCGATTGCTTTGGTGCGTTATGGAAAAGTTACACGTATCGGGTGTTGTATTGCGATTGTTCAAGCGTATTTATACAAGGTCCCGTTACAATTTACTGTTCCGACAGTCTTATTTATTTCATGTCAAAGCACTTCTCGCATTCCATTAGGGAAAATCCGCGGTACACAATAGAAGCTAATGCGCGGACGGTTCACCGGATAATTTCATAAATTAAACATTTCTCCCAGCCGGTAAACGAACAAAGAATCGATGTCTCGTTAGGGAGCAGCGTGCGAGTGCTTAGGTATACGTATTCCGTAACGGGAACCACTGTACGGTGTCCCAACGAAAAATTCGTTGATCTTTATCCATAGAAACGAGTAAGAGTGGAAACCAGCAAGTCGCAGAATGGGACGAGAATTCCCAGGCTGGTTTCAATGACGTTCGCCCCTCGTGCGACTTTCGCGATTTGTTCACTTCTGTCCCGTTGCCGTAACTGTTGTTCCTTGGATTTTCGTTTGTCAAATTACGTTGGGTGTACACACTGCAAAATTGAAAGGAATAACATAGAAGTGGATAGAAGAAGATCAAGAAGATTGGTGTACAATCGCCAATCGTATGATTCAATACAAGAATTCTTCTGTAAATAAGATTCCAGAGACTCTTCCTCTGGAGCGATTATCCTTACGGAAGGTGCTTCTGTGTTCGAGCGACATTGTTTTGGTGACACTATAAACATTTGCAAAGGAGACACCGACCATTAAAGGTCCGTTCTGTGAATTGGAAATGTTAAGATGCGTCCTCGCTAGTTCTCGCGAACAGTTCACATGTTGCTCGTGGATATGTTCATGAAATATAGTTCTCTGAAGCATCTATGCCAAAGCTCTTGTGAACACGATAGAGTGTATACGATATGAGATATAGATATGGAATATTTTCGTAGATTTCGAGAACTATCCCTAAGTTTAGTAGCGAAGAAGTCGTAAAATGGTCGTAAAATATTTCCGAACGTCTTACGGGCGCTCCTTACAAATAGTTTGCTAATGAATACACGCCAGTTTCCTCAATTTTTTTATCGACCTTACTTTCGTTTCACTATATTTTTCAAACCTACATCCCATTTAAATTCGCTTATTTTTTATTTCAAATATAATCAAAAGATCAATTTACTGTATCATTCGCAACTATAGATATAAACATTTATCGATACTCGTCCCGTACCCACTATTAAAAATAACCATTCAAATGCTACCAAACAATCTTCAAAAGTCAACATCTATTCAACCCTTAGATCTTGATTTTTCTATCAGATTATAGTTGCTTCTACGACCGCTCGTTAAATTGACCACGGGGCAGCATCTTTTACGACGATAGCTACTCCGAGAGCGGAAGACTCTTTGCTAGGATGAGGCTATCCCCAGTCGTTCTCTTGAGCCCTTTCGTTCATCCGCGAGCTTACGATGCCGACAGAGAGAGATCGGGCCTCCTTTTACGAGGGTCGAGAGCTTCCCTCGATTCCTCCTATTTGAGCTCGTGTCTTGCGGTTCTCCCATGGTGGAAAGCCGATCGTTAAACGACCGAACGATCGACCATCGTCCTCGCCATTATGTTCCACTGAGTAATTTTCGTCGCGCCGCGCCGCGCCGTCTCGATCGCAACGAATAAACCGTCCCCTTCGACACCCGCCCTCCATCTTTTCAATTTTACGACTGCTCTTTCATTTAGTCGTACGTTGTTTTCTCTTCGACTTCCTGGTTCCCCTAATAAACACGTGTGGCAGAAGAGAATTGAAAAGAGAAGGGAAACGCTCTGGTATTTTAGTTGGAGGAAATTGTGCTTGGGTTAAGTTTGCACAGTAAAATGCTAAGCAGTTTAATGCGTATCGTTAGGTTTCCCGGCGCCTGTGTTTGCTATAATAGAACGAACAGAGATAATCTGAATTGTGTTCCACGTTATCCAATGTTCGTCATTGTTACAGAAATAAAGAAAGCTCTGCTAAATCGTGGAGGTAATGGTCGTTGCGTGGAGTATCGTAAAACGTGAGCTACAGATACGTAACTTACGCAGAAAAGGAGATCGAACAAAAGATCCTATCCAACAGGCAAATACTCTTTGTAGAACAGGTTGGCAAAAAGCGGAAGCAATTGGAACGTTTTGCGCGGTTTCGCGGCCGCGTCGCTTCCGGCCAATCGCGGCTTCCGAAGCTGCCGTGTAACCATTACATGCGTTATCGGTCTCTCAAAGGAAAGCAAAATGGAATTCCACGAAAAGAAACTAAGCATGAACGTCTAAGAAGCTTTAATTGTTCCGCGATGTCGTGAATCCCTTAAATCATCGATCAAAAAATATATTAGGTATAAAAAGAAGAAATAAAACAATATTTTCATTCAACATTCTTGGCGAGAAGTATTAAAGGCACAGAGAGGATGCAACTATGTCTTCCTGGTGAAAAATAGCATGGAGAATATCAAACAACCCCTGGGTGATAGGGATCTGAATAAAAACAGCATATTTCCATAGAATTCAAGATCGATCTCCTTAATCTGCTCGACCGATCTTTGACACGGCGTGACCGTGCACAAGATCATCAGCTCGATCCCCTGTCGTCGTATACAAGACACATAGCGTAGAGGGGATGAAAATCACGGAATGGTAAGCAGAATCGGATGACCGTAGGAAGCGGAAGTATGAATGTTGTTGTAGCTGGATCAGTTATAATCCTGTAGGTGGAACTTTATGCTGTGCCGGTTTTATGCGTGCAAATGCTGGTATGCACCGAGTTGGAAGGCCGAAGAAAAGGGAAAGAAAGAAGAGAAGGAAGACTGTTTTCCTATTATCCAACCACCGCCAGTTTCCAGGTATAACAGGCTACCGAGAATCAGTTCAGGAAGCAGCCCTCGCCGCGGGTCGCTTCTCCTTGCTCTCGCCGCTTCCGTGTTCCTCGCTCCCTTGTCCAAGTCTATGCACGATGTTTTTTTCCACCCGTTTCTACTCTTCCATCCTCTGTCTGTACCATTTCGAAATTACGACACCACCGTGGATGCCAGTTATTACACCAGCCGGACTCTTTCAACGATTTTTCCATCACGTAGTGAAGGTTAACTTAGACTCTATGTTGAAGAATATCTTGGGTAAGAAGAGGGAGCTCTCGGTGTAAAACAATGATGATTTTGTTTTGTTATGATGAATTCTGACTTTCAACAAGTTCTTGGAATTTACGACATACGAAGCTTGAGGCTTTCATGAAAACTTTCAAGTTTTAAAGAACAGCCTTACAGACTGAGTTTTTAAGGTCGATATTGTACGAAGAGTTTCAAGTTTTCAAAGTTTTAAAGACTGCAGCTCTCAGAGATCAACATTTCAACCCAGAGAATCCTAGTATTCAACAATTCGAGGTTTCAAAACTGAAAATTAAGCTCATTTTAACAATGCTCCATCGAATAAATCACTAAATAAAAGATGTTGATATTAATGCGATAATATCATAAGATGAAATGTTAATAACAAGAGGTCACGTGTAACTACCTATTCCCATGTAACTGCAGTGATAGAAAACTACACATAACTCTGATCAACCATACCAATCACCTCGCGTTCCTTCATCCACTATCTCTGACAGGATCTCCACTATTAAATACAAAATGATCGACAAGTACACGGTTCCGCAGCATCGTTCCCATTATTTATCGCACCCGGTTCGACCGGTCACTATTCCACTGTCACCCACGCAACAAGTGCATCCTACGCGCATTCCATTCGAGTTCGCGGTGTCAACAACAAACGGAAATGCTGGCTTCACCAATGGAAGACAACCGTTAGCTCTGGTCAAGTTACGGATAACCTTATTTCGATTCGATTCCCGGATCATTCTGATCTAAACGATTTATACTGTCGCCATTGAAGTCCAAAAGCATTGCTTAACCTTGCTATAAGGTTAACCCTGTGGATATCTAGTTGATTAATCGAATCGGTCACTGTCGATAGACAAACGATTCTTTAACAGTCACGCACGAGTTCATCGATCCTGAAATGATCGAAAAGAGAAAAAATAGTAGATGACTGGCCGCTCGAGCAAAGACCTGATTGTAATTACGACCGCGCAGAGTCATGCTCGCCAAGATGACACTCGATGCCGTTGTCCTTCCATGAGTACACGCGACCTGCCTTGAGAAACCTCCGGAATGTTCCGGAAGGACTGTCTTTTCTCTAGAATCCGCCAACTACTCCATTTATTTCGGGGTTGAGAATTTCTTTGAAGCTATTTGATGCTTTTCGTTTATCAATTGGATGTTTTGCGGAAGTTAGTTTACTTCCTACTGAATGAATTACACGAAAATATGCAATCACAGATTATTGGAGAACTGTAATTGTTTATCGAACACTTGTTATAATTATACTTGATACAGTTGATACGGTTTTATGTTTAGAATTAGTGGAGGGATTTTAATGAAAAGTGTCACAGATTTTAAGGGTTCGAAAAAAATTGGAGATGGAGATAGGAAAAGTGGTCACATTCGTGGAATTATGCAAGACATATAGCAATCTTATGACTTAGGGATTACAGGATAACGTTCCTTAAAAACGTTTGTTCACACCAAAGGATAGAGACTCAGTTCTTCAGAAGATACGGAGCAAAGATATTTCAAGATTATAGTGATTCAAAGGAAAGTACATTACAGCTTATACAGCTTCTAATATATTAGCCGAGAAAGAAATATTTGAAAGTTTGACATTGTATCCACTTTTCTAACTAAATTGAAGGCAATATAAAAATTAATCAATGCGTTCAATTTGTACCTCAAATAAAGAGGAAATGACACTTTTTTGAAAACATTATACAAAAATTCGTATATATCTACATTAATTGATATATCTAATTATGAAGAAATTGACGATTAATGTTTCACGTTTCCGAACAATATCAGACTGTGTATGTTATAGTGGGTGTTATAAATATTTATTAGGTAATTCCTAACAATTAACTTTATTTAAATACGTATACTCAAAATCTCAATCGCGTGCAACGTACGCGTTAACTACGGTTAGTTCACGATTTTTATCGAGTAGCTGGCGCACGAAGCGCGTAAACGATCGGAAATCATGACGGCAGGATGTATAAAGGAACCACCGGTAAGCTAGAATAATTACAAGGAGTGTCTAAAATAACAGTGGTAGACAATAATCAGTAAGTTCTACTAACGTTTGTAATTGCAAACATCTCACTTCCCATTCTCGTCTTACATCCTCGTTCTTGATAGTTTTTTAATCTACCCGGAATCACGAAGCTACATTCCACCTCTTGTCGCTTTTATTTCACTAAGACTACGAAATGAAGTAGGAATCGCGTGAAAGATAATCTTTATATGTATATCCCAGTTCGAAATGACGTTCATGCGCAGAAAAAGCTGTGCCATTTAGAATGCAAACGTCAGAAAGAGATTATTACGCGTGAAAGAAGAAACGTCGTAAAAGATCGATCATTACATCGGACCACACTTAAAGAATCAATCCCGTTTTCCTTTCTCGTCACCTGATTATTTCGGTACAGTAGAATTTATTTGAATATTCAGGGAAACCCTATTTCACGTTTATTATACGCTTAATATGTTCCATATTATGTTTTTACCAAATATATAAATAAACATAATCATAACAATCGTGTCTCATTAAAATGTTAATGACATTTCAAAATGTTTTATGTAACACATACAAGATGACCATAAAAGTTTTCTATGTAAGTGTTCTAATATTCTTATGAATTAATATATAACTAGTTCAAATAGTAAATGATTATAAAATTTATGAGTTCGTATATCTGAAGTTGAGCATTATTTTGATCTTGTAAACAAAGTGTGGATAAATATTGTAAATGATGATGACACCGGAGGTCACCGGTGACCGGCACTCGATTTGGCTATAGCGCGACGGGGGCGACGCAGCAAATATTAAAAGTACATAATTATAAAAAAAGGGACAATCGTAATAATTGTCTACAATGCCATGGAGGTCACCGGTGGCCCTCACCACGAAAAATGCTTCAAGCATGATTTTATAACTCATTTTATTTGCTGCAAATAATATTTCAACATAATATGCATCGCATAATGAAAAGTTCACGTCGGCGCCTCGGGCAAACCATGGAAAATTCGTCTGGCAGTCAACGTGTTAAATATAAAGTTTATAGTCATTGATCAGTGAAAAGAAAACAGCAGAAAGAGAGAGGAAAAGTTGAACAGATTGCGAGGAGAAAAAAAATGAATAAGATAAGTTCATTTAATTAAACGCTTATGAGATTGCAAGGTATCCTCGTCATTATCATCAACGTGCACGTGGGCAAAGGCTCATGGTCGGGAGCAGCACCGTGGCGATTATGAGTTTTTCGTTCGTTTACACCGAACCATTATGTTAGCATGACATAATTTAGTACGTTTCGTCGTAACAGTTCCTAAGCGGTTCGCGCAGTTGGTTTCATCGTACGCAGCGGGAAGAAACGTTAGTCGTGTCTGAAAATTGTCATGGTTAATAAGGGCTTCCTTATTTAGAGGACTGAAGTCACCTTTATTTAACAACTCATCGTTCTTTGTTTTAAATTAAATATTTAAGAAAGTTATTATTTATTTGTATAAATTAAATATTTTTAAAATTCTTCTTTACTTGTACATAAATCATATAGATATAAAAAGCTCATGTTATGTTTCTATTGTCAGAAAAATACCAAGTACTGATATATGGCTGATGTACTATTATTGGATAGTATAGTAATACTACCAAGTTGTAACAATATTACATTGTCGCGACGTAACAAGCCAATTGTAGTTATCTAATCGTAGTCGTAGGGACCATTGTGAATTTTGTCGCCTTCTTACGATTTAACGGTACAGTCGAAGTTCCAGCTAGTTGAACATCGTAATAGAGCCAGGCAAAAATTCATATCTCCTAACCCAAGCTCAGTGACAACTGGCCTTACGGTTCTTTTCACTCTCATCTACGACAGACAACGTGTCGTCCTAACTCATACTTCCGATACTTTCTCTTCCATCTACCTTTTTCCAAATCTAAAATTATTAATCCAGCTTCCTTCCACATTTAAAACTTACTGTTTCATATAAAAAATCCCATATTTTCTTTCTAACATTGAAAGTCTATTAAGAAATAATTTTTTAACTCCTTTAATTGTCTTAACCTCTAAACTTTTCTGTTAAATTGCATTAGAATGAAAATTTAACAATTACGTCGCAAAAAATTCAGTAATTCATTATTAATGTAGCGCAATGTGCCAGTAGAAGCGAATGTGTTAACTGCAACAGTTTGAAGCATAGCGGACGAACGATCAATACTCGACAAAATCCATAGCCATTCCAAGAAGCAAATTAGCCGAATGTTTTCAGAGTTCAACGATCGTCGAGTATCTCCTTTCGTCACAGAATCTTGTACTAAGAGGACTCGTTCCACTGTTCGACGTCGAAAGAATGCCAATAAGCGCTCAATCGAGCTGCAGAGACCAAAGACCATCCAGAGAGCAGGATCGATTCTCTGTCGGTATCCAAGGAAGCAAATTAATCGCGTTTTCTATGCCCGCTTCGATACTCTGCGTCGTGGTGCCGTACTTCAAAGCGAAATTATTAATGGAAATACTAGGTGGATGGCTCGAAGACACGCCTGCAGTCATTTTCCATTGACGTCTATTCGAACGCAATCGAATCGCTATTATTCGTAGATGTTCGTGCGCGTCAGTATTGTATGAGAACTTGAAACTTCGAGTATTCACAGAGATCATACTACCAGAATGATCAGGTTTTCTGTTATCTACCAGAGGACTCAGGAAGTGAAAGCGACAGACCTTGAGGGTCGCATGAACTACATAGAGAAAATTCAGTTTCTTTCAATATCGTGTGATAGTTTAGGAAATTCGAATGTCTGTCCAAGAGATAGAAGATATTTTGTAAAAAGAGTGTGAACGAAGTTAGAGATGGATTATTGAATTTCCAAGCACGTAAAATATTCATTCGCTATAACCACTTTTATGTAAGAAGTAATGGTAGTTCACAACATATAGAATTGGATAGATACTACAAAAGACCTTCTACCTTCTACCTATATTTTCGCCTAGCTTAGACGTTTGTTATAATATTTAGAAAGTTGGAAAAAGAAGCTGGCTATCATTATGCCCTGCTAATTTAAAGAAGTATCATTTCCTCATTCGGAAGTGCTATTTTCAACCGAAAAATGGTTACTTAATTATATACCAATTATATACCATACCTTAATTATATAATTATATACCATTATATACCAATATTAAAATTTCCCATACAAGTTTGATTACGTTGTAAGAGAATATATTGTAATTTTTGTGAATGTGTTGTGTACCTTTATTATTATTTAAATAAATATTAAGACAGTAAGACACCATCCAAGAAGAAACTTTACGGTAAGTCAAATATTAAAATGTCTAATGCTTTCCAACAACTTTGGTCTTATTTCACTACACCTGTAGCGGCACATGAGCTAGAGGACAATTCAAAGGACAATGTTGTTGTCTTGCCTGGGAGTATCAACATCGTCAGGACATATTGTTCAGAATTTTGAGTGGCCGTCTGTTTATGGCACGGACAGGCCCATTCTCTTCTTTATTAGGAAATTCCGAATTACATGTCCTCCCCGAGTTGTAAACCTAATGACTCCGAGGTCAGGTAAAAACTCTGGGAAAGAATCAGCCGGAAGGGCACGATGGAGAGACAAAACCCAACGGCTGGTAGGGAGAATCAGCAACGTAGGAGGACAGTTCATCAACAGACATCGTACCGTAGGGGTGAAATACTTCACTCCCAACAAGATCTTATTACCGCCGTGCGTATCACACGTTACGTTTATACAACAAGTTCAACACAGTGCTGGATTATTCTGACGCTCGATATATTAAACCTCCTCCACCTTGAGCATTAATTCATTCGAGGTACGCGATATCGACCGATCGGTTTGACCTGACCGGTTGCTCTTTAATCGATAATTCGCAACACATACATACTGTAATAATAAGTAAACTCCGGGCAAAAACAATGTCTCCGCTACGAGCAACCGTCAAACAAAAACGAATTTAACACGTTGACTGGCATGGGTGTCACCGATGACCGGCACTCGATTTGGCTATAGCGTCGTGGGGGCCACCGGTGACTGGCGACGCAGCAAATATTAAAAGTACGTAGCACGATTGTTTGATAAAAGGACAATCGTAATAATTGTCTACAACGCCGTGAGGGTCACCGGTGGCCCTCACCACGAAAGATGCTTCAAGCATGATTCTATAACTCGTTTTATTTTCTGTAAATAATATTTCAACATAATATGCATCGCATAATGAAAAGTTCACGTGGACGCCTTGGGCAAACCATGGAAAATTCGTCTGGCAGTCAACGTATTAAATTTTTCGGTATACCCTCGATGAGTATAAATAAACGAACGCGATCGTAACGTGGCCAATTTATCAGTCTCAGTCTCGAGCGATCTCGTTAGCGATCTATACACAGTGTTTAGTATAGATCCGTTAGTACCGAGCGTCTTAGCGAACATTCTCTGCATTTATTAATCATTTTGAAATACATTTGACGGTTTCAATGTCATTTAAACTACACACCCATATTCATATAATTTCATAATACCGATGTAAAATCTTTTTCATTCATACGACGCATTTCCTCGTGATCGAGGTCGTTTACCGAATAACTGCAAGGCGTCCCATCGATAATGATCCACTCGATCACACCACAACGGTCATGATAATTGAACCGCTAGTTCTGCATGCAATAGAGACACGCGAAAAACAGCTTATACTATTTGCCGACAAATAGCCTGAGATGAAACCGAGGAACGTGGTTTGATAGGATTGGCCAAATGGTTCTAGTAGATTTTGATAGCACGATTGATCGACGTCGTTACGAGGAAGAATGACATACTAGTGTTTATCCGCGAATCCCTAGATCATTTGTTTGTAGTAAAAATCTAGCTCTTCTGTATAGAGATAATTGATTAGAATTATTTTCATACATATAAATTAATTATTGCGTGAAAAATCTTAGCTAAATAAAGTAAGGTGTTCCATATGTATTTTTATTCTATAGTTAAGAGTTTATAATTCTACAGTTAAGGAGCACACTTTTTTGAATCGTATTCAAGCGTAACAAAAACAGAAACTACCATTCGATAAAATGTCCAATACTAAAAATATCATTGACGTATCTTCCACTTATTAAGATACATAAATTTGAAATTCAACTTACTACAAATTACTTTTGTAACAGACACTGGCTTTCTTTATATAATTGAAAAGTATACGTCCCTAAGGCGTATCGAAACGTAAAAAAAATCAGAAAGTAAACAACGAATTACTACGACTGCTGTACATCTTCCCATATATTAGTTCTCGCGAGAGCCAAGAAATCACGATCTTGACGCCAGTTTCGCCCTCGCCGTGTGCCCACTGGGGTCGCAAGGGTCGTGACTGTAACGCGCAGTTGCTCGGTCACGTTTGGCTATCGTTTCCCCGTTATATGCATATCAATTTAAGTCCACCTGCGGCTCAGGATCCATTGCGCTCAATTTATTATGATCCTGGTCCCAAGGAGTGGTCATGGTTGCATTTTCAACGTGGGCGGGGATACGTTTGTTCATTTGGCGAAATGTTCGAATCCTGACACTCGATATTACGCGAAGTGCATGATTGCGTCGTTTCTCACACAGAACGCTGTTCGCTAGATTCGAGACATTAAATCGAGCACTAGCAGCGATAAGTTGCGAGAAATGGCCAATGCATTCCGCTTGGTCGATTGGCTCGCTGTTCGGTTACTTGTGCGAGTAGTGGAATGTGAATCACGTGGTGAAATTTGTTGAAAGGAGTACTTCATAGAAGGCAACGAATGGAGTAAATGGGAAAAAGTTTCTGACGTTGATTAAGATTTGTTTGACAAGGTGGACGTTTGGTAAACTTCGGTTTCAATATGCACATATGTAGTTTATGGAAATTTACATTTTTATGAATACATCCAATTAAAATTATTTAATTAAAAGTTATCAAAGTAGAATGATCCATTCTTGCAGTAAAGTGATTCTGTACATGTTAAATTATCCTACGATCAACTTCCACTTATCAATGTTTCCCTTTTGTAATTTCTAAAATTCACGATGCCATTTTGTTTATAATACTCGAATATTTTATATCATATTTTCCTTATATCTACGTACATTAATTATTATCCAGAATTACATGCTATTTTACTTCGATATCATCTTTACAATCGATACCCAAATATCGAAATATTTTATTACAATTAATATTCAATACCATACTTCCCTTGTTAGAAGAAATTCAACTGTTTAATTGTATAAAATGATAAATAAAACACTTCCGCTGGAATGCAGTGATTGCAAGACACGCTAGCTGGCTACCGTTTTCTGGAAAATATCTTAATAATTCCTGGAAAGGAAAATCTCCCGGTTGTTTTTTAAAGTCTCCGGCAACAGAGTCAAGGAGGCTGTGTTTGTACGGATGCAACCGATAGAAATAGCGTACCGGTGATCGGTCAAGATTTGCACATTTTGCTGGCGGAATTGCAAGGCGAAACCGACCTATAAATACACGTTTCAACTGCCACTTAAGATTCCTAGCTGCTCTTTCTCTATCTTCCTCTTGGCTATTTCTCCACGTTCGAGTACAACGAATCGAAAGAGAGAACAGGAAGCACCAGGAAACTGTTCTCCAGAAACAATAGCAACCACGTAAAAGCTCCCCACGAGAGAATTAAGCGAGGAGCTCGCCGAGATTAATGGATGATTCTCGTAATTGGACGTAGCCACGAAAATCTAGCCGCAAGAACGCGTACTTTACTTTGAAAATTCACTTCATCTCAATTTCTTTCACTCTGACTTGTAATTTCTTACGAATAGCTCAGGCAAATTGTTTAATCAGTTTTTTCCTTCGTTATTATGTCGGCTGATAGTGAACGAATAATCGTATCAAAGATAAAACGAGGTATATGATCTACTAAAGTTAACGAACTGAAACAAAGATAAATGAAAAAAAATGGATCTCATCAAAGTGTTTGAAAGTTAAACCTAAAGCAACTTTAAGTAAACTGTTCAAGTTGCCAATCTCGTAAACATAATAATTTTTTAACCTAAGTACTATTACGTACATTTCCTTTCTGTTAAAAATAAATTACTATATATCATATTTACATTTACAAGGACTAAGCCTAATCTAATGAAAATTCAGTTTAATCAATTTCGTGATTACAAAATTCTTCATTAAGGAATAACACAATTAACAAGTTAATTGACTAATAATCGTTTTGTACCGTCGCTTCTTGCCGCTTTTTTATGTCGTGCTACAGAAAAGAAAATCACTTATTATCTTAACACATCAAAGAGTTTGAATCAGTTCCAAGGAAAAAGCACAATGACATTGTCTTCATGGTAAGAATCGATCAAGAAGAAAGGGAATCAAAACTACATTCTTCCGACCTTTTTACTTCGCTTCTTTCTTCGCTACAAGAATACGTAGGGTACCTGTCGCAGATTAGCAACAAGTTAATCATCTGGAACGCGCGATCAGAGCAAAAGCTGAAAACAAGAGCGTAAGAAAGGAGCGTAGACAAAAGACGGAGACATCGTAGCCGGAAGATATTGGATTTTTACGCGACTTTTGCGCGTTTTACGCTTCATGAAACAGCTCTTTCAGTATTTCAACGTAGCGTACACTGTGAATCAAGGAGACTCGTCCGTGTAATTCGCAATATATCTATCGAACGACGTTCCATACTCATCCATTCGAGGCGTGGTAGAAAAACGTACTTTTACTTCTGAAAAATGTCTTGTTTTTTATCTTCGTACCAGTGCGCGTCGTTAACCAATCGTAAAAGGAGCAGAACTAGGGGCGTTTCCGTGTTTTTAAACGAGAAATCTGAATTACACGTCCTCGATCTCCCGTTGAGATTGATCAAGATATAATTCGTCACAGTAAGCGGGGAAGAAACTAGAGGAACACGATGTCCCTATCTGTAGGAAAACACGCATAACATCGCGAAGAATTGGAGCTCGTGCTAAACGAGCATACACCATTTATCGATATTTATCGCGGGCATCGTAAAAGCAGCGACTACATTCCACAGATGGCACCTTCTTCCGTGTCGGACGAGTTTTACGCTGAAAAATTCCGGCCTTTACGTCGAATTCAAGTATATACGCTTTTCTCGTCTTATTTCTGCACACTCATAAAACCAGCAAGATTATACGTTCCGTAGAAGACGCGTGTGTTTTTGCCACCTCGAAAATGACATTGTGTCGATTGATATCCTCGTTTCTTCGCAGTTGTAAATCTGTTCGATTTACGACCGATCGGGGGCTGCAATCGAAATACGGGCTCCGTGGGTCGCAAGGAATTTTTACGGGAGCCAATTAGCCAGTTAGTAGTACTGGCCGACCGGAAGAACCGACCCCATTATAATTTCTGATCGTGGCTCAATCTGCAAGATCTCAGAGTGAGCTTCCGGGATTACGATCCCGCGCTGGTTGACAGGGACGTCATAGAAAGATATGGCGCTCGAGATAGGAGGTGGATACGAGCTGGAGAACTAGCTGTAAATTAACCGCACACCACGGACCCGATGTATTCGTCGCTTCGTGTTCTTCTTCCTCCGGCAAGTCCGTATCTGTGCGCATGTTACGTTAGACGGGTATAGCTCGTGTATCGAGCTGCGTATACCACGGAAGGACTAGAGAGTATACCGTCACGATTTTAGATACCTCGTACGCAACCATCTAGCCGATCGTGCGCAGCATTTTTCTCATGAGATTTGTATCGTTGCATGAATTCAAGCTTCCCGTGTTTCTTTGTTACGTCAAAGTATTTGAGTGTTTTGTAAAGAATAGAAGATTTTTAGAATTTGTACATATGGAATTTCAGAAAATTAGAGAAACTACATCTTTTTATCTAGGGATGGTTTTTGTTTCATATCTTGTCATTTGTTCTTTTGTATCTATATTTTACCATTGTCTAAATCACAATTGTTTGACAATTCTTGATGAATCGCATTGTGTTCTGTTATGAGTAGTTTTGGGTGAAAATTAATTACATCATTTTTTTCTAAACGGTCTCCGATGTGTAAGAGGTTTGTATTAGATTTATTAACCTTATGGAAACTGTAGAAAAATCATTTGGGATATCTAGTTTGAAACCCCAGCAAGTTTCAGTAAAAGTCTGAATCCTTATCCTCTCTGTCATCAGGACATCAACTTTCTCTTTCGTTTCAATGTTACGTATACTTTTCAATCAATCTACCTCAAACACCTCTAACAACTTCATCCATCTTTTCCTCTCTACAGTTTTATCCACATCCACGCAATTATATCAAAGTAAATGCTTAACACATTACTTCAAAATAACTTCTTCTTCGCTTTAGTCCTATTTTCTTCGTTCGAAATTTACCAATACATATTACAGTTTCCAAGCTTCTATATGAATGATCTAAATTAACCGATATTCAAGGCTGTAATTACTCGATACTTGGCGTGTTTGTATTTCGCTTGGTTTCTCGCGGAACGTGTAACGCAACTTTCAGATGCTAATGATTCAATTTCTCAACGCGTATCACACGATCGCATATACACAGGCGCGCGTCAGTTTTAATTACTAATCTCCTTTCGCGCACGTTCCTTCGTTATCGATATAATTTAGGCGTATGCATGCATAAATAACCATTAGATCAGATAGATCTTTTCCCTGGATCTTTCCTTATCTCTGGCACATTCAAACCAAACGCTCGATTTCTTCGCAACGCTGTGGTTAATGTCCCGTTTGATCGCTCGACGAACCGACCGACGACGATCGATCAAGAGATCAAGGCCAACGCTACGATCTGCGAGATCGATCGTTTTTCCATTGGCTCGGACAACCATCGTTTCCGTGATCCACTTATTACGCCACCTTCCGTGCGCGTTCACCGGTAATAATTACCTAATTATTATCCACTCAATAAGAAATGTTTCTTGCTTACAATCGTAAACTTATGTACGTTGCACGGCAACGTCGTCTACGCTATGATTAGTACGGTCATCAAAATAATTTTTTACGACCCCGAACAAGGTGCATGATTGATTAAAAGGAGATACTATTTTTTAGCGCAACTAGTAATCGAATCGTTTTGTTGATATAATGTTCTGATTTTCTCTAGTCATTCATCAATGAAGGAAAGACTTGTACCATGTCATTCGTGGAAATGTTGTACAAAAGAATGTTTGTTATTGGCATAGTCGTTCTTTACAGATCATTTATTTTGGAAGTAAAGTGATTCGAATGAAAGTAACGTTTCTCACCTGTGCATTTATGGGAAATTTACAGATACAAAAATGTATAGATTGGAGATAATGTTAAAAATGTATAATATCAAGTATTCGTTGTAATGGTGTAGTATTCGATGAAATAAACGCAAAATTGCGTGAAATAAACGTAATAAATGAAATAAACGTAAAACGTAAAAATTGCGAAAAAACGTAAAAAATGAAGTAAAATGTAAAATTGCATGAACATCCACGGTCTAATTATAATATTTACAGCAATTTTATTGCCTTACTTACTATAAAAATATGAGTTTGCATAAAGATCCACGGCTTAGTCATACAAGTACTAACGATGTTTCTCACTCAATGAGAAATTCATATTTTTAATTTGTTAAATCGTCGGTTAAAAGACAAATAGAAAAAGATGATTTCCATCGTAGATCAGTCAACGAAAGTAAGGACGATGTTGGTATCTGAAAATACCAATTATTATTTACTTCGGCGCGAAACGATCGCAAGTTGTTGGAAGATCGAGAGGCAAGGGAAACGGATAATAGATAAACGAGATATGCGGCGTTTCACGGTCGATAATTCCGCCTCTAATCGATTATGTTATTTTTCATCGTTCCTCCCCTTCTGTTCGGTTCCCTCGTGATCGAACAGTTCTCATATCGGCTGAGAAGATCGCGGGGAAAACGCTGGACGAGCGATTATTCCTTATTTCCCGTAAATGAGCGGGCAATCAGCACTTTAATGCGATACCATGGAATGATCCGTCGATCCCATGGATTCGCCGCGTGGTTATTAATCCATCGTTTAATTGTTTCCTTCTCTAAACCGTTCTTTCGTATGAATTAACATTTTTTCACGTTTTGTTTGCCATTTAAATTAAGATTATTCGTGCTTCGTAGCAACTGTCCGAGAAATATTCATCGGTTCTATTCGAACATATAAATAAGTTTATGTATATATTGAGATTTATTTTTAACACAAACGAAACAGCTTTCTTAAGTAAAGAAATTATAATATTAGGTCCAAAGGATTATCAGTTATAAGATAAAGAATCAACTTGTCATCTCCGATTAACTTGCTAAAGACTTATGTAATAAGTATAGGAAATACTAAACTGGAAAAGTACTATTTCCATGTACCTGGACATAAAATATATAGCAATTAGTTAATCAAGCATAGCATTCGAAATTAATCAATAAAAAGGATGTTTTTCGACACGACGTTGAGTCCTTTGTAACGATAAAGTATAAGAAAATAAAAATGAAACATAATCTTGCTGTCATTTATTCTATTAAATTGTTGTACTGTGATTTATTTTCATAACGACGAAAAAGAATATTTTAGAAATCCGTGAAGCTGCACGATAAATAATAAACATTTGTCGAAAGAATAAAATACTAATTTATAAAATACATACGTTGTCCTTAAGTTCTGAACTTTCTAAACAGCTTTCTTACGCTTCAAATTCTTGAAACGAAGGCACAGCTTACATTTTCTCGTAAACAAGCGATGATAGATAATCGTATTCTAGAAAGGACATTTACCTTGCGAAAGGAAAGTTGCACCACCACGTGCACCACCAAGCGCGACGATCATCAATCTCGACGTTTAAAAAAACGTTCAACCAATACGCATAATTTCTCGCGAGAAAGGTACCATTTTCGGGAAGAACGGCAGACTTCGTGACGAGGGTCCAGAAATGAGAGAAAAAGAAGAAAAGAGAAATTCGATGCACAGAGTTCGCGGTGTGCACTGTTGATCGCGCCTGCTCGTTGTCAAGCGTCCCCTTAAGCAACTAGAGCGAAGTAATAAAAATAATCACTTACAATCTAAACTTCCAGTCCATCCTCGTGGCAGCCATGACGCGCTGCTCGGTTCCACGGACCTGCAAGACCTTCGTTCGCCCTCGTCGCTGAGGAACCAGTCCCTGGAAACTCACTGGAACAGGGTCTCTCACGAATCACCAGTTGCACTGTCTTCCCTCTCGTCGAAATCGAAAGCGCTCGCTAACGTAATATCACGCGTGTCTGTGCACGTGTATACGCGTGTACGATATATATTAACGAACTATGTCTGTCGTTGGCCGCGTAGAACCCGTTCACCACCGGTTTCCGTTTAGCCGCGCCACGAACGGTCCGTTTCCACTGTCTGGTCGCGGCAGACGATCCACTTCCACTGTAACGGAAGGAGAAGAACACCCGACGTCGAACGAAATGTATCGTAACTATACGACTCTATCGATCGTATCGATCTATCGTCGATTGCAACGTATCGGATTTTTATTTTAATGGTATTTCTTTTCTTCTTCGTCGAGATTTACAAAAATTTCCTCCTTTCTGTTACGTTCTTTGTGTTTTTGTAATTGGTGCACGAAACGAAGGATCGCCGAGTCTCGATATACGGTTGTGTTCTTTCTACTGAAAGTCAAAATAGAGACGCGCGTCAGTAGAACCGATCAAGAGTAGAAGGATAAAGAGAAGAGAACGGGCTTCCTACGCGCGATGCACGAAAATGGAGCAACGTGCGTTCTGTGCCACTGTTCTCCGTTCTCCGTAACACTCTGCCAGGATATCCGCGCGTGGCTGCTCGTCTTCCACGGCTGCGAAAGGTGGGAAGATGAGGAGGAGGAGGACGAAGAGTAGTAGAAATAGAAGAGGTTATGCCGAGGTGGAGGCGGTGGTGGTGGTGCTGGTGACGGCGGTGGAGGTAGAAGAGATGGTGGAAGTGGTGACGACGGTGGTGGACGAATGATTGTGACGGTGGTGGAGATGGTGGTGGAGGTGGTGGTGGTGGTGGTGGTGGTGAATGGTGATAGTGGAGTGGTGGAGGTGGGTACTCGTGAGAGGATCCTCGCCGTGTGGAGTACTAAGTAATAATGACATGGTCTAGGAGATGCCAGTCAGTTTTGTAATAACGTCCGTAAAAAGTGAATTTCCAACGAAGGTGGGGAAACGTGGCTGGGTCCAATCCGAGATAGCATGGGTTCGACAGTTGGCCAATCGGAGCGCGACATTCCGGACCCCCAGGTTCCTTCGTCCTCGTCTTTTTCAGATGTTTTTTTCGTTCCTCTCGCGAACCGTCTTCTTCACAGAGTCGTAGGTGTTTTTGAAGTTGCGCTATGCTATTTGAAACGGACCGCCCGAGAGAAACGCTTTGGGTGTCGAGAACGGATGAACAGAATCGACCATTTCGAATCGAAACGTTTCGTTCGAACAAACTCTAGGAAGTTGCCGATTCGTACGAAATATTTCCTTGCGATGGTTTGTCTTTTTACGAAGATCTCAGATTCGAGAGAACAAAGTTGTAAATATCAGAAAAATCGTTAATTACGAAAGAAGGGTGATTTGTCAAAACGAACGTGGTTCAAGTATTCGGGAAGCGAAATCTCACGTGTCGATCTGCGATCGTACAAGTTGCTGTCATTATGGAGCATTACGCATGCATCGCCAGGTACTCGGTACATTTAATTGTGAACGGTATGGTGTACAATATGTCAATATGGTGGTACCATCGTTAGAAAATGATCACCGCAAGGACAAATCGGTCCACGAGGATGATCTTTGGTAACGAGAGAAAATGATTTGCCTCGTATCATACAGATACTACAGGCACCGATAGTCGCAACGATAGCTATCTCTTTATTGCATAACAATAACTTATTTCTTCTTGTTATGAAAGAAGATCTGCTCGCTTTTCATTAATCCTATTTCATTTATCACGTCGATGAGTTTCGTGCTTCTCTTCGCATTAACGTTTGAAATTTTGGAATCTAAACTAGTGATGTGCCTCGTTATATGCTTTGTAGATTGCACTTATTAAAGATATCCAAATTCGAGTGATTTTTAATCGAATTTAGGATCAATTTCCTAATAAATACAGAATAGCAGTTTATAAAATGATTTTATCCAAAACTATAACATATAAGCCGTTTGGGATTGCTTTTCGTAGTATGATTAAAGACTGATATTACTTTCTTATTAATCCAATACTTCGTTAAAAAGTAATAATAGAAATACATTGTACGAACGGAACACCCTATATAATTTTTATAATCAACGAACAAGAAATTAATAATATCGCCAACGCAAAACTTAAATAACACATCAACCTCCGAACAAGCGACAAAACGGCAGGTCTTTCTGGTCGCTTCGAAGAATGATAAAAAGGGTCATTGTTCGGCAGGAACTACTGTCGCTTTGAGCAGCGTTTCCGCGAAGATTCCGTTTCGCACTCGTGTAACGGCACCGGGCGCATCCTCGCCAGGGAAATCGTCGAACTGTTGGAAAGAGAAAGAGACCGGTACGCCACCAGAAAGAATTCCGTAATAGAGAAGAAGTCCCTTATTTCCGGCAAAGAAATCTTTATTTTTCAACTGAATTTCCCATGACTCGTTAATTGCCTGCGCTCGCCTTTCGTTGGACCTATGACGTGACGTCATTAGTTTCCGCTCCACCAAGAAATCCACAAATAATTGATACCGATACCGTCTTAGTTTTCCACCAGCCTGAGAATGCCAGCTTCAACATCGTATTTCAATTAGACGAGCGAAATAAGCGGTTAAAGAAGAGAAATAATTTACGATAAAGATGCATCCTCACTGAAGCAACAGTATTGTACATTTTGTAGTTTATTGTCTGTTGTATGCTTCAAACAACACTCAACAAGTAGCATCTTGTAGAAACTTTTTATCGTTTCGGTTTCAAAGTGACAATTCGTTTCAAGCAAACAAGTTAACAACTGTGAACATTGAAAGATCATTTGAGTTTCTCAGAAGTTAAACTAATTAACTGCATTTTGTTCAGAAACATAATTACTGCACAAGGTCTTAAAAATTGTATCATATTCCATGAACTTATTTATCGAAAGAGAAGCGTACAGATAATTGTGAATTTTAAAGAATAACGTTTGTAGTATCGTCAGTCTTTTTATTTTTCAATGTATACAGTTAATGTCAGTATAGCTTCTGAAGTACTCATCCGCTTCCATCTTAAAGTATCGCCGCGTATTCCCTATTTTTCGCCAAAATCTACCTCCAAACGGAAACAAATAATTTTTGTTACTATCAATAAAAACGTGAACACACATTGGCTAATAAACATCAATTTTTTCAAAAACCATGATACATCAACAAAAAGTTCCTCGCTGTTGCCTCAGTAAGGATGCAGCTTAAGGAACCTTCGAAAACCGAAGCTTCGTTGGAAGAGTTTGTTGAGAGTCCTGTTCCTCGTCTTGATCAGTGACCTGAAAGGAAATCGTTCGTTTACGAGCACCAAAGGTTAATTGATACGATGATACTACTAAATAATAATTAGGTCAACAGTACCACCGATGAGCCCGCAGGCAATTGTAAATGGACCGAGTTACGTTTGGTACACATGGCGATGCATCGCTTGGAATATGCGAACAGGTTACTGTTCGCAGAGAACGTTTCCGTGAACCGTCTGTTTTCACGTAACGGGATCGGTATCTGCGGAAATTGACGAAATTGTCGACGATACCGGTTACATCGGGAAGAACGTTGCATAAGATGGTTCCGCGTGTCGGAGGGCACCAACGGTTTTCGTTTTCACTCAGGTTTATGGCTTCATGCATTTCTCTCGGTTCTTTTGCATTTTCCCAGTCTTAGAAATATCTTCCATATTTCCTGAGTTCAGTATTAGTGATGCATTCCTTTACAGTTCCTGGGGCTCCTGAAGTATTTAAATAGGACACCATAGAAATTTTAACCAATAGAAAACCGGCACTATACTCTGCATCCTCCCCTAGAGACTGCGAGGTGTTTATGAAGATTTCCTTCATGTAAAACAAGAAATTAACAAGAAAACAAAGAAAAGTTGAGAAATTATACATCTATATTTACCTAGAGGATTCTACCATGAATTATGAAGTTCTAAGACTTTAATGTTTATGTTTGCAAACATACAGATTTTTATACTAAGATATAGTTTCATTCAATTTCTTCAAATCTAAAGCTTTGTCACTTGTATTACTTTTTCCTTTTGTAGACTTTTTATTTGTTAACATCACTGACCTCTTGAAAGGAATCTATCATGAATTATGAAGTTCTAAGACTTTAATGTTTGCAAACATAAGATATAGTTTCATTCAATTTCTTCAAATCTAAAGCTTTGTCACTTGTATTACTTTTTCCTTTTGTAGACTTTTTATTTGTTAAGATCACTGACCTCTTGAAAGGATTCTATCATGAATTATGAAGTTCTAAGACTTTAATGTTTGCAAACATAAGATATAGTTTCATTCAATTTCTTCAAATCTAAAGCTTTGTCACTTGTATTACTTTTTCCCTTTGTAGACTTTTTATTTGTTAACATCACTGACCTCTTGAAAGGATTCTATCATGAATTATGAAGTTCTAAGTCTTTAATGTTTGCAAACATACAGATTTTTATACTAAGATATAGTTTCATTCAGTTTCTTCAAATCTAAAGCTTTGTCACTTGTATTACTTTTTCCTTTTGTAGACTTTTTATTTGTTAATGTTCTAAGACTTTAATGTTTGCAAACATACAGATTTTTATACTAAGATATAGTTTCATTCAGTTTCTTCAAATCTAAAGTTTTGTCACTTGTACTACATTTTCCTCTTGTAGGCTTTTTATTTATTAACATCATTGACCTCTTGAAAATGGTAATGTGAAGAATTTTATCGTTATAGTTCTGTCTGAATTTCATCTGTTAAAATATTGACGCGAACAATTGAGAATTTTACTTATTCTTATTTCAGAAATCCTTTGTTGTCATTATCAGTTCATCGTCTCGTAACACCGCGGCATGCTTTACCTATTACGCGTTTTGTAACGTAAACGACGTAACGGTGAACTTCTCTCGAGGTCCCTGTGAACGAAATACGTATCTTAATTATCTTCTTTTGATAAATTTAACGAGCTTCTTGCGCGAGATCCATCTCCGCGGATTTTTATCTAATTTGCTTATCAAACAACGAAGACGTCGCGTTGGCCTATTTCTCACTATACACTAGGTGCTCTTATTCTTTTTCCACGTACCAAACAAAGTGATTTAACGGTATTAACACCCGGTCACGAGTCTCTCTTTTTTATATGATATTCTTCAAATCTTTATAATACTCTAACAAAATGTCCCACTAATCATTCTTAAATATACCTGTCATGCCGTTTTTGAATGATTGTCATTTTCATTTTCTATACACGTTGTGGAGTTTGATAAATTTTGTAGCATTTTGTGAGGTAGATAAATACAGAAATGTAAGATAGTACAGACAGGGTGTGGCAAGTGTGGCACGATCGGATAAAAGGTTATTCCATGTGGAAGAATAAGTTGAGTGACTGAATAGAATTCTTTTGACTCAAGCTTCGCTTTAGAGAGTTGAAAATTGGTCAAATGTAAACTTGGGTATTTCTAGACTGGGCATAAGTGAATCAACAGATTGTCATTTTATATAGAAAGCAGGTCGAAAAAGTCAACAAACAGTCAAAGTCAAATCAAATTTTCTAGATCGATGTGTCGTTTAAAAATTGTAAAACGAAAGAATTTTAATCTACAAATTTGAGTTACTTGTGCGTTACGCGAAATTATATTCCACTATATATAGAAAAATCTCCGGCTGATTATCATCGAAATTAGCCTATATATTTAACACTAGAACTACTAATAGTTAACACGGAGCTACTTCTACCAAAAACCAGTCAAAATGACTGGTCTTTTAAAAATCCGTAATAATAGAATATTTTTATATTTATAGATTTATGACTTTCTTACAAAAGCAATTCCATGTTATGTAGTACATTTTTGATTTTATTAATCCATCTGGGTCCATTATTCCTAAACGAGATGGTGACAAATTTATAAAACTGTAGAACCAGTCATTTTCACTTGCGTGATCGGGAATTTTCCTGGCAACTGATATCATCGTATCGAATGATTCGCGGTAAAAATTTGAAAAACGTGTGGCAAGTTGTAGAAAACGAGAAAACTGGTTAATTGGGGTTCGATAAACAGATCGCAGGACCCTTTTACACTTTGACTGGTATTGGTATAAGTAGCCTTGATACAAAATTATTTTGAGTTCGAATAGATAAAAAAGAAAATAAAATTCATTATATTATTCTTTTAGTTATCGTTGCGAAAGTCATTACATCATTGCGGAAAATAATATAAATTGAAGCAGGAATTTTAAAATAAAATTATAAAACCAATCAATTTGGCTGGTATGGTAGTTCTAGTGTTAATACTAAATTAATATTTAATGATTAACAATTACTTATCTATAATGAACAAGTAAATGTTGATGTTTCTTATCGGTGGATATTGCTATAATGTGATATAACATAGCAGAAGATTATATTGATCATATTGACAGAATATTATCTCAAAATATATCTGTGATAAACAAATCGAAATATATACGATATACAGGGTGGTTCGTAACTGATGGTACAAGCGGAAAGGGGGTGATTCTACGCGAAAAAAGAAGTGGAAAATATAGAATAAAAATATAACATGAAGTAGGAATTTTAAAATAAAATTGTAAAACCAGACAATTTGTCTGGCGTGGTAGTTCTAGTGTTAACAAGTTTCAAATTAGATTTTCTCAAAAGCAGAAACTTAAGCAGAACAAATTGATTCTAAATCTTCTACTCAATATAACATATGTAACTCTCATAAAATATGTAGCTTCTGTAACTCTCTTAAGTTCTCTGTTCATATGTTGCGTTTTTAAATAGATAAACTCGTGTATAACTTGAACATTGCGTTTTTATTCACGGAGGATGCCATGTTTCTCGGGAAATCTCATTGACAGTGACACCGCAATAAACCGAACAATTGAAACCCGACCTGTGGCACAAAGCCGCAGAAATGACTAAATACCGACTCATTAAAGGTAATTGTTTGTGTACCAGCGAAGTGAATACGAGTCCCCTTCTGACGGCACGCTTGATGCGTCGCTCTTGCGTGCGTGTAATCTTCAGACGAGATTTAGGTATGTTACCCGTGCGCCGATCAGAGTAATCTAATTTTACTGTTCTTTTTTCCTAGGCAAATTCAACTTTGTTATTTATAAAAGATTCGAGATATAATTAACTGATAAAGCATTTTACGAGCTTCGTTTTCTATACTAGGAAAATACTATACTTCCATATAACTCACTGTCATTTTATGCTCACGTCAAGTAAACAATAAATATATCTTTTCTATTTTAGTGCATTAGATCTTCTTTGCAGAAACATCGGAAAATGAGTGTTTCTATTGTTAATAATTGTAAACAAAAGGTTTGTTTTGCTATTAAAAAAGGTTCGGTCTTGAAGGAGTTAAAAATACTTGATGCGAGAAGAATGATATAAGTTTCGAAAAAAAGTAATTAAAAATATCATACAGATAATTTTTCTCATTAAAATGAGTAAAATCGATAAGTATTTTAACAATACATAGCTCGAAATCTTTCTGTACAGTTCAAACCTAACTTCTTCCTTAAGATATTCTGGTTTGTGTCACAGCGCACCCAGAAGACGTATTAAAAAAATATTTTATAGGACATTACCAAATCTCTTTAAGACACGCATAAGATGTTTCTGCACTGTTTGTAATGTCCGGGACGGTTTGATGGATTGGTAAAATTACTGCAACCTTTCGGATTACCTGAATGGTAATCCGTTCTCGAACCACGTACATAACAAGCATGTACAACAAGTTCAATGCGGTTAATCTCGTTACAAATCACGGTACAGAGAATACCTACAATCTCCGTGAAATCCCTCTTTATCCAAGGTCTAGCAACGCAAACAAGTTCCAAAGGAGTTCGAGTTGAATCGATTGTAAGCTTACAATTAGTATCTTCAACTGTGGATTATCTTCAAGCGGAGTGAGTCTCTTTTCACGATCGACATTTTCGATTTCTTATTCCTTCAAAATATTTAAAGAAATATATAAATGAAGATAATTAGATTTAGAATAGATTTGAATAAAATCGTTGCGATAATATAAATCTAATAATCAATTACATAACTAGCATGTGTATATTATATATATTTTAACTATCGAAACATGATCTATAAAAAGGCGGTATAACATTACTAGAAAAATTATCTGTTATACATTCGATCGATTAATTGTTCTACGACAAAGTCTATTTTAAACATAATTAATTTATGCTAATTATAGATACAGAATATTTATAATATTCGACCAGTAATATGTAACACGAACTGTAATTTCTCAATACAACAATGTTGTTCTTAAATCTTCTGGAAATAGAATTCCATGCGAGGAATCATTTGAAACAGAAGCGTGTCTTGTTCTTTTATACATCGGTGGCCCTGAAAGTTCGCACAGCCGAGAAACAATGGTCCCAGAAGTCGAACCATGGTAACTGTTGCATTATTCGTTGCAAGATGCAGCGTCAACCGGGCTATCGTGGGTTTCGATCGACCTCTTGCTGGATGTTAGAGGCCACGTTCGCCGAGCTGTCGTCCTTTCCTTCTGTTTTAAACTCGATGGCCAAACGAACGATAATAGAACAAGCAGTTTTGCTAAATTACGAATTATTTGCCTTAGCGTTTTCAGAGGAAAATTTTTATCTGCGACACCATGGTCAGAGATAATTTGACCCGATCAAAGAATTCCTGCAAATCAACAGTTTCGCTTTACAATTCCGTCTTTCTTCCTTCTTATCGTCGCTCACGAGTAATGTTCACTTCGTGATTTAGGAATTTGGTGTACCGTTTGACAGATCCTCCGACGTGTTTAATACAAGGGAGAATGTTAGGATATTGCTTTTGTGTTTTTATGTTATAGAATGTTAATGTTATAGAATTGTTATAGAATTCTGATAATCAACCACTTGGTATTATTCTATATTTTTACATTTTATTTTTCTCGTAAGGATGTCAGAAAATCGTTCTGGAACCGTATTCTTCGTTTTAACATCGATTTACATTCTCAAAATAAAAGTTAATAAAAGAAACTTTAGATATTGAAACCGTAACCTTATTTATACGCTTTACATTTGTTTTATTCATAGAGTATCTAATTTTTCCTGTTCATCGTTCAAAATATATGTTTCTCGAGAAGAATCAGGAGCATATTCGCCTGAAATTCAATAGAGTTAAATGGCAAGAAATTATGCACTTGATGGAAAATTAACCCGCTAAACTTGTGCAGATTGCCGAACAGAAAACGTATTGTATAATACTCTTCTACTTTGCATTTCAAATCATGAATTCAATCTCCTCTTCGATTCTTATTACCATCGCCTCATTTTCACCACTCTTTGTCCCACAACATCACAACCACAATTTCATAAAGATACACCTGCAAGTACCTCAATCATCTACAAAGTCTTTTACACGCCTTTTAACAAACGCCTTACACAAAGATTGCATCCACCTCACGATCACGAAATGCATTTCCATCTACATACATGTAGACTTGTGTTTTCGAATCATTACGATACTAAACGCGATACAAACAATGAAAAAGTTTGATGAACTTCCGATTTGAGGCGACGTCTTGATCATCGTCTGACTGGTATAATAGCCGTTGTTTCGTTCGGCTCGTTTGACCCTTGCCCATGAAATCATCCTACTACAATAATTTACTGCTACCAGCTCGTGTTTCTAGTCGGTAGGCGCCTTCGTTCCTCTCAATCTAGATCGGTCGGAGGAAGAAGCAACGTTTCTCGAGTCAGCCCTGGGAATCGAACCCGGAACCCAGTCTGTTTTCTTTTTCCTCGCGGTACCTTCTGCCCGTACTATCTTCGCTCCACGCCGCAAAACTGCCCCGCGAGTTATCCTATCGACCATTTCTTCAATTTCGCTGGATGCATTTTCCGTTACGCGAACGCGGAATCTCCATTGAAATACCCGGTCATACATGACGCGTCTTCATGCCTTTTGAGGGGAAAAATTATCCTTTTCGTGGGTTAATTTCCTTTGGATTCGTCTGTTCTTTTTTGTGATGGCGAGTTTTAAAAAATAACAAAAAGAAGTAAATGGTATTCCTTTGATTTGTGTTACAACTTGTTTAATTATTAAAGGATTCAGATGAAGATTAGTGCAAATGACAGGAACTTTAATTTGGAACGAGTCTGGACCAACCTTCTATAATACATTTTAAAATACAGTGACAAGTGTTTAAATAAATTAGAGTGTAATTATTATATGTGTACTGGAATTGAAAATTTCAAAGTTGTTAAATATTTACATACANGGATACTTTAAAATACAATGTAGCTTTAAATTATTTTTAAACTTGCAATTCTTTACTGAGATTCTACTTCATTCAACCCTTAAAGCTAGAAAGATTAACAAATTTTGGCTTCTTCATTTTTACATCTTTTCTACTGACTCCCATAAATATAGTAATAAATGTCATAACAAGATATTGTCAAATAAGATTTCTTTTTACAATATTTTCCTCGCACACCTCACGTGACTTATATCTCGATAATAGTACTCTTTTACAATGAAGAATCCTTGTATACTTAATGTCTGGCTAGCCGTTATGTATCTCCTCAAACAAAGATAAAAGATGCGAAGAGAGTATCAAGCGGAACCGGTAAGGAGCTACGGCTGAAAGTAACAGCTCTATTAAATGCGATCGTACAGCTTCAAACTTCCTGCTGTTGCTTCACCGACGACGATAATCGATGCTTAAGGACACGACGAAGGCAAGAAAGAATTCACTTGATCAGCGCTTGTTGAAGGATCGAGAACGGTGAATAAAATATATACATATTTCTCTAGTGAACCATCGGGAATTCACCGTTACGTGGTTCACCTCATAGTCTGAATAGATCAAGGAAAGAATAGTGTGATAACCATTTGATTCGATAAGATACCAAATATCTCTGGTTTACAAAATATTTTTTATTTTTTGTTATATCTATTACATTGAATTCAAATACAATATATAATAAGCAAATCGCGAATATTTATATATTTTGATGACTGCAACTAATGAAATATGTTTTGCTTCCTAAATATTATAATAAATACTTTACTTTGGATAGTTTGTACACTTTTGTCTATTTAAATTCCCTATGAATGAATGAACGTTATCTAAAACGAGATAATTGATGACTGGCTGAAATATTTGACCTGAAGAATAGCCCATTTAAGTGTTCAATAGTAGTCAATCAAAATACTAGAACGCTACTTACTCTGATATGTATAGATATCTTTTTCATGGCCGAGTTATTCTGAAATTGGTTGCCAAGTTGGTAATTTATGGTATCCGCGGCTTTGCACAAGAAATCCAAATGAAATCCAGGAAATGAATTTTTAAAGACGTTTTACATTGCAAATTTTTATAAGACTTGATAGAATAGCCATAGATTATTGACAAAATAATTATACATTAAACACTGAAAAATACAGAAAATGATAGGTAATAAAAAAGTCTAACAGTAGATTGGAATTCAGTATAGAAAAATGTAAGAATAAGTGCAAATATTTATACTGTGACAAAAAGTTCGTTAATTAGTGCATTAGATCACGCGATCTTCGCACCGTTGAGGAATCGATCCCGAAACAGAGAATCGAAGATCGTGTTTTCCCGTTGTACAAACAGCTTCCTGTATGATGCTTCGTTGTATAGTTGTCCTGTGTAATGACACATCCTCCGGTTATGGTGTCACTCGTCTATTGTTCGCTCGTTAATTACACAGGTGACTAGAGCCTCGTTCGCACGTCATGTTTTATTTCTATTACGGTGACACGGTGAGACATGGATATAATTGAGGACCTGTAGAACAAGCATCATAAGGAAAACAGTAAAAATCATTAGTAAGAAAGAATTGCGGTATGGATAACATGAATCGTATCGTTTGATCCTGTGGATTAGTTTTAACGTATACCTTAAATTCATATTATTGAACTTATTAGAAAGTCAATTGTAGGTGATGAATATTCTAGGGATCCCTAGAATGAATTTAAGTGGTTTTTGAATCTTAAATATAATATTTTGATAGATATAAATATAGCGAATATGATCAGATATTGAACCTAGAACAAAGTTGATTCTGTAGAAAAATTCCAATCGATAACTTAAATTTATGTGTTTAGATTAGGATACTAGAGAATTGTAGGTGATGAGTATTCTAGGGATCCCTAAAATGAATTTAAATGGTTTTCGAATCTTAAATATGATATTTTGATAGATATAAATATAGCGAATCTGATCAGATAGTGAACCTACAACAAAGTTGATTTTGTAGAAAAATTAAAATTGATAACTTAAATTTATGTGTTTAGATTAGGATACTAGAGAATTGTAGGTGATGAGTATTCTATGTATCCTTAGAATGAAGTTAAATTGTTTTCGAATCTTAAAAGATAATATTCTGATAGATATAGATATAGTGAATATGATGAGATGGATATAGTGAACCGAGGACAAAGTTGATTCTGTAGAAAAATTCCAATTGATAACTTAGATTTGTGTTCTAGGGATCCCTAGGATGAATTTAAATGGTTTTCGAATCTTAAATATAATATTTTGATAAATATAAATATAGTGAATATGATGAGATAGATATAGTGAATCGAGAACAAAGTTACTTCTGTAGAAAAATTAAAATTGATAATTTAAATTTATGTGTTTAGATTAGGATACTAGAGAATTGTAGGCGATGAGTATTCCAGGGATCCCTAGAATGAAGTTAAATTGTTTTCGAATCTTAAATATAATATTTTGATAAATATAAATATAGCGAATCTGATCAGATAGTAAACCTACAACAAAGTTGATTTTGTAGAAAAATTCCAATTGATAACTTAAATTTGTGTTCTAGGAATCCCTAGAATGAATTTAAATGGTTTTCGAATCTTAAATATGATATTTTGATAGATATAAATATAGTGAATATGATGAGATGGATATAGTGAACCGAGGACAAAGTTGATTCTGTAGAAAAATTCTAATCGATAGCTTAAATTTATGTATTTGGATTTGGATATTACAGAACTAATTACAAATACTAAAATAATATTTCCAAAATTACGGTTCTAAATATCGATGAACTTAAACAGTTTAGAAATCTTGATTTAAAGAGGAACGATCATCAAGAAGTTTATAGCTCAGTCACGATAGTAGAGATCCTTACAATGAAGTCGTTTAACCAGATGGATACTTGTCAGATACCTGTTCCACGAACATACAGCATCGCCATAGAGATCGGAACCAATCTCTTCGTGGGAGAGACGAAACGATTTCATGGTCGTTCCCTGTTACGGTTCGATTGTCTCTCATCTTCCATCGGCTTTGTTCTTTTCTTCTAGGACCATATGTTAATTGCATTAGTGTAGGGCGAAACTTTGCAAGAGTTTTCGCAAAACTGAGAGAGATGCATCGCTCTCTAAGTACTTCAACGTTGCAAAACGCTGCAAGATACATCGGCGGTTGGAAATGTTATGAAACACTTTGCAATTGGCATTTCCGCTTCATCCTCTCTTTTTTAACCGCTTTATTGCCCTCATTTCTCATTATTCACAACAAAGTTTCGAAAATACTTTTTTTTATTATAACTTGTTTGTTGGTCGTTATTATCCAGGTCAGAGATTCGAAGAATATTTTGTTATCGATCATCTTTATTACACAGAAATTTATTTCAGCTATAGAAACATTTATAATGTTTTGAAATCCATTTTTTACATTTGCGTTATAAAACACGTTTTCGAAAAGTATCGTCATATTACACTTTCTTCTCTCTTAAATACTCTTCTTGCTGAGCTCTCTATGCCCTGCAGTGTGTAATTCTTATATTTCATTACCATATTGATTCTAAATTCCACAGGATTGTACCTTGTTACTACATTACCATAACCTTACACTAGGTATGAATATTTCTACAATTATCAAGACATGATTACACAGGTAGAATTGCAGAGAAGTGGTACTTTAAAGAATCTTCAAGACGTAAAAATTTAAAATTCAGTATTATACGTTAAATTAACGGTTGATCGTACTGTTCCATCTGATTTCTAACGATCATCCATATTAGTGCATATTAAATATCGAAATATTCCTATTCCAACTTGGATAGGTTAATTAAAATAATGACGATGGTAAAAAATCATCTGGTAGCCGGTTATGACTTCATATCCTGTTGTTTCCAACCGATGATAATAAAAAGTAAACTTAAATCAAACTCTAACCTAACTGCGATCATTACATGAGTTCAGATGCAGCGATCGACCCAGGTTGCATAAAAGGATCTAATAAACAGAAAACGTAATTGGCGAGACTGATCTCCACCTTCCTCTTTGACGCGTCGGTGTATATGTATTTAGTGTATCAATCCTGTAGATATCGATCGTTTGAATTGATAAAGCATCTATAGTAATTTATAGCAAATCGTTAATTATAGGTTGCTAAACTCAATCCAGCAGTAATGATTAAGGATGTATGCAAGGAAATATTCGTGGTATAACATGATTGAATTTATTGAACTTAATTAACACATTCTGTTCAAGCTATTTTAATATCTTATTTATAAAAAGAATTTTCCCTTAACATCGTCTGTAGGTGCACAGTTATGTTTTATATTGCAATATTTTCTAGATATGTATATTAGGCTTTTTTATTTATATAGCAATAATTTTCAACGTTCTTCTTCGTCTTCAATCATTATGGTATATAATTTATTTAATAAATAATAATAAATATAATGAATAAGTCAAACGTACACTATCCTGAATTTGAAAAAAGTCAATTTATAATTCTATTACTTAAGAAAATTCTTTAATAAAAATATGTATCAAAGTAGATAAATAATTAGCATTAATTTTCAATGGTTAAAAATGTTGCAAGAAGTTATAGGAACAACTAAGAGAGTGCTAAAAAAAGGGAGCGATATTTTATAACGTCCAAGAGTTGTTAGCCAAAGCCTGGTCCCCTACTTGAACTTGTTATTTCCAGCCGATTTCTCGAAAGTCGTTGATCCGAAAAATTACCAGAGATATTGCGGTTCAAATTTAAAACTCCATTGTAACGACGCTTTACCAATAATCGTTGCAACCTGGCTCCTCTTCTATTGTTTTTCCCAGCATCGTTCACCACTGGCTTTGTCATCTCTCACGCTCCCACACTTCGTGGCCAGTCGACTGTCACGCTCAGTGAGACATTACAAATTCGTTGATAGCTTTTAACGAGTCGTTTCCGTTTGATAATTTACTTTTTCTCACAGACTCAGGTGCAAGGTAATCTAACTGAGATTACTTTCGCAAGAAACCATAAAGTATCAGAGTATTAAGGATATTGGAATATTATAAGTATTGCATTGTTACAGCATAAAGAATATAGAAATATTAAGGATAGAAAGATTGTGATATCGAAGCATTTAATATCAGAATTTTGGATATCAAAAAATTGAAATATTAGAGCACTTAGGATTAAAAGTTTGGAGCATCGATGTATTTGGTATCAGAAGATTGAGGCATCAAAATATTAACTAACGAAGGATAAAAGTATCTATGAAATAGGTTGAGTTATAGAAGAACTATATATCATTCGGGTGTTGAATTAATCAAATATTCTTATTAAATAATTTAGAATATTGAAATATTAAAAATCAAAATTTTGAAGCATCAAAACTTAAAGCCGTGGGAAAGATTAGGAGTGGATATTAGGGTAATGGAGTAGCTTTAAAGATTGAGGAGATCTTCTGAAACAAAGTGACTCATCCGGTTTATTATCAAAAAAAAATAATTGCCTACTGTCTATAAAATGCTCGTTTATGGTAATCGCACTGTTTGCTTTACCTTTGTTGAGCCAGATGTATACTTATATACTTCTTTTGCGTTTATGTCATCCGAAAGTATGGTATAAAGAGTCAGTATCTCGTAAAGGAATCATGCTGTCACCCAACAGGTCGTCAGGTCTAAGGTCTTCGACACATGCGCGTGACGTACACAGACAAAGGTCGTCGCCGTCGCCGTCGCCGTCACCACATTAGAACGAACAAAATTGACGTTACCCTGAATAATTACGTTCCATCGTCATATTTATTTTAACCCTTTGTACTCTGAATTTTATTTCAATTTCGATACTAGAAGCTCCCAACGCTTTTAAGCGTTTTATTTAATATTTACTCTAATTAAAAAAATAAGACAATTTAAATAAATAAAGGAAGAAAAAAATTCACTTAAATACCAGTTTTATTCACACTATTCTTGTATTTTGTAATTTTTAAGCGTGTGATATATCTTGAAACAATTTCCAGGATGCAATCCTGCTTTTCTTTAGCGCATTTCACAAGAAAAGATGGACATGGAAGAATGTCGAGTGGGACTCGACAAAGGAGCTCCTGAGATAAAAACTGATGTCGAGTCATACTCGACATAGAGTTAAGAAGCTTGCTAACGATATGAACCAAATTATTCATCATAACATCAATTGTACAATTTTCTTTGGATTCGTATTTTTATAACAACGTTTAGTTTTATTTGTATGATATTAAACAATATCGCACATCTTACCTTTAATATTAGTTAATATTAAAGTAGCAGCAAGAACCTTTATTTTATAACGAGATCTTTCTTTTGTCAAATCTTACGTTCCACTTTCATAGTATTTGCAATATTCTAATATCAAATATAAATAAATTTATATATATATAAATACTGTAACAAATGGCGTGCAGATACTTTGTATATTAGATGAAAATAAGTAACCATTTGTACATAAATAATCAGTAACAATATTTATTTTCTCCTATTTCCACAATTAATCTCCTTTTAGTAAAAAGTGTTGGCAAAATACTTCTACAGGCACCAAGTTCCTATTAATAATATTAAAGTAACAACAAGAAGCACGTGCACATACCTTTATTTTACAACGAGATCTTTCTTTTATCAAATCTTACGTTCCACTTTCATAGTATTTGCAATATTCTAATATCAAATATAAATAAATTTATATATATATAAATACTGTAACAAATGGCGTGCAGATACTTTGTATATTAGATGAAAATAAGTAACCATTTGTACATAAATAATCAGTAACAATATTTATTTTCTCCTATTTTCACAATTAATCTCCTTTTAGTAAAAGGTGTTAGCAAAATACTTCTACAGACACCAAGTTCCTATTAATAATATTAAAGTAACAACAAGAAGCACGTGCACATACCTTTATTTTACAACGAGATGTTTCTTTTACCAAATCTTACGTTCCACTTTCATAGTATTTGCAATATTCTAATATCAAATATAAATAAATTTATATATACAGGGTGGTTGGTAACTAGTGGTACAAGCGGAAAGGGGGTGATTCTACGCGAAAAAAGAAGTCGAAAATATAGAATAAACATTTTTCGTTTGAGGCTTTGTTTTCGAGAAAATCAACTTTGAATTTTCGCTCGGTACGCGTGCATTTTATCACGTCTCGTTATAAAGTGGATATTATCGCAGTTTAAGTTTGTTTTTGTCGTAACGGAAAACTACAGGAATACATAATGAAATAATATGAAGTAATCATAAAGTTTATTATTACAAAAATTGCTGAAAAAAAACGAAAAATTTTTATTCTATATTTTCGACTTCTTTTTTCGCGTAGAATCATCCCCTTTCCGCTTGTACCACTAGTTACCAACCACCCTGTATATAAATACTGTAACAAAGGGCGTGCAAATGCTTTGTATATTAGATGAAAATAAGTAACCATTTGTACATAAATAATCAGTAACAATATTTATTTTCTCCTATTTCCACAATTAATCTCCCTTTAGTAAAAGGTGTTAGCAAAATACTTCTACAGACACCAAGTTCCTATTGCCTCGTAGAACAACTTCATCGTTTATAAAACAGGGTGTATCAAAGTACGATAGTTTTTAATGAAGCAGCGATCGTGTCATCCTTCAGGTCGTCGGGTCGAAGGTGTTCAATGTACGTGCTCTTCAATTAACCCTCCCCGGCCTATCGATAGGTCTGATCGGATCCGTGCAGCCGCATCGAACAACCGTGTTCGTAGTACTTTCGCCATGCTCGCAGCATGGGATGATTCGATCCTCTGTCTTTACACTTGCGTACCGTCAATGGATCGTTGTTTTTTTTCACGTCAATGATCCGCGTCATAAAGCCATCGACGTTTTATTCCAGCCTCGTTTTACCACCCACCTGATCGTTATACTACCGCCTTATAGTACCAAAGACCAGTTGTTAGTAAATCTCTACCGAACGTAACTGAATTTCAGTGTCTGAAGTGAGTATAAATAAAATTGTCACGATTTTTATCCTGAAGTAACGGTTGTTACATGTCTATTAGAGCCATTAAATGAAAAGAGGTATATCATGTGACAATATAGGAGTCAGGTTAACAGGAGTTCTTTTCAACGGAGGATCAACCAAACAAAAGATTCTTTCGTCATTCATTCAAGGTAATTCCGAAATCTCTTTCCGAATGAAGACACAGAAACAGATGACGATGATAAAAATTATTTTGGACGCGTACAGAAAAGAGAAACGAGGTCTCGATCGATACGAATTTCGAGAGTTTCGAACGGTACTTGATAACCTTGAACCAATTATGCAAGCGAATTATTTCGCAAACATTACTCCGTGTTCGCATTTCCCCTCGGTGGTTCTTCAGTCTCTCGATTTGCGGTCAGGTTCTTCGTTAATTTTCTATAACGCGCTTCTTATATCGACGTCGATCCTTCGATCCTTCTCACGTAGATATCTTTTTCTAGAAAATTGCAGTTAAGTAATTTCAATTTGAAATTGAATTGTGACTGAGAAACGCGATACGAACTGGAATTCTTGAGATTCCGAGGATACCGCGTTCGGAAAAGAGGGAAAAGATATTAAAGTAAACTAAGTGGTTAAACTAGTCGGCACACGACAATTAACCTGCATAGTCACTTTATCTAAATCTACGGAGTGGATTCAAGTGCCAGTGGACTCAAGAAAGTGGTCCCTAAACTGGTATAACGTTCCTTTCTTCTCACGGTTGTACTCTGCACAATCGGCATCTCGTCTAACAGAACTAGAAAGGCGAGCCAAGTGGATGAAAATCATCGTTATCATTTAGATACTGTTGATGATACAGCATCGTTCACAACTCGATGTATTGACAATCATAGATACTCGTTCTACAAACATAATTGATTCACTTCGTTTCAAGTACTATTAGGGAAATTTTCACCTGATCCAATCCATATTTTTATTACAATGATCTTACAAATTCTTCATTAATGTGTGATAAAAAAATAGAAGAAGTTTTAATTTCGTGCTTTATATGGGAAGATTAAACGATGTTCTATCTTGCTTACTCTTAGTTAAGCAACGCGAATAAATATTATTTTTACAAATATGTTGCCAAGTTCCCTTAGCGTGAATTATAGTGACTTGTCAAGGTCTCGAGCCTAGTTGCATTAATTCATATTAAAATTGACTATTCCAAAATTGAAACCAATAGAATGCCATTTATTGATATTGCTGAATTAAATGAATTTCTATCCATTGAATCTGCTTATCTAAATTCTCGTTATTTGATTCTATTCTATGAATAGTTTGCTCCCCCGCAATTCCAAATAAATGAAATTCCACTACTCCTGTTTTAGTATAACACGATATTTCAAATCCCAATGAGAAAACCTAATCATTTCCTTAATCTCATTCGTAGAACCACACCATAAACTTAATGACACTCCATGCTGCCCCAATTTTGATAGTCACCACTTGTTGCTTCCTCCTTGGAACGCAGGCTTCTGCATCGCGCAACTGACGTATACGATCACGTTAAACACAGACCGCTCCTATCATCACTGATATTTGGTTAACTGTACAATATTGTGTGCACAAGCAATCTCTTAATTGCTACAAACATCTCGGTCGAGCGTATTCTTTTTCCTTTTCCTCTTTTCTTTTCTTTTCTTTTTTCTTGAAAAGAAGCGACTGACGAGCGATGAACGAGCTACGAGAGACGCACGAATAGTCGCGACGCGATTTACTTAATTACGGGGAACACCGTTAACACCGTTGTAAATACGCCGTTGTACCGTTCGTCAACTTTCAATGTCGACCAGTATGTCCTGCCCTCGCAAAATTTACGAGGTACGCTTAGAATTTCCGTGCTCGCTCCTCCTCATCCTGTCTCCGAAGCGGAGATGTCTTTGGCTCGAACCTGAGTACAGTTAGCGGAACGGGGATTTAAATATCACTTCTCAGATACAAAAGGAATCTCCCTCTTATTCGAGAAATCAAAAGAAAAAAAAAATTCGGACTGTCTGTCCTTCACCCGTACGAGAAATCAGAAGGAAAGGAGAATTTTCTGTTCTTTCGAGAGCCGCAGACTTTCGCATCGTCGAAACGATAACACTTTGGATGGAAGCAGTAACCATGATCTGAATATTTTAACAACATACATGTACGTGGTATAAAGATGGTTGCAACGTGAACGCGATAATTTCACTAGATACAAGGCAACCACATGCACGGATCGCGGTTTTTCTTGAAGACGCAAGGACACCAACGCGCAACATTCTCGAAATAATATTTCCATTTTTCAGCAGCGTTTGCCGTGTTAATATTTTTATATAATCTCCAAGGCAACGCAATGGTGATAGAAGGTCGGTACACTTTGATTTATGAAGGAGTTAGCAGGAGTTATTAGTTTCAGTAATAAGCATAATTATTCGTAAAGTTTTACATTAACACATTGACTATGTATGCCGCGGATCTGAGTCCACGCGTATAATATTGCTGTCCTTAGCTAAAATGTCATACCTGTCATCAAAAAAGTGAAGTTTTACTTTTTTGCTTGAGCCATCTTCGTTTTTCTTTATTCCATTTAAAATATTTAATTATCATCTTATAACAGTCCCTATGATATTAATCTTTTTCAAACGATAAAATATTTCAACATATTTAAAAAAATAAGAGGTTTCCGGACAGGACATTTTAAGTACTAAAGGGGGCAGACTTAAATATGGGGCACAAACTGAAGATCACGAAATTTGCTAATAATTCACATGAACGTAAAAGTTTTACGTTATTAAGCCAGGTATTGTACGAAAATTATTTTTTACTGTTGAGGCTGACTGAAGAACGAGTGAATGAATTTTTAATAGAAAAATATAATGTATAAGTTTATGCTGATGCAGATCCTAACTCTCATAGTGTTACAATACAATAGAATCGATAGGGAGCAGGTTCATATATTTACAGCAAAGGGCATTACCAAAAAAGTTAGCCTTGTAGCTCAAGCTAAAGGTTACAAGCAACGTAAATAGAAATTTATTTATTAGCTACTTTGTTCCTAGACCTTGTAACCCAAAACATAATTTATATTCAAGGGCACAATAATATGGACCTCTCTTTATTTAGAATACTTTTTGTTTCACTAAATTCTATTCTCTACGCAACAGCGATCCCCAGGTCATGGATATACAAAAATAAAGATGTAGAGTTTTTCTTGAAGTAATTACTTCAACAGTTACTATACATTATTGTAAATAGTGTAAATACATAATTAATGAAGCACTGAACGTGTTAAAGAAAAATTTGTGTCCTTTCACGTGATATTTAAATTCAAAGTAGATTATTCTTCAGTGATTCGTGATAAAATATGAAAAGCAGTATATGCTAAGAGGAATACCAAAGCAAAAAAGATTGTAGTAATTCTACGATTAAAGTCTTGCGCAAATTTATTTTGTACTGTCGCGAAATTTGCAAAGAAAAATACGTAGATTACCTCCGATAAGGTTCTATTCTAAGCAACATTGTGGCAAGACCTACCACCAGATGCCAACGATTGAACAGGTTAATTACCGAGCAGCGACCAGTTTTATCTTCAGGCTGTTGCCGCGAAAAGTTTCCCGACCCCCCGGTAAATTCAAGGATCACTCGTTCTTAGAAACGTAATTACGCTGTGAAACACCGTGGCGATGCGTCGAGATGCTTAAAAGACTTCTAGTAGGGAATAACGTAAAATCATGGTGAACTAAAAAAGAATTAATAAAACTAACATGTACGCATCTTTTTTTAATTCTGACATCAGCGTGGTGAAACGGAACTTCGTATCAATCGTGATTAACCACTGCGAAGAATATTGACGCCACTTCCTCGATGAACGTGTGAAACGGACGCATCGTCGCTATTGCGTAACAATCGTAAACGTCGTTTATTAGACAACCGTGGGCCGCTTGAAATTCACTTCTCACGTAACTCGTCAGCAACCGTGATATCGACACGAGAAGGAAATAATGACTTCATGAGAGAGGAAAGGGAGTTCTCCGGCAAAAGCAATCACCTCTGTCTTTTTCTCTTTCTCCACGCTCGCTGGCGAATGTATAACGCAAGGTCCGTTAATTACCACAGATTTCTATCAGCCTTAACTAGAAACGGTGCGTTTATTCATCGTGCTCTCCACACAAGAGCAAAAGACACGATATCAATCAAATCGGACAAAAACGGTTCGTGGTATATGTGTAGCGCGTGATGAGAGACCAGAGGCGCGGATGAATTAGAAGCGTTTCTCTTGTGGAAAAATAAACTTTAACACGAGCGCTATCAACCTCGTCAAAATAGCGGATAGGTATTAGTATTTAGGTATTTTGTTTTTAGAAGTAGTTGGTTAAATGTATCTGCAAGAGTGTAGATGCTTTTGTGATATTAATGTTGAGTTAATTGAGATAAAAATGTGACTGTATATATTTATCTATTTATATCATATATTATCTATATCCTGTATATTATACATTGTCTATATCTATTATAGTGGATATTAGGTCTTTTGTTTTTAGAAGTACTTGGTTAAAAGTATCTGCAAGAGTGTAGATGCTTTTGTGATATTAATGTTGAGTTAATTAAGATGGAAATGTGACTGTACATATTTACCTATTTATATTACGTATTATCTATATCTATTGTAGTGCACATTAGGTCTTTTGGTTTTAGAAGTATTTGGTTAAATGTATTTGCAAGAGTGCAGATGCTTTTGTGATATCAATGTTCTGTTAATTAAGATGGAAATGTGACTGTACATATTTACCTATTTATATTACGTATTATCTATATCTATTGTAGTGCATATTAGGTCTTTTGGTTTTAGAAGTATTTGGTTAAATGTATTTGCAAGAGTGCAGATGCTTTTGTGATATCAATGTTCTGTTAATTAAGATGGAAATGTGACTGTACATATTTGCCTATTTATATTACGTATTATCTATATCTATTGTAGTGCATATTAGGTCTTTTGGTTTTAGAAGTATTTGGTTAAATGTATCTGCAAGAGTGTAGATGCTTTTGTGATATTAATGTTGAGATAATTGAGATAAAAATGTGACTGTTTATATTTATCTATTTATATCCTATATTATCTATATCCTGTATATTATATATTGTCTATATCTATTATAGTGGATATTAGGTCTTTTGGTTTTAGAAGTATTTGGTTAAATGTATCTGCAAGAGTGTAGATGCTTTTGTGATATTAATGTTGAGATAATTGAGATAAAAATGTGACTGTTTATATTTATCTATTTATATCCTATATTATCTATATCCTGTATATTATATATTGTCTATATCTATTATAGTGGATATTAGGTCTTTTGTTTTTAGAAGTACTTGGTTAAAAGTATCTGCAAGAGTGTAGATGCTTTTGTGATATTAATGTTGAGTTAATTGAGATAAAAATGTGACTGTATATATTTATCTATTTATATCATATATTATCTATATCCTGTATATTATATATTGTCTATATCTATTATGGTGGATATTAGGCCTTTTGTTTTTAGAAGTATTTGGTTAAATGTATTTGCAAGAGTGCAGATGCTTTTGTGATATCAATGTTCTGTTAATTAAGATAGAAATGTGACTGCACATATTTACCTATTTATATTATGTATTACTTATATCTATTACAGTGGATATTAGGTCTTTTGTTTTTAGAAGTATTTGGTTAAATGTATTTGCAAGAGTGCAGATGCTTTTGTGATATCAATGTTCTGTTAATTAAGATTAATTAAGATAGAAATGTGACTGTACATATTTACCTATTTATATTATGTATTATCTATATCTATTGTAGTGCATATTAGGTCTTTTGTTTTTAGAAATATTTGGAAGGCTGGGAGAGTGCAAATGCTTTTGTGATATTAATGTTGAGTTAATTGAGATAGAAATGTAACTGTGTATATTTATCTATTTGCTTTCATTAGTATTTATTGTTGAGATTGAGATTGATTGATTGAAGAACGAGTGAATGAATTTGTAATAGAAAAGTATATTGAAATAATTAAAGGTATAAATAAAAGTATAAGTTTATGCTGATTCAAATCCTTACTGTCTTAGTGTTACTAGATAATGGAATGATAGGGAGCACGTTCATACATTAATCGCAAAAGGGCATTGCCATAAAAGTTGAGCTTATAGCTTTGGCTAGAGGCTACAGGGAACACAAATAGAAACCTGTTTATTAGTTTCTTTGTTCCTAGACCTTGCAACCCAAAACATGATGTATATTCAAGGGTACAATAATATGCACCTTTTCTTATTTAGAATATTTCTGCGTAATAGCAGTCTGCAGGTCACGGATATACATAAATAAAGATGTAGAATTTTTCTTGAAGTAGTTACTTCAACATTTATTATAGTAAATATATTAAAGTACATTTTTAAACCTCTTTTACAAATTCGCTTAGAATCATTATTTTAATATCTCTATTTAATACTATAGCCTAAGCAATTAAATCCATATTAATTATATACCGAACAAGCTTCTCAGAAGATAAATATCGTATAATATTTTTATATTTTATTACTCCTGAGTGGGGAGGAGCATGATCGCGTCTATCATCACCTCCTTTTTTTCATCCGCCGCTAAAGATTAGTAGTTTTCGTTTATTGTCAATTTTTCCATTGGAATTTTATGTGAAATTTGGCTGAAGATATTTTTTTATGAAATTATACACAACATTGTAAAATATAAAAAATTCACCTATTATAGAATCTATTAATATCTACTAATAATTCAAGTCAAGAAAAGCAATATAAATGTAAATATAATAAATACAATTAATCTTCTATAATAGTTTAATTTTTTAACAAAACATTCACAGTTAAACTTCACATGACATTCTTTTTCATTTTCATTTGCAAATTATGTGCTTATAAGTTTTCAAGAGAAACCGGTACCATCCTATACACTTATTAATTATCTTGTATCTTTTTCGTGAAATTCCTCTAAATACAAAAACCACAAGATAAGAACGAAGGAAAAAACGAAGTCGATCGTCGACCAGCGTGGAATCGTGTCGTAATTTCCTTTCGATTCGCTATCGACATAAATTTCGATCAACACAACACAGATTCCGATGCACGTGCGTCCGATAACAAACTGACGTTTAATAGTAAAAAATTCGATCAAACACGCCTGTCTCCACAGTTGTCTCGCGTAAAATGCGAGCATCGCGAGACGACTCGCCCCATCGTTCACCCAAGTCAACTCGTTCAGAACGGTTGATTAATGAACGTGATTATGCAAAGTGGATCAGTATCTCTAAGTCGCTGGACCAGGCTTATCTCGTCGATGGCGACGCCGCGCTGTCTTCTGACGCGAATCCTGCAGCACCACTGATAATTAAGAACGTTGATTTGCAAATTTTCCTTTGGGTAAAAGTGACGCAACTTCCCATCAATTTCCTTTCTGAATTTATCTCTTGCTTTAAGAGTTGTTGGTTTAAAAAAAGATTCTGCATCTCAAAGTCAGTAACTTAAACATTAAGTCACTATAGTCTGAATCATATGCAGATATTTATATCATTGATAAATTCTTGGATCGCAACAGAAAGGAGTCCTTTTTTTTTAAAAAATGAATTGTAAAAGTATGTAAAGCATGAAATAGTCGTTGGTGTAGAAATTAATATACATGAATTAAGAAAAAATATGTATGAATATACATATTCCAAAATACAAATTCTAACTGCAGAAACTAATTGTCACTGAGGCCAGTCTAATCAAAATACGTTGATCTCGAATTTGTATATAATTAATTATATAATTAAGACCATCTACACTAACGAAGATAGTATACATTAATAGCATCCGAACAAATCGACATTTTGTAGCGAATAATCGTAAAAAGACGTCAGAGAACTGAAGCTTCCAAACTTAAAGAGATTAATGAAGCTTTCGAAAATTCGAAACCGATTTGGAGATCGTAGGGTCGAACAGATCTTAGCCTTGGCCATGTTTTCCAACGAGTATCGACTTAATTATTGATACTCGTTAATTCGATAATATATTTTTTTCCTTGTTAATTGAGGCGATGTAATTAGTACAAAAACATCGTATTATTCCAATTCGTATGGTTACCATTTCTATATCGATTTCTTTTTATCGTGACTTCTCAACTTCGATCGAAAGCTGAGAAATCTCTGGAAAACTATCAGCGGTTTCTAGATAAAAACCGTAAGAGAACGTCCGTGTGGAGAACCATGCATCAGAGTTTAATTATTACGAACCTGTTGGCATGGCGGCGACACAAGGATATCCGCAGATTGAGTCGCTTCTTCGGGATGACAATCTCCCTGTCGAGCTGCCATTCAGCTACTCGTCGGTGATCTTTGAGGACCTATCACGGAAACTGCTTCGTCATTGTCACCGGAAGTAGCGTGTTCGCGTCAGAAGCGGCTGAAAATCTCGATAAAATCAACCTACTCTACCGTTCTCATTGATCATTGCATTAAGTTTTGTTTTATTGCCTGATTAACGCTAACTATCAAAATAGTAAAAATAATTTATAATTTTTCATAGAAATTTTGTAAATCTACAATAATGTATTTTGGGGTTTGAATAATTTTCTTCGTAAAATACACTTGCTTATGAAGGTATTCGAACACTTATCATAGAAAACTTTTGATCACCATAAAGAGTAAATAGTATTTGTGACATCGGTTTTCTCAATTTTCCAATTTATGCAATTGATCAGTAGATAAATTATTGAAATATCGAATACGTTTATTCTGGAAATATCGAGTCACGAGTATCCTGAAACATAAAAATACAAGACGTATCGATGACTTTATCGATTCTATCAATTTTGCTCGAAATCGTAGCACGAAATTTCGTTTTCGTATTCCATGACCAAATATTGAATACGTTTATTCTGGAAATATTGGGTCACGAATGACCTAAAACATAAAAATACGAGGTCATATCGATCGCTTTGTGTCTCTTGCTATTCTTATACCAAAGAAAAAGGGCATTCCACTAATAAAAATCGTTGACCAAGTAAGAGAAGCAAGAAGATATTTACAGCAATAGAACGTGACCACTCAAGAGGAGATCACTAAATCAGAAAAACGAAAGGACGTGGTCAGAAAGGTGAGAGTAAACAAGATGAACCTTAATGCCACAGCACGCTACTTATTTTCATTTTCACTGGCTCAGGCGGAAGCGATTTGCCCCGTAACGAAGTTAACACATTGTCCATTGATAATATGGCAATTACTGGATTTAATATGCACAGCTGTACAATCGTAAACGTCGACAACGCGAACGTGCGTGGGAGATATCTCAATGAAGATACGTGGTTTCAATGAAATTCAAAACACAACGTTATCCTATATACAATACAATATCATTTAATACAACGTAATACAATAATTCTATATAATATAAACGACGTAAAATATATGACACAGAAGGTAGTAAAATGGCAAAGAATTTGGAATGAAAAATTTAGAAAATAATTATTTCTTTGTCATCGTTGAGAAACATCTTACCTAACGCAATAAAAGAGTAATTCATAAATAATTCATTTTACCTACGAACCGTGAAAAGGTACGTTGCCTTACGGAATGTTAAACGAAGTCCCCGTGAAACGTAGAGAGATCAAAGGTTTCTCAAACGTGTATCGCCAAGGTAATTTCAAAATTACGATATTATATTACACGGTGGTAAACACACACCGTACGACTAAATAGAAAATCAACGCGTTGGCAATCTCGACGGGAGATCTTGCAAGCTCGAGGTAAAATCGAAAAGTAGAAACAAACGACTGAGAGAGATGAAAAGAGAAGACGTTGGCGAGGAATGAAAGCAGAGTGAGGAACCACGAAAGACAAGTATCAGGAAGAGATGCCTGGTTGTGCAGCGTAGGAGCAACGGGAAGAGGCGAACAAGGAAGCCGTGGGGAGGTCGTAAGAAGGCATAACGAGGAAGAAAGAATTGAACAAGAACGGTAAGGAGCCAAGGAGTCACACGGTGTTCCATAGGCATAGCGGATCTCGACGTAGCGGTAGATACTTTCAGATAATACTCTTATTTACATAGGTAGGTGCATAAATGAAAAGCAATGCGATGCATCGGAGTGCGCATATGGCCGACGAGTTATACATATCTGGGTAAGTGGATGCAGGCCCGTTCCTGAACCCACTTTAAGCTCTTAACGACGATTATTTTCGATATCATGCAGATTACCTGTGTTAATAATGCGTTTCTTTAATAGATCCGCGCGTTTAATTGCTTACAATGGACCACCCGTTCGATGCAAATCGCTTACTCGGTTGATATGGATCATTTATTAATAAATGTACAGTAGTCTTGGATATTTAAATATTTTATAATATAAATAAATAAAATTTTTACCTTCTCTAATGCTTCTAGTGGAACTTGGAATTACAAATATCCTGTTATTTAAAGTGTACTCCACATATTGATTCTTTCAGGAATATTTGTACACCATTTTTATATCATTTTTATATGATAGCAGTTGTACGGTGATACGAACTGAACAGCAAATATAAATATTGTAAAGATAGATAGTAAGAAAAGGAGCAAACCTGTCTTATGTAGGTAAGCTTCATAAAATTGTAAAAGAAGATAGGAGGAGGAGTAACAAGAAAATATTAAACAGATTCTTGAAATTCTTTCCCATAACAGGAATGTTCGAAAATACAGAATTTAAGATAACTGTTTTCCATTTATGACACAGTATGTTAGGTAGCATTACATTCGTTGTCATTTGTTTCTGATTATTGGTGCTGTAACTGTTTAAGGCAGGCTACAGATTACAGGAAATGAACTTGCACTACTTCCAAAATAAATGATTATGCAATGCCATTCATTAACGAAACCTCAATTGATTAAAACAAACGAATATTTTAAGTTTAAATTGAAAACTTTTTATATTAATAAATTCTATAAATGAAAGTTTATGAATAATTTATAAATAAATTTATAACTAAAAAGTTCACGTTAAAGTGTCTGTAAATTCTTCGTTTTCTCAATTTTTTCACAAAATGGATTTACCACTCAAAATATATGGCCCAATTAAGATAAAATTTAGTACAATAATGCAGAAAATACTAACCATTTACACATATAAAAGCCACATAAAACGATGGAATGTATTTGCAGAAGATCACTTTGTTCCATTCATTTATTGACGTAAGTCATAACAAATTTTATGTTTAAATATTTAATATCGCACGTTTAAAATGGCGATGTGAATTGAAAATCTCGCTTTTAAAATGACGCTTTTACCCTTTTCAAACGCTCAAGACATTCTTCCAAAAGAAATTCATCACCGAATTGCAGCATTTTACGGTAATAAAGTTACAGATGAATCATTGATCAGACGATGGGTGTGTGAATTCAGTAGACAAACTGTATGTGATCACAGTTGTGATTACGCCTGTCTCTCATTACAGAGGAGCTCAAGAACGTGCCTGCCACTTCATTGCAAATCATTTTTCTTTTTTCTTTTTTTTTTTTTTGCAGAACTCGAAGAGTTTTCTGGTCGATAATCGTTTCAGAAGAAACGATGATTTAAAGGACTGCGTAAGACGATGGTTATGCGAACTGGCAGTGGAAATGTATGAATGAAGGTAATATGCAAAACTCGTATAACGTTAGGACAAGTCGATACAAATGATGGTGATCCAAATCGAATTTAAACTTGGAAAATCACACCGTGAGTTTAGCTAAATTGCGCTAAAATTGATATAAATTTCTCAAGGAAGTTGAAAAACCGAAGAAAAATTCTAAACGATATATCGCATTAAACAACGTTAGCAACATTCACGCTTACAAATAGGCGATTAGTTTCATTAATTAAAACAGCAATAGCAAACTGTCTAAGAGGAAATAGAGCAAATATCGCCGTTGCATATTCGTGTGCCTATGGAAATATTTGAAAAAGGAAACTAATTTTTATTGAAATGCCAACAACTTGATGAAATGTAAAGCCTAACATCGTTTACGTTCATCTAGTTAAGTTCTCGTTCAGTAAATCGATTGATTATTACCTCGCTATTTCCTTCCGCGAGGGAATTCAGGGATTTCGTTGCTTTATTTTCACCGCGATCTCGAGTAACAAGTTTCTTCTCCTGGAGAAGCTTCAATTTTCTACAAAAGGAACAATTATTTCGTTGATTTGCACAGTTCATAATCAACAGCGTTAACTGTCACTTAAGATAATGATAGTCGCGAATGACTCACAACCTTCGATTAAGCAAATGTTACAACTTATCAAACATACGGCTAATTATGTAATTGCAAGCCGCGTTTACCTTCTGGCCTTCGCTGGTTACTAGGATTAAAAAGCTCCTTTCTCGGCTTTTATACGTTGCGTGCTTCGTGGAACTTGTATTTTATACCTTGGTACTTGTTTTAATTTTCTGCACGGAAGAATAACAGGTCGTTGAGGAAACGGATTATTCTCAGAAAGATCTACAGTCTTCGACTATCGACTATCGAGTTACAGAAAATACTTATCATTCTCAACTTTTTCAGTTTTTAGGCAAATTGTCAGGTATGGGGGACAGCAGCAATGAGCCATATAAACAAAATAGAGGCAATACAAGCTAAAATTCTTAGAACAATAGTAAACGCGCCATGGTACGTTAGAAACGAGGATATACGGAAGGACCTGGGAATACCAACGGTCAAGGAAGAAATTAGCAGATACGCAGAAAAATACAAAGAAAGAATAGTAACACACCCAAACCGGTGAGCTGCAGAAACGATCAACACCTCAAACATGGAAAGAAGACTGAAAAGGAAACACCTCGCAGACCTCACAAAGGATATAACCTAACAAACACGAAGATGGTATCCCGCTGGGGGTAGCCACCCACATGATAATCAAACAATTAAAAAATTCTACCAAATGTCCAAATTGGACAAATTGAGAATGAAAAGAATTAAATAAATAAAAAAAAAAAAAGATTGTCAGGTGTGAGGAAACTTTATATGGCATAGCAAAGTTTATTAATTACCAGTATCTAATTTGTGTTTATTTCCCTTGTCTCTATTGCCATTCATTATAAACATTACGTACTTAACTTATGCAAATATTTGTTTGAATTTTTGTTTTCTAATCGAGTAACGTTATGGTCGAGAATGAGTTCATAAAGGATGTGAGTAGGTTCTAATCATTCTGAATGATATCCAAGTTGGATGAATCGCCTAGCTATGAAAATATTTACCAAAGTATATGTCGGAGATGAAAGGACATCGGGGCCTTTCTTTTGGAAAGTTTGGGAAGGTCCCCATTACTTTAGTCCAGAATTTTTATTATAGCTGTACTTAAATATCAAAACTAAGAAATAGTTGTTTATGATCTAATCCGAGTATGGGTGTCCGAGAATTATGACAGTGGGCTTGGGCTCGAAGTGACCTAACGGGTCGCTGAATGTAGCCACGGTGGCGGAAGGGACATGTACCTGACAGAGGTACGGAGTAATTAAATAGCTCTCCTTAAAAACAAAGATTGACCCGAGGGGTACAGAGAGGTACGAAGAGGAGTATATAAGGGCAGTCTCACTTGGACTGAGATTCAGTCAGATAAGTTCCACTTGTACTGTGGACAAGTACGTTGAGACACACCCGAATCGTGGATCAGTAAGTTGAGTTCGACTTAGACTGTGGCAGAAATCGCATTCGTCATCCCGTTGACCGTGGATTCGTTATCGAACCTCAATTCATTGCCATCAACATCTCGATTATTTAATTACTTATCCTATTACTTGTTACACCCTGTAATAATCACATTTGTACCAGTAAAATATCATTTACAGTACATACAACGATGGCCAATAATAACCCGACATATATATGTCGGAGATGAAAGAACACAGGAGCCTTCCCTTTGGAATTTTGGGAAAATCCTCTAATACTTTAGCCTACATTCTATCATAGCCGTAATTAAGCAATCGTTGTCACTCGATCCGATTGTATTTGTTCGAGATTTGTGACAGTGGGATTGGGCTGGAGGTGACACAACTGGTCGCCGAACGTAGCCACGGTCACGGGATGGACGTTTTGCCTGACGGAGGTGTGGAGTGGTCGTATGGTTCTCCCTAGAAACGTGGTTGTGGCGGCATACGGCCTCGAGAACGGGCCTAGCCACGTGTGATTTTGCCTCGGAGGTGTCAATATAATGGGACACACGTTGTATTAATGACCAAACTGCAGGCAGAAACTGCCTAGCAACGATGATTGGAACTTTCGCGATGCTTCCAACCAGTATATAACGAACGAACGCAATCGTAAAGGGAGGAAAATTTTCATCGGTCTATTCTTCGTGCGATCGCCTCGGAAAGTTACACATGGAGCAGCATATACCGAGCGTCCCAGCAAACGTATTTTGTGCTTCAAAGTATTCTACGTTTAGTAAAGAGTTATCCCGTTGACCGTGGATTCGTTATTGAACCCGCGAACATTGTCGATAGCATTTGGCGTGTCTAAACACCACGTTTACTCGTCAAACTCTGTAAAAAGTCACATTTATACCTGTAAATATAATCTCTGTTGTACAAAACGATGGCTAATTCGAACGAAGAATCGTTACGCGCACTAAATTCCAACGATAACCCGACATATATGTAACGAATATTCTTATTCAGACAAAATTTAATAGATGATATTGATCCAAATCAAGAGAAATTCAGACCTGGAAAATCACACTTAAAACTTACCTAATTGCGTTAAAATTGATATAGATTTCTCAAGGAAGTTGTAAAACAGAAAGAAGTCGATCCAATTTCATCGTCACCGAATGAAATCCGCATTAAATTTCGTAGTGACGGCACCGTCATAAATTAAAGGGTAAAGGCAGTACCGGAGCGCAGTCTTTAGCCGGAGGGCGGTCATTTTACACCTTTGCTGTTGTTTCCCAGCATTGTTGAGGACATTCTCGGTTTCTTGCCTAGAGGATACTTCTTACTATTTCGACGAGAAACTGTCCAGCTTATTGCGCTCGTTTCTTCGAAATGGAGTAAATAAATCCATACCCAGGGTGGTCCTCAAAAAAAAAAAAAAAAAAAAAAAAAGAAAAAAAACAGTAATTCTAATTGCATTTTCAAAACTTAAACACGTGAAAAATATTTTTCTAATTCTCTTTAGATCTCCCACAGACTTTATACAGTCTAACAAAGTAATCATTTATAAGTAAGAAATTTTCTACGAGTTACGAATCTACTGCAACTTCAAACCTTCAGAAGTTAATTCTGTTTGAGATAAAGTGTCCTTAAAATCTTAGTTCAGTTGTTTACTGTGATCGCACCAATAAATTACTTTTACTATGTAAGACGTTTCCTGCTCTCACAATTATATACAGTGAGAGTCAAAAGCAAATATACACCTTGAAGACACAAAATTTATTCGAAAACTATTACGCATACATTGATTGCATTGAAAATTGATTGAAATATATAAAGTTCCAGTACAAATTAATAATAAAAATAAAGTCAACATTATACAAACCTTATTTTTGTAAGGTGTATATTTGAGACACAAAGGAGAGAGAAGAGAGAGGAAAGAAAGAGAAACGATGAATACGTCGATGATTCGAGGATTTTGCGGGAAGAGTTAACAGTATCGAGGCGATTCTGATGCGACTGGCTACTAGCGGCCGTACCCACGCCGTCCGTTCTATTTCTCCGGAAGAAAGAACGATCGAGCGAATAGCAACCGTGAAATCGCGATACGTCTTCGTGTCCGTAAAGAATGATTAGAGGACCGTGGGCCCATCTACGCGATCGTTTTCACAAGACACCCGGAGATGTTGTTATTTTATTTCCTGTAATTCGTCTTTGCGTATTTTCTGACTCCTCTGTCGAATCGATGGCTGGTCAAACTCGAACCGTTATTTTCTCAGGGGTGTTTTATGATTAATATTAGATTGTTGCATACTAATTAATAATGTTGCCTTTTTACATTTCACAAATATTTTACATTTATGAAGCATTCGATAGTTGTTTTCATTTATTTATTATATTATTAATTATTTCGAAACATTCATTATACAGCAACCTAGTAGTTACTTGCATATACATAAGTAGTAAGTTTTGTTAAAATAATTGAAAGTCAAATCTTATCTATATCTTATCATATTATAATTTATAAAGATTGTTCCGAAGTCAAAGTTGAAATTTAAGAGAAATTCTTCAGTAAATGACGAGAGATAGCCATGTTATGCACAAGAGTTTTTTCATGTTGTAACAATATGGAGCTCTTAGTAGATGAACACACCAGAGAGAAAAACGCAAAAGCTATGCCAACACGTTTTTCCTCCGACACGTGCGTACGTCTGCGCTCTTCCGTTCCGCAATTTATTCGGAATGCTGTCTTAGGCGCCACCTTGGGTGTTTCTTACGCGAAACGCCAACGAAACGTATACTGAGCGAGTCAACTCCACATTCTACCCTAGCAATTTCTTTCTTCGTGGTATTATTGTGTAATACCATTTAAAGTCTTACATTCGTTACTTTAGGACAAAGAAAGTAAAGTATGCGGTTCAAGTGAACGCATAGCTGTAAACAAGTTCCCCGAGCCTCATTGTGCTTTATTTAAAAGATAATATTGAGAATCAGTAGCGCAAGAAGCACAGTATTTGCTCAAGTAAAACAGGATTATCTTCTTTTTACGAGTATGGCATTTATTGCCATTCGTATCCCGTTAGTTCTATTAAATTTAATCTAGTTATCCTATAAAATATTCTTTTTATTTTACGATACAAGGATCGTAACTGTAACGTCTTAATTAAACTAATAAACACAAATAACATCGAATTACATAAGTGTATAATATGAAATTCTCTAGTAATTCTTGTGATCAAACTAATGATACAACTCGTGCATTAACATAGATATAACTTCTTAAGCATTTCTGGCAAATTACATTGTTCAAAAATGCACGAAATACGTATAATCCTACACAAAAATATATAAAATATCCAAAATACAGTATTTATTATAATATCTATCGAAACAAATCTTCCCTTACATTCTGTTTCTTTAATTGTAACAAAACTCTTCGCAAAACTGTTCACAAAAATGTAATCCTACACTATTATCTGCAATCTATTAGTAAATATAAAATATATGCATGAGATTTGAATGCACCAGTTTACTGGTAGATTATCGTTCAAGTAAACTGAAGAAACAAAAACCAAAATCAAATATCAAGCATCATCGCTGCATCTCGTGACAAAATAAAACGTCACGTTGCAATCAATTCGATACCTTGACTTTCTCCCATTCTTCCATTGTAATACGCGCGGTAGGTTTTATGGACACGCGTAATTACTCGATCAACGTGGCTAGCGCGAAGGTGTCGAGATTCCGGGCGCGCGATAAAGCCGCGTCCACACGAAACGCCGGCTGAACGGAGCCGTTGTACGCGGGGGATCGAGAAGAACGAGCATGTGGGTGAAGGCTGCAGTAGCGTGGAGGGCTCTCCAGGATGTGTCGAAAGTGAAACCCAAGGCCCCCGTAGCAGCGTCGTGTTCACGCTGGGCGAGGAACGCCGCGTTCGTCCTCGACGCGCTCGATCATTGTTTTAAACTGAGATCGATCTTCTCCTGAAAATGTGACCGTGAAGAGCGTCCAACTGGAAACATCCCACCCTTTCATTGTCTAACAAACATCGTTGTCGTTGTTTTTGCCTGTATTCGCCTTCGAACGCGTGCTTCCTTGCTTCGATAGATCCTTCTTTCTATTATCCTTTTATTTTGTACGTTTCGTCTTATCGATATCATTCATTTATCTGTTTACGCCTTTCTTCAATTATCTGATACTTTTATCTCCTTATTTTTTAAATATTCAATGTTATTGAATTTTCCTACATTTTTGATCCTCCTAAAATTTGTTTACTCTTAATGTGAATATCGTAGTCATCAGAGTCTTAAGAAAGGTATCGTGCTTCGCTTTGGAAATTTTGATCATGTTAGAATGATTCAAGGATGAGTATACATGTAATTCCTTGGTTTAGTGTTGAAGAACGAGGTCTGTAGGTTATCTGTGATGTGATCTATTATTCGTAGTTAGAGTATGTGTATGTACATAAAAACTTCTCTATTAGCAAGTTCTTTGAGAGAAGCTTAAACATGGTAACACAATCTTACATATTTCTTATTATTTAGCTTTCTTGGTCGACGGAAGAAAACACGTTAGAATGGAGCAAACTACAATAAAGAAGAGTTATAGTATTTTGAAAAAGAAACACGTTCGACAGCGGGAGAAGGCAACTTACGTAATATCAAGCACGCCAACTGGATCATGGGTGCCAAGCATCCTTGAGCCAACAAAATTGGGAAGAGAAGGTTCCCAACCACCGACCCTATTCTTCCGACTGACATCACCAGACTCACTGCGATCGCTCTAATTTTAATGGAAGATTTTAATTTAATTTTAAATTCTGAATTTTATGTTCCTATGGTAATACCTTAGTTAATATTATTATTTAATTGATACTATTGTTATATTTCACCTTAGAGAAGTTGGAAACATAATGACGGTTGCAGCAACAATTATATTTAGGGTAGTGTTTGTCAATCCGATGAACAAACTCGTCAGAATTAGTGTTAGTAATGTGTCAGACGACCAGTTCAGACAAACTATACATATGAATGCTACTCCGTAAGAAATATCTGTAATCATACGTTAATACTATGAATTAAGCGCGTAATGTGTAAATATAATACAATAGCGTATAATACACTAATTGGCGGAATACTGATTATTGGTATTGTATAATGTACAGTGAAAAATTTGAGGATCTTTTGTAAGAAAGATCGCAAAGAAGAACCGAAACTGGGAAAACTTCTTGTTTCCGATTAATATTAATATTTACAAAATAGCTGAAAATGAATGATCTTTCGTACAAAAGCGAAATTATTCAACGTGTGTCATAAACAGTTAGGATAATCGAGATTTTACTGTAATTAGACTATCGTTATAAATACTTACACAGTAAGATTTTGTATTTCAAAATATTCAGTAGAAAGCTACTCAATAAAATAAGAATACCTCCAAAGGCAGTTACAACGATCGTATTCACATAAACAGACTCACTCACGACAATCTAGAAAATTCAAAGAACATTACGTAATCAGAGAAACACAAGGAGGAATAAAATTTACTGAGAGGGATGATGAAAAAATATTTGCTAAGTAGGCTGCCCCACGTTTGTACAGTTCACGTTCTCCTCAATGGCTGCGGAAGTTTCGTCTACGACAGAGAAGAAATCCAAGATCTCACAAAATGTCGATTTATGATCTTCTGTTAGATTGTGATTCACTGGATCAAAATTTCCTAGTATCGTGAAAAGTTGGGGTTGCCACATACGAATCGTGTTAGTTCTGTGAAATGAAAAACGTAAAAGAATTTACTTAATATCAACTTGTATTCTCTTCTTCTATGGAATGTCGTCCTTTGATAAGATTGTTTCCTCACTAACGTTTCGTTTTTACGATTATTGTTTTCATATCAGTCTTGATAAACGTCACCTCTCGATTTCTTGGCGTTTACGTCTTTTACTGAGCACAGCAACGCGACGTCAGTATTTATAGATAAAGCAAATAAGGTCGTTCGTCACGAACATCGTCATTCTGACAAAATGAATCGATTAAAAATTTCATTCTACTAACTACTTTTTAACAACAACCCATTTGCAAAGTTCCTTCTAACATTATTACCGATCACGTTAATTGTGTTTGCTCCAAAGATAATGTAATATTAATTCGGCCGAAACATTAAAAAGAATTACTCACGTGTACATTGAACCAAATTGCATGACTGTGACCAAGAGAATTCGATTTAAATGCGGAGTAAAGAAAATTGCCTTCTTCTCTATTTTTCCATCGTAGTCGTTATCACTTCCTTCTTTAGCAAGTTCATTTTCTAAATGTTGTATCTTAAACAGAAAACATTGACACTGTTGATGAAATCTTTTGCTAAAAAAAAATGTATTATTTAATATGTCCATCGCATTTCTAAAAGGATGATTGTAAGGTTTTTTGCAGCACTGTTCACACTGACATTCTTGCGATGAATGATCATTCCTAGAAACTAGCTAACACCAGTAGAAAAATTTCATTAACACGTTGACTGCCAGACGAATTTTCCATAGTTTGCCCAAGGCGCCGACGTGAACTTTTCATTATGCGATGCATATTATGTTGAAATATTATTTGCAGCAAATAAAACGAGTTATAAAATCATGCTCGAAGCATTTTTCGTGGCGAGGGCCACCGATGACCCCCACGACATTGTAGATAATTACTGCGATTGTCCTTTTTTCAAACAATCGTGCTATGTACTTTTAATATTTGCTGCATCCGCCGGTCACCGGTGACCCCCATGCCAGTCAACGTATTGATATATTTATTTTAGATATCAAATAAAGAAAAATATAATAATATTTCGTAGAACATCACAAAAGATTCGGACATATGTGGATTAAATTATTTAAACGCTGAATAAATTATTGAAACTTCTCACCGGATATTCTTCCGCGGATTTTCCCGTGTTGATGCTATAAATCGTCTTGAAAACTTTCAACGCATCCTCCATATGACCCTGTGACATGAGAAATTTTGGACTTTCCGGAAACAGGAAGAGACAAATAACGCCGATCAATATTGGTATTCCACAGACGGAAAGAAAAAGTCTCCAGGAATTGTAGACAAACGCACCGTCCCACAGGACGATGGACCAGCGTTGTGGAATGATGATGAACGCCAACACTACAAGATTTAGTGATCTGGCATATAAACAAGCGTTTTATCTTGATGTCAAGTCGCATATACCACACCTGCGCTTACGATATTTCCAGATGTAATGGCAAAACCGACGATCAATGAAATTCTTCCTCTTTCTTTTTTTCCATAAAATTCGGAAATGTAGGCCACGATGGAAGCATGGGGACCGCTTATTCTAACGTAAAATAACTATTACACTGTGCGTATTCAGGCATTTGTGAGAAACTTAAATGTAAAAAGTGATTTAAATATTAAAAGAAATTACTTTCTAATATTTTATACCTGTTGCAATATCTTATAAATGAAACAAGTCTTTATTCAAGTCCTAATTGTTTAATTACGTCAATTAAAATTTCACCTTGCATTGTTATCCGTAATCCAATAGTTATTTTTAATAACTCGAATTGATAATTAAAGGTTCAAATAATTTCTCTGTTATAAACTCACATGAAACCACTAAGGAATTTCAGAGATACAAGCATCCAAAAATTCTGTGAAAACCCTGACAGGAAGTTACAAATACTATCAGCTATATAGCCATAAAGAAAAACGGCTCTCCTGCCTTTAGCATCCGCTATGTAACCCCATAGAAAACCACTAGAAATCATTCCTAAAAGTTTCAAATAAATGCCTTTAACATACATTCTTATGGACACTAAGATTTTAGATTTAGCGTACTAGTTGGCCCTGTTCGAGCAGAAGAAAAATAAGAACAGTCTGTAGCGACCAGTAATATTGATTTAATCAAGTAACTAGTCGCTCACGTGATTGACGTTAACTACATACTTATACAGTATATAAAATAACGTTAATCATGGTATTTACTTGTGTAAACAAATATATCAAGGAATGGACTTGCGATCATCGCAACAAAATCTTTTTGAAAGAATTACAGTACAAACCTAGGTATATGATGGCATTTAGCACACCCTTCTGAAAGAATGTCATTTGCAAATCGCATTCTGCAGAGGGAAGAATCATCGCTACACTGGAACTGTCGATACTGGTTGCCCATGATACTGGAATAATCGCCAGTAGGAGAAGATATTGAAATTTTCCATAACCAGCTGCGTCAATGGCTGTCTCGAAATTCGCAGACTTCTTCGTTCGACTCGCTTCATCTATTCAGCGTGCATTAGACAAAATATCTTTTAAGAAGCATCTGTTTGAACGATAGAACGATACGATTAAATAAATTGTTCTCCACGAGAAAAACTTACTTGAATCTTTTCTATGCCCTTTGGTAAGCTTATCCGGAACAGCAATGATGCTAATTCTATGTGGCATTTTTATAATTTTCCACGCCGGTCGTAATTTTTATGCGTACTAGATGATTTCTACTATGGGCCTTCCTCTGAATTTTGCATCTATCAGTGTATACGTTTTTCTATTTCACTTTGTCGGAGAAATGTGCCGGAGATAGCAACATGCGTCTCCTAAAACCGCTTAAATTAAACGAACTGATTAAAGCCATATAGAGTGTTGCCGTAACACGTGCACTGGCTCAGATATTCACAAACAGTTTTATCTTTTATGTAAATAACCGTCAGCAGTTCATCACTGGCATTGCATATCGAATTAAAATATAAATCGATCGATCTACTAAAGAATAATAAATGTTATAAAAGAAATCAGCGGTTTGACCTATCTCAGCATATTAACATTCGTTAATTATTTTTTTCCATATTTTTTCATTAAAATTAATTTGACATACGTGCAGAACTCCAGTCTGGCAATTAAATATTTATACTACACTAATTGAGAATATTTTTACATTATTTTTACGAAATATACATAAAGTGGAGATAACTTCTGAACATTTATTTAGATTGGATGACAGTACAAATAGAACTAGCACGAACGTAATATAAGCCAGCATCGCGCAACTCGCGAGGCTTTAATTATACAATTATCTTTTTGCTCTTGCACGACAAGTTATTAGGGCAAAATCCATCGGGTTTAAACAGACGATTTTATCGATTAAATTATTCTTTTCCGTTCTCTGAATTCGCTGTTCGAAAAGAGAGCAAGAATAATATAATATAAAGAAATATCAAATATTTTTAATTCTTATTATTTTCTTTCATTTTATTAATCATTCTTCCTCTCCTTTCTTGAATGACTGATTCGTCAATTGAAACAACAATGCTCTTGCACTTATTCTTGCAAACATTACAAAAGAACACGTTACATTTTCTGCGCCACCTTGAAAAAGATGATTTCAACGACCTTTCTCGCTTATCGGAGATCATTTTACGAAACATATCTAACGATTGTGTCATATAATGATATGGTAAATCATAGAACATATCGTATGACAATAAAAACATGTTTAACTACGTCGCGTTTGTTCAGATAAGTTTTCCTTTCATGTGGAATAGAAACGCATGGAATTTTTGAATCTATCAAACTGTTCAAATAACAGCTCAAACAGGTCTATAAATTAAATACTATAGAGAAGTGATGATGTTATAAACACTGTTTCATATGATTTACGATTTACGTCATCTTCTTGCGATGATTCTTCTTATAAAGGTTTAAATTGAATATTGATCCTGGGCTTATATAATCGATCAGTCAGGCTTCTAAGAGGCTCAATTGTATCATAATCAAGGCAGAGCAAGAAATCGCATATTTTTCGAAATCAATTTCCTCGGAGCAAGAGGAACAGAGCAGGAAAACGAGAAGAACGCTTTGTTCGCTGTAATTAGCAATGCAGTTAGTTAACTTCGCGTTAACGATCAACAAATTGGTGGCCATTCCTTTTAACTCGTGGTAACTTACACGCTTCGCGTACTTTGACAGCAGCTTTTGTTCCTTTGTCTTGCGACCGATACAGGAAATATCATGTCCACCCTGACCTTACGTCCGCGATACCAGCCAGATACTCGTCGAAAACGACCGAAACTCCTGCGAAGCTAACGGCCATTGTCTTCACGGGAATCTCGATTGGCGATGGTCAAAGAATCCAAGTAATCGTAAAAATTCCATCGTTTCATAGATTTATTGTCAAATTTCTACTCCTTCCTTTTCTTCATTTCTTAAAACAATTATTTCCTATTGGATACTTGATGCTCCTTTGATAGCCGTTTTGATTAAACGACTCGTAACAAGAACGGCCCTTGTCCATGTTTGCCTTTTTCTCAGGAAATTGGAAGAATACTGACATCTTTAATTGTTAATTAACACTTACATTTTATATTTTTAACATAATATTCACCGTATTATACAACTACATTGTGAAACCTCGATAGAGGTTGCTCTTGTAGAACTGTTTAACTTTGATTTGACAATAAATAAAGACAAAATATTTTTCATAATCCGTATATGCTAGGTGCATTATTTTTCTTTTTATTTATTTTATTTAAATTTTACAATTTGTCCAGTAGGACATTTGGTAAAATATTATAGCTTAGAAAATAAAAATATAGCACGTGGATGGTTACCCCCAGTGGGGTTCCATCTTCCAGGTTGTTTATTGTATTTCTATTGTGAGGTCTGCGGGATGCTTCTTCTCCAGTCTTCTTTCTATTATTGTTTTATTCGTTTCAGCAACCAGCTGGTTTATATGTGTTACAAGTCTTTCTTTATACTTTTTTACATATCTGGCGATTTCCTCTTTGACTGTTGGAATTTTTAAATCTTTTCGTAGGTCTTCATTTCTGACGTACCATGGAGCGTTAACTATTGTCCTTAAAATTTTTGCTTGCTCTGTTTCTATTTTACTTATGTGACTCAATGCTGCCGTCCCCCATAGTGGGACTCCGTATGCCCAGATTGGTTTGATTATTGTTTTGTATATATTTAGTTTATTCGTCGTGTTTAATTTAAATTTTCTATTGATTAACCAGTACGTCTGCTTCCTTTTTTCACGTATTCTGTTTATTATTGATTTTATGTGATGTTTCCACGTAAGGTGTGTATCTAAATGTATTCCTAGATATTTGATTTGCTTTGTTTGAGCTATGTGGGCGCCGTTCAGTTGGATACCTGGTGTTTCTCCTTTTCTAAGTGTAAATGTTATGTGGTTGCACTTACTGGTGTTCGCTTTTATTTGTTTGTTTTGTAGCCACTTTTCTATTTTTGTAACGTGTTCTTGTAATAATGCGGCAGCTGTTTAGGTGCATTATTGCCTAAAAGAGAAAAAATTTGCAGAGAGTCGTTTCTGTTACAAGTCCCTCAATCGTCAAACATTATCCAAATCTAAAATAAAATATACATTTTCACTTTTTCTCTTTAATATGAAGTCTAATTAGTTTCGAAACGGCAAGTCTTACCAATATCTATTTACCCAGTTTATGCGAGTCCGCATTCTAGGAATCATCGCCTGTAAACATGAAATCTGATAGGCGGTTAATGAAATTTATCTTTAGCTCTTCGTTACCGTGATCATCGGCTCGACAGAATGCCTCTGTCAAGTATATTATATTAAATACGCTATTTTATACTCGCAGCGCATAATTATCTATTACCTCTTTGATCTTTATTCAAACACCGTTACATACCAATATACCTTATACATCAGTTGATCGAGGAGTAAAATATCAAACATAAATATTATCAATACATTCTACGTATAACAATCAGAAACAAAATCATTTGATTTTATCTTCCATGTGAACTCTGATCAACTTCCGGAAAACCATTAGTCTTATTCGAATCCGTAGCAGAAAGACATTTGTCGGACGAAAGCTGTTGTTGGTTCTTCATCCGTTGCTTGTTGTAGTCATGGCTGGCTTCTCTCGCCTGTCGATATTCCAACGAGCTCATGTACTCCGTCACCTTGATCGCGAAAGAGGGAAAAGAGTTACAAGGTCAGGCCGTATCGTAAGAATACAAAGCTCGTCTCACCGAACTAATTAAAGTTTCCTGTTTTTAAGGCTCGACCGAATCGACGTTGCGTGACAAATGGCCTGGTTTTTAGGCTGTTCGAACGATTTCTGGTAGATGCGACGCCAGAAACGAGAAACACAACGCATAATATTGCAATACATACGTATTTGCACGGATAACCACGTCTATAGTTGACCCTTTTACCGAAGTAGGGTCATTGTTGATTAGATATCGACAGCTTAATAATCGAGCTGATTGATCTCGTAACACTGGTACGGTCAATCAGCACGGAATACGCGGCTTAATGCGAAATAGCAAGAACACGTTTGATCGACAACACATAGGGAACGATACGTTCTTTCCTTCTTTTCTCCTTTACCGTTCCTTTCCTTTTCGTGGGTACTATCTATGTTATACAGGATGTTTGAGAAAATCGATGCCGAATTTCAGAAGTATATAGTTCTGATTAAAACAGAGAAAAGTCTTAATAAGCTTCGGATCAAACATCATTAGTTTCGTTAGGTATGTATAAGACTTTTTCAACTGCGAGATTGTAAAAGCATAAGAAACTTCATTGCATGTTTATCGTGCGTAAATCATTAGATTAAGCGTAATAAACACATCATTATTATATAATTGTACTGATATCGCTTATTGTTGGTAACAGCAATAAAATAATAATACTTCTCACTTTGGTATTATAGCAATCGCGCGCTTATATTTCACAGTTATATCATAATTTACTTTCACGTTATTCGGTCAATTGCAATGAGAAAACATGCTGATATGACTGTTACAGTGAATGGATATCATATCGAACATCGAACATACGGTAGCTCATGAAATTATTTGTATTATGTGTGTTACATAAAACACTTCAAAATTTCCTTGTAATTAAATATCTTGTACCTTCTACATACATTTTCAGATTAATGTCAAATTTTGTCAACATAATCATGACAGTCACATCTCATTATACTGCCAATGGAATTTTAAAATATTTTATACGATACATACAATATATAATTCTATAATTTTTTCTATCATTTTTCATAAGTCACTGTATGCTATAGACAGAGATAAATAATATGAATCTCGCTTATGGAAACGCCGTATAAATTCCTCGTTGGACTCATACTTATTAAATTTTACTATATACGTACTCCTGAAGTTTGAAGCTAACTTTCAGAAACATCCTGTATGGATAACTATTGCGGATCTACCCGCGTACCTATACGAACATTATCGCGTTTTTCGGTTTAATTCGCATACTTGCCATTTAACCGCGATAGATTTTCATCTACTGTTTGCGATCTCTCCGGCATCGAGGCTAGCGGGATTCGTAGCGGTAAAGGACGATTAATATAGGCAGAAATCTTACGCCGCGATAATTGGTTTTTATCCAGAGGAAACTCGGCCAGATACGGGAAGAACGATAATGCGTTATGTAATCGATGAGAAGATTGATATCGAAGAGAGTAGTGTATTTTCCCGGTGATTAAGTGAAAAACTAATCGATTCACGCCTCCGGCTGATCACCAGACATCGTGTTATCTTATAGAGTCGTTAAATCAGGTCAATAATATATCTGTTCGAATTCTAAGAACGACTAATTGCCTTATATCGAGAGTAACTAGCGTCACGCATCTCTTTAGTAGACTAACTTCTGTTTCTCAAAGCCAGATCGATCGAAAAATTGGTGAAATAAATTCAACACCTCCGTTTCCTATTGTTAATTAAATATCGAACCGTTGTTTCGCCACGTTATATGTATATGCTACTGCTAAAAAGTATTGGGATACTTAGCTATTTTTGATAAGATATATTTCAATTAGAAAATTAAAGATAAATTGAAATGATTTTAGTCTTTAGCTAAGTATAATAATATATTCTAACGCGATTAAATTGGTTTTCAAAAGTCACTATTTTATAAATCCTTACGAACTAGTTTGTTACTCGTACACTCCTTATGTTTAAATCTCACAATTTTTGAATCACAAATCAAATCCAGAAACATTAATGTCTAAATAGTAAATGTGTTTAGTAATACACATAATAAATTGTAAAATACATTTCACTTGCAATAAATATCTTGTAATTTCTATAGAAATGTTCAGATCTGTTTTTCTAATTTAATCAATATAGTTATGACAGTACTCGTGAAATTTCAAAACGTTGAATGTACGATATACTCATAAAAGTTTTCTATAGTGAATATTCAAGTATATAAATTTACAAGTCGCTATATGTATGTAGCCACATGAATACATTGACTGAAATTAAAAGTTGAGTGCGTATCGTAACGCGCATTGTGACAATATGTATTATTAATTGCCGTATCACGGGAGCGCTATATAAATCGCGGTTCAAATACGTACAACGCATCGCGTGATATAAACATCTGATATCTGAACTTGGATCAACGATGCAACCACGCTGGGGCGTGTTAGATTTTCCACACGCGAATACCAACGAAGTACGTGAATCAGAGATAAATACCGAGGAAACACACCGAACCGAAACAACCGAACCGAAACAACCGAATCAAGAAAGTTTCATCGAACGGTATGATAATTAATTGTGCATTGCCCGCTATAAATCTCGTCCATCTGGCCAAGCCTTAAACGAAACTTCTATGTAAAACATTTCACACGATCAATGCGCTCCCTAATGAGCGGATTGGACACGATGAATTAATGACGTCAGGTGCTAGCTGATCATTCCGATAATGCGAGTTGCCAACAATTAAATCGAACGATGATTCATAACTTAGTTAAACTTGTATGGCATGTTTTATTCTTTCCCTATTGCACTTTTCTTTGGGGACTAATGTTTATATCTTTGTTATTATTAGGAATTAATTAATCGATTACAGGTGAGTGGTGATTGCATTAAGGGAAATAAAAAAAAGTGCAATCCCTGATCACCGAATTAAAAGTGTTCGAAATTTTCTATATTTCTCACTTTCCCAATCGAATTGAAATTTGCACGAGCAAATTTTAACAGCTAAATTTATTAATTACTGTGATTTTTTATATACACATACATGTTGATAATTTATTTCCTTTCTTTACCTTCATTATAGCTCATATTCTTTACAGCATGCTCCATGTATATTGTTGTGTTATATATTTTATATTCTTATTGTTTTGCTAAATATGTTGGTCAACGATGAATAAATAATTTAACTATGCTGCAGAAATTGTCAATGGCATTCAAGTCAGATGAATTGGCTGACCTGGGAATACTAGAATATTTTTTGGCATGGTATAATTATAAATTAAATAAAATGAAATATTCGTAATCGTGTAGATACGTAGTAATAATTTGGACAATCGAAAACAATCTGTGTGAGTGTGTATATGTAAGACATATTACAGTTAGAAAAGTGCATATGGTTCTAATTCGATGACCAGGGACTGTAATTTTATAGGATTCGAAATGATATGGTTACCTCTTTTTCGTATTTCATGTGACCCTTTAATATTCCGTATGAAATCATACCAATGATGGTCAAGAGGATCATTCGTTGCATTTGAATCTTGTTGGAAGACCACTTAAATGTAACCATGATATGACTGGAATTTATAAGAATGATACCCAGTATATAGAAATGTGTGCAGTTTATTTACAAAAAACTAAAGTTCTTACTTTTACAAACATTGCTGTGTCTGATGTTAACAATCAATGCTAATTAAAGAAATGAGAAATCGCTTTTACGGTAACTGAGAATTTACCTCTTCATCGCGTGACCAAATACAAATCGCAATCAATTTCAAGATCGATATCGTTACTATCTATCGCTATATTCAGTGTTATTAATTTAGAAGCACAAATATAGAGACTTTCTATTTGTAAATAGAAATGAAAATAGAATGTTGTGTGGTTTCCAAATCGCAAGATAAAATATAAAAAAAATTATGGTTCATTATATATCGATATAAATTGCGTGGCATGCATGATGCTGCATATAATGTAATGTAATTTTAATCTCGTACGCGTAACAATTTTATCGTAATTCTAGTGTCGTTTAATGCCACACGTGTTCATTGATGGATGACATGTAGATACAGATTTTCACCTTTACTTGCACAACATTAGGCTTATTGTTTGTCATTAATTACTTATATTTATTTTTTATTTTATCTCTCATGAGACAATCTCTATTTCTAGCTCGATATGATCATCGAATCGTATTCAAGATTTTTCACTGAAATAACACTTCTTCGAACGGCGAAAGATCTACCGTAGGTAAATGTCTAAAACGAGAACATGTTATAAACAGAATTTTTATTCTTAGTGATCATTCGCTAATTTATTCACTTTATTTTCTTCAACTTGCCAAATTGATAACACTTTACATACATACATATACAAAGATATGTAAACTATAAGTCATTAAAACACACGCGATTACAATAAAGACATTTCGTACGTGTAGCTTGCAAATATTTCCACTAGATGGCGATGAAATCTGGGCAAGATGGCGTCCGGTCAATAGACGAAGAGCAGAGGGAGGCCGGAGGCGCTCTCGAGGTTCGTGGGTGTTCTCAGCCCGGAGCTGGAGAGCCTTTGAGGCCGTTTATCATTGACATTTTTTTCTCCACCGTAGTGAAACGATCGACACGCGAGTGAAACGTAAAAATGCTTCGTGAGGGAGTGCGCGTTACATATATGTCGGCTTGAACGTGCCGTGTTTCTCGAACTCGAAAGATGCTGCCATGTAAAGCGACGACAGAGGAGGCGCCTTCGCGAAACTGTCAGGAAGATCGTCGTCGTCGTACGTGAGTCAGTGCGCTCGGTCGATTGAAAGAAGGTACGTACGTACAAAATGGCTTCAGGCGACAATGTGGACGTGATCGAAGTGGTCGAGACAAGCTTCTCTGGCCCGGCACAGGCTACGGAGGATCATCTCAGACCGGAACAGTACGCGGACGAGGACAGTGAGTAGCCCTTTATCCACGTTAAAAGTCTTTTGTTAGTTCTCGGACAAATGTCACGACTTAACCTATAAAAGCAACGCGATTTCAAACGCCTGTAACAACGGGTATCGTTTCTCGCGGTGTGCGGGGCATTTGCGCCGCGAGACGTGACGAGATAGGCGTGATCGATCGATTTTACCCGATCGGATTTTCGTTTCGCTTCCGCATGCTCGCACTACGTTCCGTCCTTTGTTAAGTCGCCAACCGGACAACCCAGTATGCTCTTTCAGGGCTACACTGTGCTTAATCCAGTTCGCTATTTGACAGCTGATGGGTGTCACCAGTCGTACCGTATAGTGGCACCGGGCTTCTAAAAATCGTACCTATCTGTCAGACATACTTCTTCCAATTTTTTTTTTTTTTTATGAATCATCCTTAAAACGTCTTGACAGTATGAGTAATTCTTCCTCCCGCTATCGCGTTACAAACACAAAGAAGACGACTACCGAATGAACTTTCACGAAAATAACATCGGTCCGAGTATGAATGAAAGTTGTACGCGGAAAACTGAGTTCTCAAACAGAAAAAAGTTGAATGAATCTACCTTGTGAAGCCTTGTACAGGGGCTGAAATTTAGTGGTAACGGGAGCAACGGTACCAAGACTTACATATGTCAATAGTGAATCCGCGTCGCAATCACCGTGTGCACGACTTTCGTTTTTGAACTCGGTTAACGTTCCACTTTCTCGCTTCTTTCCCGGAATACACGCGATTGACTCGGCTGGTCATTTTAAGCGTGCGATCTTTCTTTCTTTACATGCATGGTTCCTCCGATATTACTCACATTAGAAACGGGACTTTCGTTCGTTCCGACGCCAACGTAATATGCGTACATATATATATTACGGTGTGCACGTCGAGAGTCGACTGTTACGTGACCTTATTTCGTATAACAAACATGTTGTTTTCGATCTGTTACAGGTAAATCTACAGGGGATAAGGTAACAACATTTGAGGTAAGTAAAAAACGCACAAATCTCGCCTTTTTTTTCGATACGATGTGCTACCCGTGAACAAATTTTTGTTTCACGCGCGTTCCGTAGATATTAACATTGACACTTGCATGCTCTAACTCAGTATACGATGGACGAAAGCCGGAGATAAGTAATAAACACTTTTACGTAGGCATCGCTATCAAAATTCTCGTGGCAACTTTCAACTTGACGACTATCATACTTACGTTCTGATCATTTATTTATTTATAAATTTAACAACGATTAAATTATTAAAAATTCTTCTTTACAAATCATAGTGCAGATCATATATACGAGATATGAAAATTTGCATCATATGAAAACAATATTGCGCGAAATCCTTCTACATATATTGCCCTCCTGAATTTTATATATATTATTCTTTCATTTTTTAAGATACGAACCACGCATTGGCTAAATCGATTAACTCCACAAAGCAGAAAGTAAAGAATATTGATGAAATTATATAAGATACTTTGCTACTAAAATTTCAAGGATTTCAAAAAGTCGACTTAATCACAATTTTGTATGTACTTATGTATGTAATACAGGCTCTTGCGAAGTAATTTAAAACAAAAATGACACAAAAACAATAATAGATCAGTTTTCTGCAGTTTCTAAATGAAAATATAGGGCATTTTAAGTAAAGAGAACAATATTCATTTAAAACTGGCGTTATAATATAACAAGCAATAAATGTAATAGAACGTTATATAAAACAACGCGCTCCTTAATCATGTAACGCGCGTGCATGTTTAAACGCTTGAATCCCGTGCAATTTATTTTCATGCAAAAAAAGAATCAGCGCCCGGTAACATAGTAACGTTCTCAAACACGGAACTATGCTTCACAGATGCAGGTGAACATTATGTAAGAAAAATACTCGCTATATCTCTGCTGCTTCTATATTTTCACGTGTTTATTTCATTTGAATCCATCGTTTCACTCAACATGTCAATTTTGCCGCGTCTCGTGTCATCTCCGAACAATCGATCGATACAGAACGCTTCGATTCTTTTCGATTATACAACCTATACAACCATTCATCATCTGTTTCATTCACGATCGATATTTCGATTGTCAAGATCGAAGATTCTATATTCACGCCAGCACGTGTTAATCGATTTATCTTCGATACGTATTGCGACTATAGTCGATAAACGATACAGATACTCGCTGGTTCTCAGATCGATTAAATCGTTGTTTTATCGAGTATTATCATCTGTTAGAACGCTTGCCGAGATTCTCTGGGAAGAAACGCGCGGGAACGTTCCGACAATTGAAATCATTGATTCGAAATAGCAACGTTTTCAGTAAGATCGTTGAATTCATCTTGCGATGAGTTGTATTATGTGTTCCACCGGTCTCTAGAGACAAGAATAGTTGTGTAATTATTCATTCGAATGACGCATGCCTTCTTCTCGTGCCTCGATGCTTCTTCTCGTGCCTCAATGGACAGTGAACATTCGACGCGACATTGGAGCACGCTCCTATTTAACAAACTTAAGAGAAACTTAAAATTAAAGAATCTTTAATCGTTGAGATGTTATGAAGGGCAAAGTGAACGCGAGTAAAGTAATTTTCCTGCGCTATCTTGTTTTCGAGATTAATCATTTACATTGATATCTTCAGCTTTCGTTGACTAACCTATTATTCACTAATTTTAGTATATTTTAACATTTAGTTCCGTGATTAAATACAGGCGAGTAAAATTCTTTTCCTAACTTGTAGATTAGAGATGTTTGTACAATGTTTGTAGTGTTAGAATAGAATGATGTGTCTTTTTTTTTACAGAGTTCGGTAAATCAACATGGCACCACAGGACCCAAGACCCCTGTGGGGGTGTCAAGGAACAAATCGGAGCGAGAGAGAAAGATCGGCCACAGGAGAGTTGGAGTGGGAGGTGAAATCACGTACAAAAAGGTATTTTGAAGAAGTACAGATATATCGTGTGTTATCGTTTCGTAAATAGTCTGATAAAATAAGGTAGCAGGATAAATAGATAAAACCCATTAAACCCATTATTGTTAAAATGATAACAATTAGAAAAGAGATAGATGCCAAGATTAATAATAACACATTACCTTGGAACATGAACTTGATGAATAACAACAAAAGTGAAAAATTATTATTAGTCTAAAAATACATTAAACTCAGGGTCAAATTAAACTAGGTTTTATTATTGTGTTTCATTCACTGTGTAGATCCAAACGACACAAATCATGGGTTCCATCCAGCTAGGCATCCAACATGCAGTCGGTGGTTTGGCTAGTAAACCAGAGCGTGATTTACTGATGCAAGATTTCATGACTGTAGAAACGACGAACTTCCCGAGCGAGGGATCCAATCACACTCCAGCTCATCATTTTTCGGAGTTTAAGTTCAAAAATTACGCACCTATTGCATTTCGTTACTTTCGGGATCTCTTTGGCATTCAACCGGATGACTTTTTGGTAAATATAAATTGGCCTACGTATGTTTGTGTTATTTTCTTTTGTTATCGTAAATGAGTTAAGAAAGAATACGATAGATTTCAAATTCCGTATGTTTCTGCCTGTAAACGGTCATCGTCTTATTTGTTTGCTAATTAGCGTACATCTAACGACACCATTTGAATATTCAGATGTCGATGTGTAGCGCTCCGTTACGCGAATTATCAAACCCCGGCGCTAGTGGAAGTATCTTTTACCTAACAGATGATGACGAGTTCATCATAAAGACTGTACAACACAAAGAAGGAGAATTTTTACAAACGCTTCTTCCAGGATATTATATGGTGAGTTCGAATATCTTTTTAAATATAATGTAGCTTTATATGAAAGATTATCATTGAAGAAACAATTTTTATTTGTAGAATCTAAATCAAAATCCAAGGACATTATTGCCAAAGTTCTTCGGATTATATTGCTATCGGTGTAATAGTAAAAATGTTAGATTAGTCGCTATGAATAATCTTCTGCCCTCGTCGGTGAAATTGCATCAAAAGTATGACTTAAAAGGATCAACATACAAAAGAAAGGTTCATAACATTGAAATATTTATATTTGCTTATTTTATTGCTATTTATATTTTATTTAGCTTTGTGTACAGTTTTCCAACGAATTTAATGAAATATTCTTGTGATTTGTAGGCATCGAAATCAGAAAGATCTAAATCTTCTCCAACATACAAAGATTTAGATTTCATGGAACACCATCCAGAAGGGATCTTTTTGGAGGCAGACACGTATAGTGCCCTAGTTAAAACTATTCAAAGAGATTGTCGGGTGCTGGAAAGCTTTAAAATCATGGATTACTCTTTACTCGTTGGTCTTCATAACCTCGACCAGGCTGCAAGAGAAAAAGCGGTAGATATAATAGAAGTAATACGAAAATATTATTACTCGTTATCAAGGATATAAAGCACAATTTTTTCTATCATAGCAGGAGCAGAGATTATCAGCGAGTGCGGAGGAAGAAGTCGGCGAAGTGGGAGGTGAGAGTACAGCACTTACTCAAGCAGAAAAAGAACGGGAACGAGAGGACAGAATAGGAGCCAGCGCTCTGAACCGATCACGAAGCATAAATCGACAAAGGTTGGTTGCGCACAGTACCGCTATGGAGAGTATTCAGGCTGAAAGCGAGCCGATAGACGAGGAGGACGATGTACCGTGAGTATCGTGTTTTCATTTCCTCGTACGACGATTGTATACAAAACGAGTGCTCTAGTAACGTGATTTTAATTATGTTCGTGTTCCTAGCAGTCCAGGTGGAATTCCTGCTCGTAATGCCCGCGGCGAACGCCTTCTACTTTTCCTTGGTATTATTGATATTTTGCAAAGTTACAGGCTTAAGAAAAAATTAGAACATACTTGGAAGTCAATGATACACGATGGTGTAAGTTCTATAGAACTCTCTTATTTTTCCTATGATGATTGATCTTTCTATGATTGTTTATAAATAAACGTACTATTTTGTCATTCATTTTCATTTACTGTTTCGTATATATTTTAAAAAATGTGAATTATCTTTGTTTGCAGGATACTGTGTCTGTACATCGGCCAGGTTTTTACGCGCAACGTTTCCAAGATTTCATGGCGAAGACAGTATTCAAGAAAATACCGTCACGTAAGTACCATCCTAATCAGCCTCTTCTAACAAATTTGACCTCAATGTTAACACTGAACAAGGCTCATTCTTAATTTGTAAGCAATTTTTTTAATGAGTTACTTACCGTTATATTTTTGGGTTCATTGATATTGACTGACGTTTCTCGTAGTATCTCGTCAAATCGATTTAGCTATATGTCGTATAAAGCGTTAAGTACAAGAAAAATGTTAAGCTTTAAGTAGAAATTATAACGACAAGTATTTTTATCACCAACTGAACGTGATTAATTGAATTTTTCTGTTTATAGTAATAGCATCAATTACTGTGATTCAACTACATTATAAACAATACATTGTTATCGCATAGTACTTTTTACAAAAAAAAAAAAAAAAAAAAAAAAAAGGAAAAAATGAAAAAATCTTTGAAACATATTTTAGATGTATGGATAGGTAAACGGGGGTGAACGAGAGTTCGGAAAAATTAAATTTCTAAGGGTAAAACGCTCAAAAATGTATGATACTTATATATTTACGTGCATAATTCTGCCATTTACAATTAAGTAGCGATGTAATGATCTTGTTTAAGATTCCAATTTGTATAGAACCGTAAGCCATAAGCTAGAGTTACGTATAACTATATATATTTTTTAGCTTTCTTATTATATAAGCGCTATCACTGAACGTTTATATTTATTTATTCGATTCAGTGAAACATTATTTTATTTGTTCGTAATGCATGATAAGTTCACTATCGAATCGTATTATCAGCGGATCATTCGATTATGTAAATTTTCAATTGCACCGATTCCATTCATACATATCATTCCTTTATTTTTATTTTTCGGTTTATTTTCGATTTCTTTTTCTATCGAGAAAAGAAAAGAGCTATTCGAAGCGAGAATGAGCGAATATCAATTCCTTTCTATCATACTATTTATCACAGACGAATTTAGCCGTCCAAAAAGATTCTAATAATCGTAATAGTGACTTAAGGTAATTAAGTGACTGCAGAGAATGCGATAAGTCCCGTGCGGATATCCGAAAACTATGTACGCATTTGACTGCGTCTCATATCGAATTTTAGGAAAGTTTTTAAAATGAAATTGTGTTTTATGTGTACGTATAGTATATACGCGACAATATTAATTAATTGTCGGAGAATATAGTTGGCAGCCTCGACGTCGATTTTTCGGATACCTGCATCTCCTTGATTAAGCAACGCTATCGATCAAATATCCTGGGTTTATTGAATGTCAGTTGGTCACTTTTGGGTTTTGTATTGTGGTGTAACTAATTGCTAACACGGCACACATGTTTCTTAATATTTTTTTAATTTCGTTCAATTTCATAACGTTCTTTCAATTCGTTTTTCATTATTTTGCTCGTTTTAACATTCGATCTCATTATTCACTTCGCATTTCGTTTTGGAAACAATCATTTTTTATCTTGAGATGTTTAGTAAAAATGCCATTTCACGAGTATAAATAATCAATCCACTGGTGTCCACACACGTAGCTGAGTATTTTGTTGCTAGTAATTCCGCTAATGTCGAGCAAAATTTTGCTAAGTAACGCACGTAGATTATCGAAGCATCTCGAGAAGCACTAGTAGCGATTACGATCGAATTATATATAGAAAAAAGGAAAAGACGAATCGATGATAAAACATAAGTTTTTTATGGGAAGCGCATCATTGTAAAGACAATTCCGTAACATTTCTGACTCTGCAACGTAACCGTCCCATATGAATAGAATTTTTAACGGCATATGCCCTACGTGTATCGAGTGATCTTCAGTCAAGTTTTCCCATCGTCGAAGTTCCTTAATCGTTATCGTATGAACGTGCCAAAGTTTTGTAAAACTATTTCCACGTGTTCCTAGTAGTGTACAAAATAGTAAATGGGTCGGGATTACAGAGGTTTCTATTTTACGAACACGCGAGAGAGCAATCACTGACGACTTGCTGAAGCCTGCTATCAAAACAATGTCATAGATCGCACAAAATTCTTATAATAATCTATATAATAATAAATATAAAAATCGTATAGTATTAATAATTGTGAAATTTGTTAATGATATGCAGTTCCAAAGAAGAAAGACTATAAATCTTTTATATACATATTTACTGTAATCATTTTTAAGTATCACTGACAGTTATACAATATGAAATAATTTTGTGCGATCCATTGTAAAGTTTAAAAACAATCCTTTACGGCGTGTATAGTCGAGTATATTTTGGCAAAGCTAGTTAGTATGGTATGGATGTATCAGAGAGAGAGAGAGAGAGAGAGAGAGAGAGTACACGAGAGAGAATGTGAGAGAGAATTAAATGGTAGAAGTAGATACACGTTCTTTTTTATTGTGAAAATATTCAGCTATCAGCTCAACGTGGACACCAATGTACATATTTATATATTTTGCAATAAACATTTTCGCTGTTTACAACTTCATTTCATTTATAAAGCCTACCCGTACATATTATGTTTTATTTTTTCACTTTTTTCTCTCTCATCATCATTTATCATTCCGCTTTTGTACTTTCTTTTTCTTTTCCTACCGATATTTATTTTATCAATTAATATTCCCATTACTATTTACCATTTACCATCACCGCTATATTACTGCTTTATTGCAACGTATACTATTGTCAAACACTATCTCGTCATCCATTATAACTCTTCACGTTTCCTTCATCGTAGTCATGGGCTCATCTATAAGATTTTATTTTCTGCACTATACCGTCGCGTGACACTTTATGTACTGTCTTAAATAGCATATCATGCGATGTGTTTGTTGTTTGTGTTTAAACGTATATACGTTTGGGTTTTAATCGCCACCTGTTTACCACGTGTACTTTGCGATGCGATCACCTACTAAATTACGGAATTCATGAAACAACAAAAAGATCAACGAGACGATTTTCTATCGATCCCTCTTACCTCCATCATCTTTTCGATACTATACAAATATTCTTCCATCTCTTTGTTTTCTCGTAAATCTTTCGTTCGATCGAAATGACCAATTTATTTGAATTACCATAAGTTTTGTATTTCGTTCTGAAGATACGTTACTAATAAATACCTCGCGAGGGAATGTGGATTATTCGAACGAAAACGCAGAATTTGTTTGTATCACGCGATCTATTTATTACGGCACCATTATTAATCCATGTTGTTAAAAAATCCTCATTCAATGTGAACATAACGTGAGATATTACAACTGAATTAAAAGTCAATCAAATTTCAGTTAACATCTTTCGAATTAGTTAAGTAATGTTTAAGACCCGTGTACTCACGCCACAAATAGAAAGTTATTCCCTGAGAAACACGCTAGTGGGACTAACGAGCCGCTGTTTCAAATAACAAAACAAATCGTTTCCCACCATTTATAAATTAAAGTTTTACAAGTAAAAAGAATATACAGGGTGGTTGGTAACTGGTGGTACAAGCGGAAAGGGAGTGATCCTACGCGAAAAAAGAAGTCGGAAATATGGAATAAAAATTTTTCGCTTTTTTTCAGCAATTTTTGTAATAATAAACTTTATGATTACTTCATATTATTTCATTGCGTATTCCTAATTTTCCGTTACGGCAAAAGCAAACTTAAACTGCGATAATATCCACTTTATAACGAGACGTGATAAAGTGCGCGCGTACCGAGCGAAAATTCAAAGTCGATTTTCTCGAAAACAAATCCTCAAACTTTTCTACGCAAAAAATCCTTTTTTCGCGTAGAATCATCCCCTTTCCGCTTGTACCACCAGTTACCAACCACCCTGTATAATAAATAAATGTATTTACACGTTCGAATAATCAAGCTTCCATCGCGATGAGAATCTCCAATCGTTGAAATGTAAATTAACTCACGATGGGACATATAAAAAGATAAACGATACACTGTATTTATTTGTTTAATCATTTAATCATTTAATTTACAAGATCATGAATGATACTCTTTTACCGTCGCATTCTCCTTCTGTCTCTCTGTCTGTCTCTCTGTCTCTCTCTCTCTTTCTCTGATCTACAATTCTGTTTCGAGGCAAGACCGTAAACCACGCTTTCCTTTATATTGCTATTTTTGATTCTCGACAGTCCCTATGATCTATCGATCGTTTTAATAATTCCGGTATATATAAAAGATGTTTAAGTACGGAGTTAGCTAAATGTTGATGTTTCTGTGTCCCGTGCACTTCTTTTCGTGTCAACCCCCAATGACCTGATCTGACCTGCTACCGATCGAAACTCGAAAATCGAATACCAAAAGTGGACCTGCCTGAGATTAAGGGGAATCATCGCAAATTCCGTAACCTCGTCACCAGCTACATAGGTAACTTTGTCTGTCTGTTCGTCCATCTGTCTGTCCATTTTTGTATAGTTGTACGTATAGTTGTGTTTTTTTTTTTTTATTTCTCTCTTAACTCTCCGTCTTTTTTAACTTTTTTTCTTTTGTGTCTCTATCTCTCTTAAATAAATTAACGTCGATCGTTTATATATGCTTGTATGCGTACACATTTTTCTCTCTCTTTCTGGTGTCGATCTGGTTTGTTGCTCCTTCGAGTCCTTTAAATTGCTCCACGATATTTTTCTATCGTCGTATTGCTGGTTTTTTGTCTTTTTTTATCGATTTTACCTTTGGTCTGTGTTTTATTTTATATTTCTTTGTTCTATATACTTACTGAACTATCAATATTCTTTCTATTTGTATCCGATCGAGTTTCAACTAATTTAGGCGCTTTTCTGTTTTCTCGCAAATACAGTCTTTGCTCAAAGTGAGTCTTTCTATATTGAAATTCAAGTAGCCACAGATACGTAGAACTTTCACAGTACTGGTTTTTCCTAGATCATACCTGTATCTATTGTCTGGCATGTGAAACCAATCCTTTTTTAGCATTTGTGAATCGTAGATTTAAGATGTTACACACATTTACTTGTAAGTAAAGAAAGATCGTAAATGTAAAATGCTTCATTTGCAACTATCTATTATTTTCTTTTTTTCTTTTTTTTTTTATCCAATCTTAACTTTAAAACGATTACATTCAAATGGAATTGCGTGTAACTGCAATCCGTTTTCCTTGAATATTGTATATAACGTTAATCTTCTGTGATATGCTTATTGTTTGTGGATTTGGAGTCTTCTTTTGGATTTTTCTTTTCCCTGTTACTTTATTTCTAATCTCTTTTTGTATTTTGCCAGTGTTCAATATACTCACCGTCACTTTTTTCTTTCATAACTAGACACTCTTTCCCAAATAGAAAATTTCCACTCGAAGAATTCATCTTTGCAACGCTTCTTTGATTGTCTTTCTCTTTTATATCTAATCGAACTTTCCAACACTATGTGGACACATGTATATACGTTTGATATTGCAAATGTAATTTTAGACAATTTATACATTGAATATGTAAAATGTACTCCAAACATCTTTGCTGATTATATCGAGAAAAGCGTATTCCACGCTTGAAAAATAAATTCATAATTTATATATATATATTTGTACTTAATGTTTCAATAATCTCGTATAGTTGGCAAAAGAAAGGAGTGCAGAAGTTGTAGAAAAAATTTGATCGAGTTTTCCGCCCTCGTTCTGATTTTCTCTATTGCTTTTTGCATCGTGAGATCTGTGTGCCTGGTTCGAATTCTCTCCCTTTCTTGTTATCACTTTCTCACACTTTTCTCTTTCCGTCCTTCTTTTTTAAGCTTCGACACGTTCACAATTTTTCAAGTACACCAAGTAATCACCCAATTCTTGATCAATGAGCCTTTTTCTTCACCAGAATCTAGGTCACCCTCCTCTCGAAAAGCATCTAAGGAACCTCTATCCGATCCCATTTATAATCGCGATCGAGTTTTTATTATCGTACCGCCGATTTAGGTGACGTATATCCGAATTTTCGTTAGGAACACTTCTGTCTAGAACATAATCCACACACTATATATATTCGCATACTCACACATCACCCCGTTTTTAGCTATGATAACCATGAATTTAGCACGTTGACTGCCACGAGGGTCACCGGTGACCGGCACACGATTTGGCTATAGCGCCGTGGGGGGCCACCGGTGACCGGCGGCGCAGCAAATATTAAAAGTACATAATTATAGTAAATTCGGATACTGATAATTTTTTTAGTAATACCATTGTTACTATAATGGTTTGAAGAAATTAATGCAATATAGAACATACAAGCATGATTTTATAACTCATTTTATTTGCTGCAAATAATATTTCAACATAATATGCATCGCATAATGAAAAGTTCACGTCGGCGCGTTGGGCAAACCATGGAAAATTCGTCTGGCAGTCAACGTGATAAACCCAATATCGAAGCATACTCTCAAATTACGTATGCGAGTTGTGAAAAGCAGAACGACGGTGTTAAGTGCACCTTTATTCGCTTATGTTTGCTGCAATCACAAAATTACAGAGTTACAACGAGTGTTCACGGTATTACGTATTATGGTTTTTCTTATGAGTGATAAATCTATGAGAGAAGATAGAAGAGGACAAAATGCAATTTAGTATTTCTTATGATAAGTAATATAGAGTGGATTGAATATATTTTTTTTTTTAATCATGATTTAAGTCATAATAACGAGAGACTATCAATGTTATTAATATAGCTACATATAATTCTTCGTATATTATATGAAAGTGGTTATTGAAACGAATTGAACAGTCTATAACACAATAGAATTTGAGGTCGCTGAAATAGCGACTTTATGACAAATAAAATCTATCGGATAACAAATTTCTATTGCTTTGAACGTAAAAGGCATAACAAACAGGAAAGAACCCCAATGCATCGAATATTATTACTTCAATAATTATCAACAACCTCTTCCATACGATGAAACGAAAATTATAGCCATTTAATTATAACTTGGTCCGTCACAAAACCATCACAAATTTCAAAAATATATTTGTACCATCATATTACGTATAATAAATAGTACTATCTGCAATTTATATAATAATATTTATAGAAAAATTTTATCCTTTTCTCATGAATTTATCAATTACACAGGAGAAAAACGCTGAGAAGTAATAGCATGAACACTATTTCTATGGTCCAATTGAAACCGTTTGAGAAAATTCTTCTCATAATCGACTGAACGATGCTGAAGAAAAGAAAAGAACGTCTGGTTGCGTGCCTTAGCTCTGCCGTTCGTTTCTCTCCCGTACATGAGAATAATTTCCCAGAGATCCGTAGCACATTGTCGAGACTCGCGGGCTCGTCCTAGTTAACTTTGTTGTCCGCATTCTAATCAGAGCTGAACACAACGTATACAGCGATATAGTGTGATAGAAACCAATAGAAGCCGCGGTCACGCGTGTTCTAACGATTAGAAATGTTCACCGATCGCGATCGATCGAACATTTGTGAACGTCTGTTCGCCACGATACGTCACCATTGTGTCCATGTACGTATATATATACATATATATACAGGGTGGTTGGTAACCGATGGTACAAGCGGAAAGGGGGTGATTTTAGGCGAAAAAAGAAGTCGAAAATATAGAATACAAATTTTTCGTTTGAGGCTTTGTTTTCGAGAAAATCGACTTTGAATTTTCGCTCGGTACGCCTGCACTTTATCACGTCTCGTTATAAAGTGGATATTATCGCAGTTTAAGTTTGTTTTTGCCGTAACGGAAAATTAGGAATAAATAATGAAATAATATGAAGTAATCATAAAGTTTATTATTACAAAAATTGCTGAAAAAAAAGAAAAATTTTTATTCTATATTTTCGACTTCTTTTTTCGCGTAGAATCACCCCCTTGCCGCTTGTACCACTAGTTACTAACCACCCTGTATATATACATATAGTAACGGACAAAAAACAGTCAAATGGTTTGAAAATTATCATAATTTTACAAAAGAAAATCGTATTTGACAAGAACAGGTGATAGTCAGCAACGTACAATAGTAAAAAATATTTAATAGGAAAGTCACTAATACAAGCATATTTAGCAACTTTAAACTTTTCTCTGTCCGCTATTGTATGTACATACAGAGACATGTACAACAAAGAAAATGTAGCGTGTAGCACAAGTGACACACACGTAACTCTAACTCTCTGAAGATTATAGAAAGACTAAAAGGCCCTCTCGCTTTTAGATCGGTCAGATCGATAGTAAGAGGGAAAAATAGAAAAGCTTTCGGTGTTGTGTCAGCTTGACTATCGATATGTCGTAGACATTGGCGAGGAGATTAGATGAACAGACGAGGGTAACAGACTCGTTTTGCAGTAGTAGTTTCGTTTGTGCCTAGCCCTGTCCGATAACGTAGAGAGATCAAAGAAGCGTAGCTCCAGACGTTGTGGAGAAAAAGTTTTATTAGACTTAGCCGTGACAAGCAGTGCTGTAGCGAGATACGCTTTACACGGGTGTTGATAGCAAGTAAATTGGAATTTTTAGTTAAAGAAAAATTGGGTAGTTTACGCTTTGTGGTATGTGTAATGTTCGACATTTTATTATAACATATTCAAAAACCTGTTGGTAATTTGGATGTAGTTTTATGTTTTAGTTATTGATAGTGTAATTAACACTAGAACCACCGATGGTTAACACGAAGCTATTTCTACCAAGACCAGTGAAAATGACTGGTCTTTAAAAAATACCTAATAATAGAATATTTTTATATTTATTGGTTTATTACTTTCTTACAAAAGGAATTCCATGTTATGTAGTACATTTTTGATTTTATTAATCCATCTGGGTCCATTATCCCTAAACGAGATGGTGACAAATTTATAAAACTGTAGAACCAGTCATTTTCACTTGCGTGATCGGGAATTTTCCTGGCAACTGATATCATCGTACCGAATGATTCGCGGTAAAAATTTGAAAAACGTGTGGCAAGTTGTAGAAAACGAGAAAACTGGTTAATTGGGGTTCGATAAACAGATCGCAGGACCCTTTTACACTTCGACTGGCATTAGTACAATTAGCCTTGATACAAAATTAATTTGAGTTCAAATACATAAAAAACAAAATAAAATTCATTGTATTATTCTTTTAGTTATCTTTACGAAAGTCATTACATCATCGCGGGAAAAAAATATAACACGAAGTAGAAATTTTAAAATAAAATTGTAAAACCAGTCAATTTGGCTGGTGTGGTAGTTCTAGTGTTAATACTAAATTAATATTTAATGATTAACAATTACTTATCTATAATGAACAAGTAAATGTTGATGTTTCTTATCGGTGGATACTGCTATAATGTGATATAACATAGTAGAACATTATATTGATCATATTGACAGAATATTATCTCAAAATATATCTGTGATAGACAAATCGATATATATACAGGATGGTTGGTAACTGGTGGTACAAGCGGAAAGGGGGTGATTTTATGCGAAAAAAGAAGTCGAAAATATGGAATAAAAATTTTTCGTTCGAGGCTTTGTTTTCGAGAAAATCGACTTTGAATTTTCGTTCGGTACGCGCGCACTTTATCACGTCTCGTTATAAAGTGGATATTATCGCAGTTTAAGTTTGTTTTTGCCGTAGCGGAAAATTAGGAGTACACAATGAAATAATATGAAGTATTCACAAAGTTTATTATTACAAAGATTGCTGGAAAAAAAACGAAAAATTTTTATTCCATATATTTTCGACTTCCTTTTTCGCGTAGAATCACCCCTTTCCGCTTGTACCACCAGTTACCAACCACCCTGTATATCGAAATAAATACGATGTTCCAAAAAATTCAAAAGAATCGAATGAAATATAATAAAATGTCGAGATAGGACCACAAAGGATTAATCGAGAGACCTAGTGGAAAAGTGGCACGAGTGCATTTTTCCTGAAAATTAGATAAGTAGAAAAAACAATATATACATACATATGATCTACACTTAACTGAACTTAATAATACTGACCAAGCTCATGCAAGGCGCATTAATTGCGATACGGTGTTGCAGTAAATACGGTGCGAAAATAGAAAGTCCGTAACGCAATGACACGTGCGTAATGCGTTTCGCGACATACACGGCGTACACGAAGCGCAGCGAAGAACTTTTTCAAAACAAGTACGATGCTTCACGCATAAGCTAACACTTGCTACGGTACTGACGTCAGCTTTTGTAGCATTAACTCGTTTGATATCCCCCTTACGATACATAGGCACCGTTCTCAGACTTTTTTTTCCAATTAATCGTTCCGATTTCCATGAGTATTATCGATGTTCTTAATCCTGCACATCGATTCCATCTACATCGATTACAAAGGTACTAACAACATATCGATATGTGTTTCAGCGTTGAAACATTCCCCATCGAAGAGAAAAAGCATAACCAGGCCTCTCAGGCCCTTGGACGGCGACTTCGATTCAACCGGTGAGTTTGTTCGATGATTTATATTTCCTAGAAATTCATTCTTTTCCAATATCTGTTTCTAATTCGTTTCGTAAGCTTCGCGTGTGGTCTCGCGTGACCGCAGGTTTCGCGATTTCCGGACCATTTCAACGAGCTGCATCATTTTTACGATATTTTCTTATTGTTTATTCTTTTTTTATTTGAAACACTTTGCACGCGTGTTTCAAGAATTATATACCTCACGACAAGTTCTTCAGAAAAACCAGTGAATTATTTGGAAGCTCGGAAGAAAATTATTTAACTTGTAACAAATAATAGACGCTAAACAATAAAATGAAATATTACTTTTGCAATTTTACACTCTTGTTCTTTCCATGTTTTTCTAACACAAGACTGAATTATTTTGATAATGTTACCTTTGAAATACACATACCAGTGTTAGTTGCAATCGCAACATAGAGAAGATCGTTTTACAATTATTATAGTCGAGAAATTGGATCTGGTCCGAAAATCGCGCAAATGTTATACGAACGAATACTTTTCCACGATTTTATTATTGGCTTTGCGCTGAATTTCACATGTGTAGCCAGGCACAGCGATCAGTGCAATAAACTTAGATCCGGCATACCAATGTTCCCCGTGTCCAAAACATTCACCAAGATCCCTGTCTGTGTTGGCGCCACGAAATGCCATTGAACCACCATCCTCTATCAGCCGTTCCTTTTGACAAGATATTCTGCCGCTTTTACGAAGATTGCTCGCGCGTGCTTTCACGTGTTGATCACGTATGCCTGTTCGTATTTCGTGTTGGTAGGTAATCCATTATTTTACGATCCTATTAACCCTGCGGAAATCGCGGTTCATCTGATAGATACGTGCGAAGATATTGGATGTAAATATCGTAAATAGAACATATTTCCACAATAATGAAAGTACAAAGACTGGGAAACTGAGAGGGGGAAGAGAAAAAAGTGTGGGTAAAAAAATAAAGGGGAAGTTAAAGAAGAAGGAAACATGGTGCAACGGAAGGGAGGGGTGTAGAGAAAAGGAAAGAAAGGCGCTAGAAAGCAGGAATGAAAAACATAAAGAATGAGAGGGGGAGCAGGGAGGAAGATAAATATGGAAAAAAGTAGAGAAATAAAGGAAAAAATGATGAAGAAAAAGGTAGAGAAACTAAGCTACTAAGAGTAGCGCATATCTTTGTTCCTACAGATTTCACAGTATGTATAAACAGAAATAATCTAATATGTCTGTTGTAATAATCTACTTTTTGATGTTGTATCGTATCTACATTAAGAAAATTAAATATACTTTATATATTCCATTTAGTTTTTAAATCGCAACCTCCGCAGGGTTAAATTTGATCTCGTATGAGTAAGACTGGGAAATAGTATGGTTCCCATCGAGACAAACATTTTTTATTAGAATTTCATTTTCATTTCGCAATTGATTTGATCATTTTAAACTCGCCAACAAACTATAAAGTAACCAAATCGCGTGACAATATCTCGTAAATCCGATACAATCGATAACATCGAAGAATTTAATAAATCGTCAGCAATAAAGAAAAAAACATCAAGGAATACAATTCAACTCTATCGTGAATTATTGCGTATGGAAAATATCGAGAATTTATGGCTTTATCCGCTTGTCAATCGTCCCATCAAAATCCGTTTCATTCTGTATGCAGACGCAAATAACGTACGTATACAGCTTTCTATCGTGAATGTCAGTCGAATGCGCGCATTCCGACCATCGAATCCCTCTCTGTTTTGCCTCGAACGTCCCTTGCTCGAATCCCTTTTTTTATTTCGGGACATCTTCGATCCGTGACTGGACAGAGAGACTTTGGAAATCGGAGAGCAATAAATCAACGTAGATGATCTGTGTACGATCACGAACAATGAAAACAATGGGAACGTGGACGTGGTTTTGTAGAAAATGTGAAAAGAGAGAAAAAAATGCGGAAGTTTCTCTGTCCGATCAAGAGTCGCACTCATGGTGATACGGTAATGGTACATGGTGTTGTATGGTGGTTTAGCGGTGCCGACAACCGGAACTTCGACAATGCATGCTACGTCACCCACGAAGGCTGGTGAGTCTCATACGATCATTTATTTTCCTAATATCCGTTTATTATCGTTGTCTCTCTTGTGTCGATTAAACGTCCAATGAAGAATCCTCGACATTTCTGTAACATCTAGTACGGTGAAAGAATAAGTGAGATAACAATAACAAGATACATGTAATAGGGATATTTGCGATAAAATTGAAAGAGATATCTAGAAATATTATTGAATCAATCACTATCACTGATAAAGCAGTCTCGAATGATAGCCATCCGTTGTTCTATTGTTACGTACTTACATATTAATATTTTCTCTCTAAACGAGCGATGTCACGTTGCTTCGAAATTTTAAACGATCTAGACCCTCTTGCACAATAGCGCTAGTATCGTTAATTAAAGTTTTCAAAATCGCGAGAGTTACAAGTTATCAAAACTAAAAATTACTTTTGCAAAATAATGATTACCCTATTTTAGTTAAAATTACGAAATAGGATCTTATAACCTGTACCTCCTAAGTCGTCGTCGATTCACGAATAAGTATAATTAGAGTTGGTAAATTATTGCCCAGAGGAACCCTGAAATGCTTTTCGTCGAAAGACATTTCATTTCCATCCAACTTAAATGAATCACCGCGAATATCAAACTCGCACGCGATACGAAGATTTTCGGTTGAACGACTTCTCGAAGCAACGTTGCACGATTCGTATCGCCACGCGACCTCTCACTCACCCAGCTTCTCTGTTTCTGTCTGCCCCATCTCTCTGTCTCTCTCTGTCTCTTTACCCGACTTGATCACCGTTGTCGCTGTACACGCAACCCTCGTGCACTCGATCTACCCGTTTCCGGCCACCATCGTACGACCTTGGAAACCGCCCATCCTGGACGACACAACGAAAACAGTAACCCCAACAGACGCTGCGATCAGCACGACCAGCACGGTGATGTCAACCGGTTCCGCGCCAATCGCCACCTCCACCCCCGTGAACTTCGCCGCGGGCCCGGTGAGTCCGCCTCCGTTGACCTTGGCCGCGGGTCCAGGTCTTTCTCATCACGAGGCACCGGTGACGACCTCAGCGGCCAAGGTCACGAGCTACCCAGCCGTCCTGAAGGGCAGGACCGCCGCCAGTCCACCGAATCCGAATCTGGTACCCTCCGGCAAGATTCCACCCCCTGTTCCTCCAAGAGGTACCGGTCAATCGAGGACCACGAGGTCCTCTGAGGAGCACCGTGGCCCTGGAACAGCCACCTCCACGTCCTCGATGACATCCAGCCGAGGTGACGAAGCAGCCATAATCACGAGATACCGCTTGCATGAAAGTTCGAGCATCCTGCACCATCTTCCCACACCCGATTACATTTCCACCGTTTCTGCTGCGTCCGCCGTCGCTACTTCTACTACTACTTCTACTATCTACTCTGCTGCTACGTGTACTACCTCTTCTTTGCTGTTCTCCGCTGGTACCACCACTACCACCGCCATCTCGAACACCGCAAACTATTACTCCGATTATAAAAATGCTACCGATACATTCACTACTTCTGTATCCACCACCGTCAATACCAACGTGTTGCATGCGCGTACATCAACTCCTGCATACCTACCCCCGCGATACGACAGTCTGATGTTCCACGATCGAACGACCGACGTGGCTGCAGCTGCCTTCCAAAGCATTCACGAGGAACAAACGCCCATGCGTTGGAATGACCGTTGGCCGGCCGAGGATGTTTACGAAGAGGAGGAGGAATTCGTGAGCGTGGAGAAGGTCGATGGTTCGTACGTGATTAGAACCAGCCCTTATCCGTTCAGACCAGAGAGAGGGAACTTCAAGCGAAGGGAGAAAAATATTTCAACTAATCTCGAAGATTCTGTAGATAGCGGAGAGAAGAGAACTACAAGCTCGAAGGCTGATCACATGGCCAAGTTCACGTACTTCTTGAACCCTGCGTCTAGACCAGAACTAATGAACTACAAAATGTCGCGGAAGGATAAGAAGCACTCGGAGACCTACTATGAGCTAATGAAGAGGAAGCAGAAGGAACTGGAATCCTCGATCACGACGATCACGACGATGGCGCAAAGAAGCAAGATGGAAGCTACCAAGATGGATAGATCGAATACTACGATAAGTAAAGAAGAAGAGGATCCTGAGAAAAAGATCGAAGTTCAGAGGCTCACGGATCGGAGGAGAGATAGTAAACTGTTGAGAAAGATCAGAGAAAAGTCTGCTCAGAGAAGGAAGAAGTTGGCTCCTGAACCATCGCCAAAAATGCAACCTTTTAGAGATCCAACGAGGGTGAACGATAATTTTGAATATTTTGAGAAGAAGAGGAAAATAGACACTGGTGAAACTGCGCCTTCGCCTTCGAAACCTGATTATGGGAATGATGGGAGTTTGAACAAGTCGACGAGTGATGTGAAAATGTTGGAAAATAAAGAAAACCAGATTGTTCTTAAGAGTGATACAAGAACCTTTCTGATTACGAAAGTTGACGAAGAGGTTCCGATAAAATTCAAGAATATCGACATGGTTTATTCGTGTGAGAATGTGAGAGAAATTGATACCAGAAATAGCAAAACATTTATAGTACCTAATAAAGTTCAAGTAGATCGAGAAAATGATAAAATATATGCAAAATCGAGATCTAATCCCACATATAATGAAAAGCTGAAAAAGAGCAAGAATGAAAATTTTAATATTCTAAAATCTCTGACCAAGTCTGATAAATCGGAAGGCGAGTTTCAAGAGCGTCCTTCAAACATTTTGATACCTAATACTTCCTTTTTACACGGCTACGGAAAGTCTCAAAAGAAAACGTTGTAACCAAGGAAAAAGCTAATATTAAAATTCAACTTTTTTTTTTTAATCGCTGTAAAGGGACCAAAATATGAAAATATCTAAGGGATCAATAGGATATTTGAAGTATTTAAAAAAATGTACAACACGGAACACAATGATGCGAAGAATTAAAGGAAGTTTCGATTTTCAACTTGAAAATGAGAAACATACTCTGAAAGGAGTATTACTCAATTAGCATATTCTAAAAAAAACTTTTCTCTCCTGCATGCGCAAATACACTTTGAATTATTTCTTCTGTTTTTTTCATCTTTCATCACACTCTCTCTCTCTCTCTCTCTCTCTCTTTTTCTCTCTTTCGTCTGTCAGTTTGTAACGATATAGATCTGTTTAACCAAAGACTCATGCAGAAACAAGAAAATATTTTTCCCACTATTACTTCTATGAGAACGAAGGAGTTAGTAGTTTTAATGTTTAGGTATTTTCTACCACTAGATGATGCACTTTGTCGTTACTGTTCTATCGTATACTCTGAACTCGATGCCGTATCGACGTCGATTTTATAGCGTCGACGAGGTATCGTTTGAAATGTCGGACCCGACTGTCCTCGGCACGCAGAAGTTCCACGTTTGAGAATGTAGTGCGTGTAATAATTGGTTTATTTCTGGTCTCGATTGGAGTATATTGTATTCCTGCATGCGTAGCGATCTTCTATCCGTTGATAAGACAACAATAGACGTAACTTATGAAAACGTAATCGGAAAAGATTTTTAAATGTTATTATTATATTTTGAAATACTTCCATCTTATTCTATTTAATATTTATAGAATTTGCTATAGCTATTGTGATTGTCTATTATAATATTAAAAGTCGACGATTGTTTCAACGTTTAACCCTTCCTAGGCAACCGATCAGTGTTTCACTGGAGAATTCTCGCGAAACGTATTTCTATTTTTCCTCAACGACATTTCGAACCTTTAATTTAAAGGCTGATTGTATAATTTAGTAAAGACTTTAAGAAATGTTCCAAAATCTTGTTCTGTTTTTTGAAAGCCTGGTACAGCAAAGAAGTCATGCCATAAACGATCTATTTTGCCTACGAAGAGTAAAATAGGATTGCATAGGAAGAGTGAAGATAAAAGATTAAAGTTTCCAGGAAAAAGATTACAAATAGTTACGTCTATATCTAAAAGGTGTATTTAAAAATTGTCAGTCCTGTTGTGCATCGTTTGATTGTCCAAACAGGACAGAATCTTATTGGTGTGTTTGTATGGTGTGCTCTTGTACCACAATAAAGGGACGTTCACACAAGTGTACTATTCACGGTGCAAATACCCTTCTCCGAGCAAAATATCAAGTTGCTGTATGACACGTTGGCTGAGTAGTTTACTGTTTGTGCACCTCCGTAGACGCGCAAGTAAATGTAGCTTTAGAATCGCAATATATGTATAAATGTTGTCCCACTACGTCAAGTTAGAATGGCTTATTCGAACTGACTTCAATAGGAAGTACCGTTTAATTTCTAACGTCACGATTATTTACTCGAACAGCAACGTTGCTGCCAAATTTAATAGCCTAAATTTAATTAAAAAGTGTTCAAAGTACGCTTATGCAACGGAATCTCATTCGCACCGTGTATTGTTTAATAAACGTTAGAAATGCTCGTAATTTTATTTTTTAGCAACTGCTTACTGTGATCAATACAGCGTCAAGTAGGTAGCATTCAAATCCTTCCCAATCGTCTCCTGTTACAAAGAGATAGTTTTCAATTTTTCACATCCGTTTCTTTGACCCGATAAAATAACCTGCGAAACTTTGATCGTGGATTGTTATATTTTTAGTATTTTACACGGTGTAAAAGTGAATATAAAATGCAACATTAATAATTAACACGGGTGTATTCATTTGTTTGCTTGAGCACAATGCAAAAAATATTTATTATATCGGGTTAGCAAGATTTGCTCAAAATTGTCGGAAATATTTTTTATTTTTTCGCCTCTGAAGGGCGAAGTTTCCACGCTAACGACTCTCCCCTGTCCTTAGAACCCTTAACGACAAAGCAAGCATACTATATCGTGTTCATTAGGGCTAACTGTAGTGCGCTTTTTGTAGGTGGCACCCTTCCTTCCACTTGTTCCACCCCGCCCCCGCCCTTTGACGATGCAGTGCGCTCAAATGACCAGACCTTGGCTTCTGGTGGTCAACTTCAACAAGGTGCACCGACCACGATCTTAGCGAGCAGTCTAAGCAGTGCTCACTCCAAGCAGAACAAGGTTGTGCACCATGTCACTCTCGCAAAGACTTATCACGATGCCGTGAGGTGAGCGAACTTTTATTTTCTTCCATAATTTCCACAAATTAAATTATCCACAAATTAAATTAAATAGTATTTATCGAATTAAATTGAATATAAAATATTTAACATTTGTAAACGACAACAACAACCCTATATACTTACAGATGATGCAGCGATTTTATTGTTTGTATTTTCAACAAAATAATTTGCAAATTCCCTGTGGAATTTGACATCAAATTAAGTTACAAAAATAAAGGACGACTGTCCTTCGAAACCAAAAACCTGTGGATAATTATACTTGGCGATGAAAATCGTAACTGTCGTCAATTCTTTAATGCATCAAAATGTCACATTAATCTTCCCACCGTTAAACCAAAATTTATTCGCGAAATATACACTGTCCAAAATTTTGAAGAATCTTTCATTTCATAGCCAATCTTACGCCCGGAGATTTTGTCTTTAATCACCTCGAAGTCAATTTTTATCACGGAATAATCCTCTCGTTTTTATTTGTTACGATAAAACTATTCATAATAGCAATCGTCTAATTATTTCGAGCAGCGTAAAGGTCTTTCGAAGTTTGGAAATTCACATGAAACTCTTGATTTTGAAATTTTGGATACTAAACATAAAACAATTAAATACATAGTACTCGATTAATATTTCAGCATATCCGACGTACACTTGGAAAGCAGCGGTAGCGGAAGCGGAAGCGGTGGGAGGGAAACGAAATCTTCGTTGAGCGTAGAAAGCGGTGGTAGTAGTCGAGGAGGTGGAGGTCTGACATGGACACCACCCGCTGGCAGCGCCGAGGGCTCTACGCCCACCTGGACAGAGGGCACGCCGTCCTTTACCGAGAGTTCCAGCAGCGGTGACGCAGGTAAGTTCCCGTACGCGCTCAACATCTACTACGCCACCTGAAGGCTCCCACTACGTGCCTCGAAGATTCCTTCGTTCTCTTCTTCTTGCTCTTCTTCTTCTTCTTCTTCTTCTCTTCGACCTTCGCGACAAAAGGATTTGCATCGGGCGTGACCATCCCGTTGATTGCCCTGTCGATTTATAATGGCTGACTGGGGGAAAAAGGGTGAAATGATATAAAATTTCAAGTAATTTAACATAAAATTTGAAAAAATATTGAGTTTAGATTTAGGCTGTAACCTAAATAAGATCAGACTTTTACTTGTTACTTTTGAGAGGCTGGTATTAGTCATGAAAATTTTCATGCGCTTTATAAGAGCGATATTTTTATGAAAATAAAATTTTGCCTAATTTTATTGTTATTGATCTATTTTATAACAAGAGGAATAATTACAAGATATTTTGAAGGCAAAAAAGTTCCCTTAAAATATTATTTAATCTGTTTGAAATGATAACACTGCGTATATACATTGTTTTCTTGTATGTTCGAATATTTTCATAAAATAACTTTTAAAACATTAACTTTTATTATGATTATGTTTATCATTTATTTTTATATAATTTACAGTGGCTCACGAAAGTATTCGAACGCTTACACTTACAAATTTCAATTAATATAACGAGGTGTACTAAACTAATTTGTTCAAACAATTTGATATCCATAGCGACGGGAAAGTGTCAAGATTACATCAAGTAAAATTTGAAAACGATTCAATAATACAGACAGGAGTAACGATACATTTATTAGAAACATTCGTGACAAACATTCGTAATACATTTATTAGAAACAAGCGTCTCACAAAAGTATTCGAACGCTGTTGATAGTTTTTCATCCTCCTTTGCGCCGAATGTAAACATCATTGCTAAATGAAAATATTGGTACGTTCACTGATGTTAGGATATCGTTTCAGTAATAGTAACGTAAAAGTGTGCACGATAGTATTTAAAATGAATACCAAAAAGTCTGAGACAAAAGTGTGAAAGAGAAATGATATTCCGATTACACGAGGACGGCAAATCATATAACGAGATTGCCGGAATTGTGAACAGAAGTAAGTCCACAATACATTCTATCGTAAAAGAGTCAAGGAACGAGGAAACACTTGCAAACAAAGCTCGATCAGATCGACCAAAGAAATTGACTGGAAGAGAGGAGAAAGTTATCATTCGCGAATTAAAAAAGATCCTACTACATCCGCTCCTCAACTGGCAAGTATGGTAGCTGATACGTTTGATGAAGAAGTTCACCCGGAATTATGTCGACGAATCTTACGAAACAATGATTTTCTTGGCAGAGTACCGCGAAAGAAGCCAAATATTAATGCGGTAAATCATAAAAAAGATTGAGTTCTGGAAAAACCTATATTAATAAAGATAATTGTTTTTGGGACAAAGTCATCTTTTCGGGCGAGTCAAAGTTTAACACTTTTGGCACAGATGGTCAAAATTATGTGTGGAGAAAACCAAATACGAAATTGGAAATTCCACATTTACACGAAACACTGAAACACGGAGGTGGATCGCTCATAATGTGGGGGTGCATGGCTGCCAGTGGCACCGGAAATTTGATATTTAGTGAAGGAATACTTGATAAATATAAGTATTTAAATATTTTGAAAAATAAAGAGAGTGCCCGTAAATTAGGATTATTGGAAGATTTCCACTTTCAACAAGATAATGATCCTAAGCATACTGCTAGAATTGTGAAGGAATGGATCGTATATAACACATTACACATGTTAATTACTCCACCGCAAAGTCCAGACATAAATCCGATTGAAAATTTATGGGTTGAAATCGGAAAAAGATGAAATAAGTTTCAGATAATCTCAAAACAAGTGTCGAAAGATAAAATTATAGAAATATGGAACTCCGTTGAGCGTAGTTTTACAAAATCATTGGTTTACAGTATGGAACGTCGATTGAGACACACCATTGCTGCTAAAGATGGTTTAACAAAATATTAACATTAAATAATTTAATAATATATGTAGCGTTCAAATACTTTTGTGAGTCACTTACAATGCGTGTTTCTAGTAAACGTATCATAACTCCTACCTACGTTGTTGAATCCTTTTCAAATTTTACTGACGTAATCTTAAGACTTCCATCTTCCTATTGACATCTGCTTGTCTAAGCAAATTACTTTAATGTACATTATTTCGGCCATTCAAGTTTGCGTATCTAAGCGTTCGAATCCTTTCATGAGCCACTGACATATTTAATAAAGGTAGTCTTCGTAGAGTGTACAAGAATTTCGTGACTGCAAGTTCTTTGTTTCTCCGAAATTATTTTCTCTTTATTACGTTCGTTACTTGCTTAATAGTTACCGTTGCTTTTGTTGGAACACTGATAAATAGAATAGCTTCTATTGAATTTCGCTATACAAAAGACATAAAAACCATTGATCCAGTGTCATTCGTAGTATAAATAAGGATAGCCTCGAGCAGAACAGATAAAATTCAGCAAACTATAATCATTTATCTTGTGAGAAAGAAAATAGAATAATTAAACGGCTAAACGTGCGAGTTAATTCAACGATGATGTTATATTTTTTTAAATCGAGATTATTTTCAATGTCGATTACCGGGCAATTATTTTCAACAATGTCGATTTATGGGCAATCAACGCGGCGCTCGCGCCAGCAATCAGAAGTCTGATTAACGTGCCACGATTTAAGGTAGTGTTCTGAAACTGAGCGAGAGTATACCGTTGTCCAAGTAATTCGAAGCACTGCGTATTAAGCTCGTAATATTAAGCTTATGTCGATAGAAATATTATTTCTGCTATTTGTAAACGGGGAATCACTCCGTGCTAAAATAAATGTGTAAAATACATAGAGACTCGTGTTACTAGCTAGCTGTTAATTCAGATACATGCCGCATAATCATCGAGATAAATAACGATAGTGTTTCTATGATCATGACACAAACAATACCTACATGTTGTTAACCACCTACATCGATTTCATTCTGTATACCAACGTTATTACGTAATCCGGAAACTAAATGAGTTTTACAGCAAATTAAGTTAGATCGTTTTGCCATGGTATACTCGTCGTACCATATTCTTCGTTATATTTTAACAAAATTCATCTAATCACGAAATCATCGTTGTGATACTGATTTGTACGAAGAATTAAAAGTGTTAATTTTGTTAAATGACTTACGTTACGTAGGTTTAATTCTAGTCTCAATCACACACCTTGTACTCGTTTTAATCGAATTGGAAAGGTCATGCGACGAATTGATCATAGTTGAAGGAAAAAAGAATGGAAAGAAAAAGGAAGTTAAAACGAATAAGAAAAACTCAGTGCCTAAATTTAATCTCATCGCCTATGTGTTTTAGACCATGTCTCGAGGTTATTCTCCGTAAGTGTTACGGTAAAAAATGCTCTTAAGTCCATCGATCGTGTAACATATGCTGCGAAGGTGCTCGTCGTGAAAACTAAAGTAAAGATTAATAATAAAGCAGAATGAAAGCTGAAACGAAAAATGGGCGAGCATCTTCGGTTGTTTCTTTAATTAAATAATTACGATACAATCCAACAACCACTTTTCTTAGTCCTGTCTAGGTGATTTGAAAATCTTGTCAAAATATTCGAACACGTTTATTTCTCGACGACGAGAGCGACAATAAAGCGACAATTGCAAAAGGAAAAAGTACACGAGATCTCATTCTCGCTGAAAATCCCATACACACGTTTCTTTTACTTCTTTTATGATTCCTTTTAAAGCAAGGATGGGCATCGCCTAGAACCGATGTTACCTCTCGAGATAAGTCTAAGCTTTTTCTTTTTCTCTGTCTCTGTAATTTTCTCTTTGATTTTTCGCTACACTCGCATATGAATATCGTTATGTGAAATAGCTACACACGCTTCTTGCCACACGTAGTCGTCGATTAGAACGATGCACGCTTTTTTCTTATCGATGCATCTTGACAACTACAAATAAAAATCTCGAAAGGACCATCTGTATAAAATGAAAAATTACGTCACCACACACTTTCAATAATCACACGCTCTTTGCATGAGATTTGTAATAAAACGAGAAGAAAATGATTTTATGATTTGCTGGTCCTTTTGAAGAGCAGGTTATTTATTATAAATTAAAAGTTTCTCCTTAGTTTCTCTTTCCCATAGATAGCCGATTCGACTCAAACACTACCACTAGACAAACACGTATCTACGCTTCGGTGATCGAGCTACAGCAACAGGCTGATCTTTATTTTGCACTATGACGATTAACGATAATTTTAGGTTGTCCGACCACACCGATCAGGGGCAGTCAGCGTCACGATGACGGAGGGAGAATCGCTGCCACCGTCGAGGAGGCGCTAGCCAGTCTTACTACAGAAATGGTAAGTTGGTAATCGTAGCTTTGAACGATTGGTCACTCCAAAAGTTGTGGTAGCGATATTTGGAGATTGTATCGTCATGTAAATACTTCAAAGTTACACTATATATGAAAGTTAGATTATATTTAACACGTTGACGCCGACGTCGATATTCGTGGTTTTCTCCGTGGGGCGGCATCCGAATTCACTGTCTGTTTCGTGGGGCGGCGGTGGGTCTCATTTGTATTTTGTGAAATACATGCGAGACCCACCGCCGTCCCCTCGGGACAGACATGACAGACCCACCGTTGAGTCGCGCCGCCTCACGGAACATACACGCGAGACCCACCGGTGGGTCTTACCAGCGTCAACGTGTTAAATGAAAAATGTAAGATTGTTTCACGACTTTGATCTATATAGGCGATTTTCAGATATGGCAATAAAATAATAGGCATAAAATTAGGTTCACGATCTCCAACTATCATTATTGTATCTTCCTCGACCGATTCCTCAAAGCGGTAAGTGTGTAATGAGAGCCCAGTGACCGATCGATCGGACTGTGTAAATGTTTCCCCCGTGTGGCCGAGGGTATTTGTAACTAATGAACTGCCCCCAGACGACGACGTGTCGCGAAGCGTGTCATCTGCGTCGCGCAACGCGATCGTCTAAAAGAAGAAAAAAAAAAAGATTTGACCTCGTATCATACATTCGTCGTGTCTTTGGTCTCGTCTGCGTTTCGTGTCTATGTCGAGTCCCTGTCTTTTGTGTCGAATCCATAAAGAAGTACCGATTCGATCGCGCACGGAACGTTCCAAAGCGATGATTTTTCAAATTTAAATACACATCTTTACAAACGATTCGAATATGAGAATGATTTGAAAAGGATGCATGACAGTCTTATTTGAAATCTTCTTTGCTTCGAGCATCTTGGGCTGACCTTAGTATAGTTCGATCTTTTAGTGATCTAATTATATTGTAGCATACTTTAGTGAAGGAAGCTGCATGTGGAAAGTTAGATGACAGAACAATTTTTTCAAGTTTCAGTATAGAATATTTTATAGCGTCAATTCTATTGTTTGTTTAGTGTTATAGAGGGTTGCCCATTCGAGACCATCTCAGGTTATGAACAATGATATAAATTACTTTTATGATAACTTCTTTTCTAATTTAGTTACCTGGCTACAATTTCAGGAATACGTTTGAGATAAAAGATATACTGATAACTGGTGGTACAAGCGAAAAGGGGGTGATTCTACGCGAAAAAAGAAGTCGAAAATACAGAATAAAAATTTTTCGTTTGAAGCTTTGTTTCCGAGAAAATCGACTTTGAATTTTCGCTCGGTACGCCTGCACTTTATCGCGTCTCGTTATAAAGTGGATATTATCGCAGTTTAAGTTTGTTTTTGCCGTAACGGAAAATTAGGAATACATAATGAAATAATATAAAGTAATCGTAAAGTTTATTATTACAAAAATTGCTGGAAAAAAAACGAAAAGTTTTTATTCCATATTTTCGACTTCTTTTTTTCGCGTAGAATCGCCCCTTTTTCGCTTGTACCACCAGTTACCAACCACCCTGTATATCGAGGTTTCTCTCTTTTTCTGTTATGAATAGATCGATCATAAAATACAGGACGTTTCTAAATTTGTGGTACAATCCACAATTCCGTATGAAGCTCTATTTCTGAATAAATTTATAGACTACATTATTTTTTGTTATATTTAACAGAGAAATTCTACACAAAAAATTTGTTTCTTAACTTTTCCAGCCTACACTGCATAATCCAGTGAATCCACAAAGTAGCATAATAATATCACAGAGATACTTACAAGACGTAGACGTATAAATCAGACTACATGCACCTGCACACATACATCCTGAACAAAGTTTAAACATCGGTTTATTCGAAAATAAAGCTTCGTGCAAAAAAATGCCACTCATTCGTCCTCTTTCAAATTGCACTACGTAATTTTTTAAAAATATGCTTTATAGCTACAAAGCATAGTGTTAGAAAGAGTATGATGGCAATGAAATGGTCAAATCGACCTCGAACAAAGAAAAGTCGTTCCACTTAAAACAAAAGAAAAAGGTCATCGAATTAGCAATCTGTCAGATTTCTACACATAATGACTCGTCTGTTGCGACACATCGAGAACGCATCCTCGAATTTTTGCGTACGCAGGAATCACATCGTGCACCGTAAAATTCGTATCAGCAATTATTAGAGTAAACAAGCTCGAGGATTTGCAACACGCGAAAGAATGTCGAGCACGTAGAACCGCGTAAAACGTCGGCCAGGTAATTCCATATTAACCCAGTATCACTGTGCTCAAGAATTAGTATTGGTGAAGCATTTCAAACGATCGTCCTGACACAACAATGTCTTTCATGTTTCACAAAATAGGTATTATTTCGTTAAAAAGAATCTTACGATTTACCTCGGAGTATCGTCGCTTGATATTTCATATTTTTCTATAAATATTTTCATAAATTATATTTCTAAGAGTAAGATATACTTTGGAACGATCCGTGCGAAAAGATCAGATTATCTGAAAGGTTTCTCTATTTCCTCAAATCAGAAGATACTGCAGCAAGAGTGAATTCAAAGCAGCTCATCCCTGTAACCTACGTCAAGTCAGTTTGGATTTGGTCTGGTGCGCCGTCGTAGCGACGAATCTTCGAAAAAAAAAAGAAAAAAAAAAAAAGAAACGAAACTCGAACAAAGAAGAATAAATCATAGAGGAAAGCGTTTGATCGCGAATCAAGACGGATTGTCCGGGTGGAAGGGGTGAAAAGGTTGAACGAAGACACGTAATCTGATATGTCTTTAATCATTCCTTGCGCATTTTCGTGTTACATGAGACACCATACTTTATCATATTCGATTCTGTACTTAACGAACAGCTTGCGTGGGCGGAAGAAGTATTCGTCTTGATTCGCGAGTTTGTGAAGTATTAATCATCCAGCGTGTGTGAATCTTGCATTTATTCGTATGGAATGAATTAATGATTTAAATAGGCGCGTTCTCGAGAAGCAATTAAAAAGAATCGATGAAGAATTAATGATTCTAAAGCTTTGGAGCATGTCGGATAGGCCAGGAAGCTTATACAACGTGATAAAACTCGGCCTACAGTATTAGAGGACTGTATAATACTCGTTCAGGATACAAACACTTTGTGGAGAATTCAAGAATCCATCGTTCCAGTTGTATCTTTTATATGTCAGGTTTCATCGTATCGTTCGATTTTCAATAAGTAGCTAGTTAAACGTAACAATGTCACGTGTTTCGATATCTCACGAATTAATACACTGCTCTGCACAATTGGAGATTCGTTTTATTTTTTTTAGATTTTTCAAAATAAATTTTTATACCCATCACTTGTATCTGTATATTTTCTTTTAATTATTATCTTGAAGTCAACTTTTATTATAGTGTCATATTAACGACGTTTGAATCTATCAGGCCTATAAATGTTACTAGTTTTGTTTGCTTAATTAATAAAATTATGGTAACAATGCCCTAATTATTTTGAGCAGCGTAACTTGATTTTAATCGATTTCTGTATCAAGCAATCATCACCTGACTTAATCTCAATGTAGACAACCTGTTTGTATCTTTTTTAAATAATTTTTTTATTTCCTATTGAAAATTTTATATTTTTTAAATTGTTTGCAGAAGTTTTATATATTAAACTTATATTAAACTATATTATATTAACTATATATTAAACTATATTCCAAACTTACGTGCACACCATAACCATTTTGGTTGACTACATACGAATTTTGAAACTTGTACAATTATTCACCTATCAATCGTATTTAGTCATACTTTTCTCCGAAAAGAAAAACACGTGTCATTATTACAGTTACATAATTCGTTTTCTCGTTGCTTGTTCATATCCTAGCATTTAGCTGTAAAATTATATGATCTTCGAATCGCCGAGCTTTACGAGTGACGTTTAGGTTACACGTGATGGGAAATTGTCGCGAAATATATTCATTGATTACCTCTTATCGTAACTGACAATTATCTGTTGTTACGTTAGTTAGTTGTAAACGTTAAGAGGAAGAAGGCGCTCGACAGGAATGAAAGGTGTAAAACGAGGAAATGAAATGACCCGCGGACGAAGGAGATGTAAATAATACTTACAATCTAATTAGGACGCAGTCCTCAATCCCGTTTTTATTACGATAATATAGCCAACGGTCGTGTACATGTACCTATATGTGTCTCACGTTCTGTCTGTCTCCTGTACGTAATTATACATATACTTATACATATGTACACTGTACACACATAAAACGAAACGTGTATACCGCATTTATTGTCGAGATTGTCGGTAAATTCTCGAATATATTGGTAGCGAAATGCGGAAGTGTTGATCAAAATTATCGTGATTTTGAATCATTTTTAAAACAGAAATTCGGATAATAAGAGTTAAAGATTTTGAAAATTGTTAAAATTTCAATAAAAGTAGCTGTCAGTTTTAGAAATATTCTGCGGAGCTCAAGAAATTCGTCTCTTGAGATTTTAAAATTTTGGAAGATACAAAAAAAATGATAGATATCAAAAATAGATTTCCTACAAAGCTAAACATTAAAATCTTCTATAATCTTGAAAATTCGAAAATTTTCAATAAAGAAAATTCTATATGTCAGAAATACTCTGCGGAGCTCAAGAAATTCGTCTCCTGAGATTTTAAAATTTTGGAAGATACAAAAAAATGATAGATATCAAAAATAGATTTCCTATAAAGTTAAAAATTACAATCTTCTATAATTTCAAAAATTGGAAAAATTTCAATAAAGAAAATTCTACATGTCAGAAATACTCTGCGGAGCTCAAGAAATTCGTCTCCTGAGATTTTAAAATTTTGGAAGATACAAAAAAATGATAGATATCAAAAATAGATTTCCTACAAAGCTAAACATTAAAATCTTCTATAATCTTGAAAATTCGAAAATTTTCAATAAAGAAAATTCTATATGTCAGAAATACTTTGCAGAGCTCAAGAAATTCGTCTCTTGAGATTTTAAAATTTTGGAAGATACAAAAAAATGATAGATATCAAAAATAGATTTCCTACAAAGCTAAACATTAAAATCTTCTATAATTTCAAAAATTGGAAAAATTTCAATAAAGAAAATTCTACATGTCAGAAATACTTTGCAGAGCTCAAGAAATTCGTCTCCTGAGATTTTAAAATTTTGGAAGATACAAAAAAATGATAGATATCAAAAATAGATTTCCTACAAAGCTAAACATTAAAATCTTCTATAATCTTGAAAATTCGAAAATTTTCAATAAAGAAAATTCTATATGTCAGAAATACTCTGCGGAGCTCAAGAAATTCGTCTCCTGAGATTTTAAAATTTTGGAAGATACAAAAAAATGATAGATATCAAAAACAGATTTCCTACAAAGTTAAAAATTAAAATCTATAATTTCAAAAATTGGAAAAATTTCAATAAAGAAAATTCTACATGTCAGAAATACTCTGCGGAGCTCAAGAAATTCGTCTCCTGAGATTTTAAAATTTTGGAAGATATAAAAAAATTATAAATATCAAAAATAAATTTCCTACAAAGTTAAAAATTAAAATCTTCTATAATCTTGAAAATTCGAAAATTTTCAATAAAGAAAATTCTACATGTCAGAAATACTTTGCAGAGCTCAAGAAATTCGTCTCTTGAGATTTTAAAATTTTGGAAGATACAAAAAAATGATAGATATCAAAAACAGATTTCCTACAAAGTTAAAAATTAAAATCTATAATTTCAAAAATTGGAAAAATTTCAATAAAGAAAATTTCACATGTCAGAAATATTCCGCAGAGTTAATAAAATTGAATATTAAGATTACAGTTTCGAAACTCGAAATCAATTGCAGAATTCATCGACGATCTCGATGAATATTATAAATATAGTAACTGCGCAAACTGTATTATACGTGATACGATAAATGAGATTAATTAGCGAGAGTGCCGCTGGTACCGTGTACGTATATATATATATGAATGAACAAAAAGTTTATATATATATAAATATTACAGTAGCCGCAGAGCAAAGTTAAAGGAACGTTTTGAAAAAAAAACCAAAATGTTGTTCAATTAACACATACGTACACGTATAATGATATATTGTCCTGAATGAAACGCTTTCGACATTCGATATGTTGTATTTAGGAAAAACGGTGGTAAAAATCTAGTCGCAATCTCGGTGATCGGTCCGTGTTGTTCTTCTTTCTCCGAGAACTTTTTACTTCGTAGCTTTAATCGCGTTTTTTACTTTCTACATTTATAATATTTTTCCTCTTTTTTATCTAATAAAAAAGAATCACTTCATTTTTGTAATTTAGCGTAGTTGACTTATTTTTCTTTATTTATTCCGAGCAATAAAAAGCGTGTTCGAAAATTACAACGATTAGGAACGCGCACATTTTTCTTTTTTCGTTTTCTATGTTTTAAATCTACGATTTAACCATTGAAATCCAGGGCAAATATAATAAATAAATAATCAATCGTTTCACTAATGCGTTTTCATAAATAATCGATCGGTGTAAGAAATTGTTCGAGTACAAATTGTCGTTTACACTGATTTTACAAACTTCCAACGAAAATTCCAAGTAATATTTCTATCGCGATCGACTTCCAATGAGGAAACGTGATTCGTACAACGTAGCGTAAAACTACTTACTCGATAAGAAACTATGAACCAATCTATGTGTCACTGTTGCATCGAAGCTGGCACTTCTGAAAATTTCAAAGGTTAAATCGGCTGGAAAAGCTTTAACCCGTGGACACAGATTGTACGACCGAGAGGAAAAAAAAGGAAAACAGAAGCTTGATAAACTCGTAACTTTGTTAACTCGAGATACTCTTTTATGGAGTATCGTGTATTATCATTCTTGTTATATACATATATATGATAGATAGTATGCGAAAGGACAGTACCAGTGTTTATTAGCGATCTTGAAAGTGTGATATTTTTTTAACAAACATATCGCATCGTACGTTCGAGTTCTGCGAGTGATTTCAATGCTTGTAATTGAAGGAATGCTCCAAGTAGAAATTCAGGGAGGATTAAGATGAAATTAAATTAGGATCGATGGAAACGCGCTTAGAGAAGATTTCGTGCCAATTAATTATTATTGCTAACCAGAGAAAAGGAATTTTCGTTTCAAACGACAAAACGAACCAATTCAACGAAAAATATCGTTGCTAATAAATTTCTCTGAGCGCAATCAGTCGAAGATCCGTCGCTTTTTACGCTTCTCTTTGTCACAAATTTCAATTGTTTGTCGATAATCGTTCGCAAGCCGTTAAACCGGCATATCACATTCCACACTGAATAACATATTCTGTGTTGCGTGTGCTTTGAACACAGTATCGTGTTAACTCTATGCAGAAGAGATTAATCAGCTGTATTTTATTAACTCACTTTATCGAAATTTATCTACATTCAGGATCACTCTGTTTTTTCCTCTTTGTGTGTTCCCATTTCTAACGTTTATCCCATATTTTACAATCAATTGGTACCAATCAATTCAATCCGGTTAATTGATTAATCTTAGTCGTTTTATTCTTTATTCGTACAATCGGAGACAAAGTACGAAGCAAGTGGAATTAAATCACGAAAAAACGGATTAATCGCGCTTTAAAAAAGTTTCATTGAAAGAAGAGCGATGTTAATTGAGCAAACGATAGAAATCACAGAATTGATGTTTTTTGTGCTCGTATTCAGAAAGAAACGAACAACACGAGGAATTTTGCGGAACAGAGAAGGTCCCTTTCGAGGTACAGTCAAGTGAGAGCGAGTTTGAAACGTGCCAGCGCGAACCATGTGTCGATCATGAGGAACGTGCAAAATGTGTTAAGAGTTCAACGCCGGGGGCCATAAGGATCCAAAGAAGCGGGACTATAAGATAAATTCAAGTTTTTTTTAGAAATATAATTCAACAAGGATCGCGTATAAACTGCGTGTAGAAAGATAAATGGAAAGATTTAAGAAACCAAGAAGCAACTCAGATTTTATCGTCGAAATCTGTGATCATACGAAGACGTCTAATAACTTCCTCCTTTCATATACATCGTTAAATTAACGATATTTTTAACTCGTTTTTATTACCACATGTTCGATCGTTTTTTTTTAATATTGTCGAATTGTAGATAATTAGGGAAAAACTATGCCTGTTTAACCGGTTTGTACGATAGTCAGGCATAACTACGATCTTAATCCTCTCGTGACTATAAATCAGCCTTGCGTCTAAGTGTCTACTTAACTAACTGCATAAGATTTCGTTCTTTTTTTCCTTTTTCGTTGCATCAACGTCATCGCGTCGTATGATTTTTTATAATCGTGTAAACGAATGAAAAGAGAAAAGTAAAAAAAAAAAAAAGAAGAGTGAAGTCTCGCATTAAGGGAATTATTATCGAAGCAATATACCGCATATCGCGATCGAAGAGATAAAAACGGAAAACAATCAAATTCCTCGCCTTTATAACGTCGTTGCGAGAGTGCGGAGGAAATGGCAGGATAAAACGGCGATTTTATGGTGTGGCTCGTTTCGCGATCATTCGCAAACATTCTTCCACTTCGTGCTTCTTCTTTCAAATTCTCGAGACTTTATGTCCTTGTGATTCGAGTTATCTAGTAGATCTTCAAATTTGATAATGGTTCGAAGATGACAAAATACGAAATAATCTCGAGAAATTGATTTTGGAAAAGAAGTTGAGAAGCTCCCGTCGAATTTTACAAGACGTATTGCATGTTAATTGATATTTTTAAAAATATACTTTCCTCGGTATTCGTTAGATTCTTTTGGAATTGCGTACAAAATTACATAAGCTTTCGATGGAATGTGATTTATTCGCGTTAATATTTACTTCGACTTTATTATGCGAAAGCCGGTCCTCTTTGTATTCGAGGGAAATTTTCGAAAGATATAGTTTCGAGTAGATTTGCGTAGAGAAATCGTGAAACCAAACGTGCCATTGAAAATGTTCAATTGCGTAGAGAGAAAAATGTGTGCACGAGTGAGGTTGCAAGAGCAATTAAAAGCGATTGCAGTCGCTGGAATAATTAACCCTTTAACCTAGCAATATATGTTAATAAAACGACTAGCGTTTAAGGCATTAATCGAAACGCGTTGATATTTTAATAAGCTTAATATTAATTTTCACATTTTATTACTACACATTGCCATCTTTTATTCTGTCTATAACAATTCCTGTCCTCAAATTTAATTGCCTGGTTAAAGAGTTAAAACGTTAAAGAGTGTAAGCAACAGTTATGGATCGGTTGCACTCACGCCATGTATTTCAAGCTATACATTTGTAACGTTCTAATTTAAAAGTGCCTGCTACTGTTTTTAATTATTCATAAGGAAGCAATATTTTTTTCCATTTTCATTGCACGAAAAAAAAAAAAAGAATTAAAGTGGAAGACCAACTTTCCTAGAGATATTTTAAAAGGCCGGTCCATTTCTGTCCCATTGAAGAAAATAAGGAAACGTGAAAATATACGTATTAATCATACGTAAAAGGTAAATGTATCAATATTATACATAAGTACGTTGAAACAATATGAAAAGATTCAGACGCATAATCGAGCAATTGTCCTGTTGCGAAATAAATTGTCACTTAACCGAGATATTTCGGCAATACATGCTATTACAATTATGATCATTACCATTATGATTATTACTATCACCATGATTATTGATATTATTTAAATAAAGCAGTTACTATTATTCTTATGACTGTTTCTGTTATCGTTTCGTTATCGCGATTTGAAATACGCGCGCTTTCGTACGTCGGGGGTAACTTCTCGTTTCAATTATATATTTTCGTCGTTCGATTTCTAATTAACCCGTTGACTGCCAGACGAATTTTCCATGGTTTGCCCAAGGCGCCGACGCGAACTTTTCATTATGCGATGCATATTATGTTGAAATATTATTTGCAACAAATAAGATGAGTTAAAAAATCACGTTTGAAGCATTTTTCGTGGTGAGGGCCACCGGTGACCCCCACGGCGTTGTTGACAATTATTACTTGTCCTTTTTTCAAACAATCGTGCTATGTACTTTTAATATTTGCTGCGTCGCCGGTCGCCGGTGGCCCCCACGGCGCTATAGCCAAATCGAGCGCCGGTCACCGGTGACCCCCACGGCGTTGTTGACAATTATTACTTGTCCTTTTTTCAAACAATCGTGCTATGTACTTTTAATATTTGCTGCGTCGGCGGTCACCGGTGGCCCCCACGGCGCTATAGCCAAATCGAGCGCCGGTCACCGGTCAACCCAAGCCGTTGTAGACGATTATTACTTGTCCTTTTTTCAAACAATCGTGCTATGTACTTTTAATATTTGCTGCGTCGCCGGTCACCGGTGACCCCCATGGCAGTCAACGTGTTCAATATACAGTGGCTGGCGAAAGTAATATTTGAACACTTATAGATTCTATACATTTATGAATATATTACGTGTGCTATACAATCCATTTTGAAATTTTATTAGCACTTTATTTTATTAGTGCCACGTGACTATTATTAATCGTATGAGAAAATTTTCAAACAAAACTGAGAATGTATATAGAAGTTTCAAATTAAATGCAAGTATATGTTTCGCAGAAATAGCAAAAATAGTTAAACATTCTATTGTTGTTAATAAACCTTAATATTTTCAGTAATGTTAATATGCTGAAATGGTATATGTCCTTGATGTATACGAATTTTCTACTAAATATATGTTTAAACTAAATGTCTCGCAATTTCTATATATATTTTCAAATTGGTTCGAAATTTAACCAATATAAACATGACAGTTGTATCTCATTTCAAAATGTTTCGTATAACACAGATAATATATCGATGAAAATTTTATTATTATACGTATTCAAATACTACCATGAGTCACTGTATATGTTATATATACATATATGTATGACATATGCGTGTGTGTACCCCTGTCGGTAAAGATCGATCGATCGATACCTCGTATCGTTTACGTAAACCCACCCTCGGCGCACTTTATTTTCACTTTCTTTTCACCCTTTTTTTACCGAAATATTTTCTTATCCTGGTTTCTTTTATTTGCACCCGTTTCAGACCCACCTGTAGTCAAGCAAAAAACGAAGATAGTTATAGAAAAAAAGTCAAATGAAAAACACATAAAAAAAGAAAATACAAATTTGTATGTACGAGAGAGAGAGAAAGAGAGAATTGACTGCGGAGCCTGTGAATCCTCGCTGTCGGCGCATTTAGAAACCCTCCCCCTCCGGAATTAGCTTGAAAATGCATTAGGACGTTGATGTAAGTTCAACAGAAAGCGCGCATTTTAAACTGTATTTATAGAGTGTGCCGAAAATATCCGATCACGGAAGCGGCCTTTATTCATCCGTGCCGTGATGCACACGGATTTTCCCATGAAGGAAAAGTGAAAGGTAGATTTTTGTAATTGTATTTTTCATTATACCATTGATTTCGTCATGTCATCATTTACTACTTTTGTGATAGCTAGTTGCAGAATTTTTATACGCTTATAAGAAATTTAAGGATGCAAAAGTGCATGAAATATACATAAATTGCAAAAATGCATATAAGCTTCAAATATAGGAAATTTAGAATACGATATTTAGGTAATATTTCTTTATATTTGTCTATAAAAATATAAATTTCCATAAACGTCAGCAATCTGTTATTCATCTATTCTTTTAATCGTCCTTTTTATTATTACAGTTTTTTTTTTTTTTTTTTTATTGAGAACAACATAACAAAAGGATAATTTCGGAACACTTTATATTAGCAACTAAGAAAGAGATCGATTCGAGACGTCATTTTGTTTCTTCAACGTTCTCTTAAATCATCTCAGATTTTTCCACTTTTTCTCCGAAAAGATCGAATAAACTGATGGCAAAGAAAATAAAGCAAACGTCTCAAATCGATGATAGACAATTTAGTTATTTATTTTTCTATTGTTTTACTGCTATGTACCGCCAGGAAGTTGCAGTTTCCTTAGCAGGACTCTCGTTCTGGCTCAAATGTACAATGTACACAGAACGTTGGATAAACGCACCTTAAATCCTCTTTCGGGAAGAAAGAGGTGTGCGTTTATTTCCTCCGTTAATTTTTCTTCCTTTTTCTGCCTATTTTTGTTTTTAGTTCGTCGTTTTTTCGACTACTGTCGATACTTGATGTTAAATCGTCTCAGATTTTTGGTGTCTGAAAGCGATGTAAAAAACGATTCGTGAAAACGCGATGGCAAATTTTTTCAATTTTATCCTCGTTCAAAACAACAACTGGAGAATTTATTGAGAATCGCACGACTACACGTGTACAGCGTATACTTTGTACATTTAGAGAATTAATATATTATTATCCCTGTACACTACCATTAGTTCGTGAGTTTAAAAGTCTATTCCCCAGTCTTTAATCGTTCAATTGAACATACACCTAAAACATTGCATGGCATTCTTACGAAAGATCAATCTTTGATTTACAATCTATCAATTAAATTAATTAATGAGGTACGAGTGTTAGAATAATCAAGCAGGATCAACAATTCTAATCTTTTCATTGAGAAATTCTTAAGTGTTTAATTCGTTCTCTAATTAAACGTTTCTGTAAGAAATCTCTCACACATACACGCATCACGAAGTAATAAATACTTGCAAACAATTTAATTCGTTTAAATTGCGGTCGCCATTCGAAACAGCGCGACTCAAGCATGATCGTTTTCGTGAAAAGAAAAGTTTTGGAAAATCGCGAATTCCGTTTCGGTTCGCTGGAAGTTAAGCGCTAGACGTTAGCTTGGAATATCAAGACTATTTCCATCGAGAACAGACGGAATCGCTGGCGTCGACTATGCATTAGGAACTCGGTGCACTTGAATATCCTTTCAAGTGGTTCTAGCGACGTTCCTCCAGAAGAAAACAAAAAGATCGCGTTGTCACTGCTGTATATATTTACTAGAGGGTATTTGCTTGTATCTTGTATGTACGAAAAAAGGTATCTACTCGTATGTTTGTATATTATAAATATGTACCTACACAGATATACATTAACATACATATATACACAGATACAGATACACATTGACATACATACATACATACATACATACCCGAGTTACACACTACTATACATATATACAGGGTGGTTGGTAACTGGTGGTACAAGGTGGAAAGGGGGTGATTCTACGCGAAAAAAGAAGTCGAAAATATAGAATAAAAATTTTTCGTTTTTTTTTCAGCAATTTTTGTAATAACAAACTTTATGATTACTTCATATTATTTCATTATTTATTCCTAATTTTACGTTACGGCAGAAACAAACTTAAACTGCGATAATATCCACTTTATAACGAGACGTGATAAAATGCAGGCGTACCGAGCAAAAATTCAAAGTCGATTTTCTCGAAAACAAAGCCTCAAACGAAAAATTTGTATTCTATATTTCCGACTTCCTTTTTCGCGTAGAATCACCCCCTTCCCGCTTGTACCACCAGTTACCAACCACCCTGTGTATATACATAAACACACGGTCGATTATCATGTACATCGATGCATTTATTATGGCGCGTGCGACCGTGTGCACACACTTGCATTTTCCTCAAGAGTCACAATCTTGATACCTCATTTTGATTGTACACGGCCGATCGCAGCGATAATGTACGATATAAGGGTGAATAAATTATTGTTGCGTTCTATTTATTTATCGAAGGACGATGGTCCTTCCATCGTAAAAAGTTCCGAGTCGCACGTAGGAAGATTTCGTTCGATTCTCGAGGGAGATCTTCCTTTGGCAATAATTGTTGTAACAATAAAGTTTGCGATGAAAATTATTCGTCTTGCACATTACACTTTTGTCCCTGTGTCCGTGTTCTTTTCATTCGTTCCCTTGTTTTAGGTTTAAACGATGGTTTAGCTGAAATAAAGGTGAGTTGAACAACTGGAAGAGAATTAAGCTTTGAGAATTGATCATTTTGATTATGTTTATGTCTCGTCCGATTGATCGATCGCGCATCAATTCCAGCGGAGAAATTAAGGTGTATGACAAAGTAGTGGCTAACGAGAAGGTGACTCAACTTACTTATAAAGGCTTATGTCGATGAAGTAGAATTAGGACAGAAGGTGCCTCGACCTCGCCGGTGCAATATATCCTGCATAAGGTAAGTACTAACTAAGGACACGTACGCATACGTTGAAATAATGACGGACTGCTTTATAATAAGCATCCTAATTGTTGCTCCAAGGTTGCCTTCCCTGTTAATTGTTGGCGTACCGCGATAATAACTGATTCGATAAACCCTGCTGCCTTATGAAGCTCGATGAAATTGAAAGTAACATCGTGCAACGATTAACGAAATTATTTCATTTAATTTTTCAATTACAGAAGATTATTAAAAGAACTACGATCCCTTGGATTTTTACTTACTTTTTAACGCACTTTGATCATTAAGTCATCGAGTCTCCATGTGTAATTGACGAGAAAATTTTTCTTTTATTACCACATTAAGAATCAGGTGATAAAAGTTACGTAAACATCGCGTTATTGGAAAATGTATATGTACATTGAAAAGGAAAACACTTTATGATAATCCTTTTAAGCTTCGTACAGTACTAGAATGTAGGTGTAAAAAAAAAGTAGTCAACACAATCCTTGAGATTCTCTTTTATAAGTACAATATGAAAAAGCAAAATTCAAGAATATACAAATTAAAGAAAATATCAAGCAAATCCTTGGAATTTTCTCTTATCTTACGATATTGGGAAATATAATATCATAGCGTAAGTTGACCGAAGAAGACTGCACATAAAAGATTATCTCAGTGAATCACTGCACCTTAATGTGTTAATTAAAAAGAATGAAAAAGATCGACAATAATTAATTGAATTTTCTATAGTATCCATGTGATCGCGTGTTCAGATCACATCGGAGGTGAACAGACGCGGTGTATTCATTGACTTTTCGCCGGTGTTCGGTATGTCAGAAGTACGCTCATAAACGCACACGAGCCAGTACTTAAACAGACAGTATATGAGTCAAGGCTGCGCAGGGACCCTTACCTACTTTTTCCTTTTACGGTATTGAGTCGGACCGATGCATGAATGTATGGGATGTGGTGACCGATAAACTTACGCAAAAGATTTCGCGCGTCGACAAATTGCCTGGCGAAATTTTCACCGTTCCCATCACCAACGCATTCCATTGAAATTAAGTCGTCAAATCAGACGATTACCATATAAAGACTGCACGTTAAAATCTAACATAAAGATCAAGTATAATATTCAGCAAGTTTCGATAACATCACTGACGAAATTACGTGCGATTTTATAAAATGCTCGAATTATTCGGTAAATCTTGAAATAATTACACAAACGACCAGGCTAAAAGCGTTGTCCGACTCATTGCGAATTGACCATGACACGACTTGACTCAAGGAGACCGAGCGAGATACCTATAACCCCAATGCCAAAATTGTCGCCGCCTAATATTAGGATCTTCCTGCTGGAGACGCGATACACGAGACATTGTTACGATCGTGTATTTTTATCTTTCACACGTTATGTTTCCGTGTTGCGTACGGCCACACAATTGATACCCGTTTTAAGAAATCTTTTCCACGAAGATTATCTTATCTGTCGCGATAAATAATCTATGTATTTTTGAGACCATCAATGGTAAGTCTTTTTTTTTCTAATTGGAATTAAGGTAATCTAAGAAAAGTATCTAAGTTTTTATAGTAACTTTGCAACAATCCCGGTGACTTTGATCTTGGTAACTATGGAAACTGGCTCAAGGAATTACGAACGTAATCTGCAATGGAACTATCTTTTTTTACTAGCGCACAGTGCTACTTCGCTTCCTTCTTAGTACAATTATACAATTTCTGTTAAAAATCTTCTAATGATATTCTTTATTCTCAGTTTTAGTAACAACATAGTTTCTCTTTTTTTTTAAAGACAGTTTTAAGGATTGAACATTCCTTCGATAATTATGTCTCTATACTGAAGATTTTCCGCATTTCCACTATCAGAGTATAAACCTCATATTCATAATGTAAAAATATGTATAAACTTTCTACTATTCATAGGAAATAAATATCAATAATTGCGCTATGTATGATTTTGTTTGACATTTGGAATTTATAGTGCAATTTCTCGACCATTTTTTAAAAGTGGAATATTTTGCTCTCGCATCTATTTCAAACAACGAATTACGCAATTTGTTGAGTATTGGAATTAATGTCTCAAATATACTAATCCTTGTACGAATTTTCAATACAATCACTTTCATGGTATAATTACCACGTTACTTGCTCGAGAGGAGGCGACAACAAAAAGAAAGAAAGAATGCTCCACTTTTCTTTCAATGCCTTTTCGAATATGCGTCAAACTCCATCAAAGACTCCACTGTCTTTTCCCAAATACTCTCCATTTCGGATCGCCGCGTTGGGCAAGAGCTCTCCAGGACCCGAGTGAAAATAAGCGGCGGTCCGATCGGGCGTTGTAGCGTCGCCGATTCTAAAGATAAATTCCGCAGCGGTGTATGTTTTCACAAGCCCGTACGTAGAAAATCCTCACCGCGAGTCTGTACACGTATAGTGTACAAACACACAGACACGCATACGCGGTGTGGTAGGGATAAGAGACGTCAGAAAACGAGAGAAAGAGAGAGAAAGAGAAGCGCGTCCTGGCGCGCGACGTCATCGTCGTCTTTTACGATCGCGAGGAGAGAAGCCCGCGAGAAAAGGTGGGAGCCACGACGAACGGTTGTAGCCGAAGCTTTCAGCGACCAGTCGAGACTTAGCCTGCGAGTCAGACGCATCCCAGACGACGAACGAACCTGAATACTTGCCCCGTGAGTAAGCATGTGCACTTTTTCCAGTCCGTACCTACGTCCGATGCAACGGCCTGCTCGAGTTTCGCCTTTCGACCTCGCGTGTCTTGCAGGACCTTCCTGGATCTGCTCGATCGTGACTCTCGTTCGCTCTAACATCATCAATGTGTGTGTCTGTCTGTGTATGTGTGCGTGTGTGTGTGTGTGGGTTGGTTGTGCGAGAAAAAAAGTGACGTGAGTAGAACGTGCGTGTTTCTTTCGTGCGCAGGAAAGTGAAGAGGGTCGATCGCTGTCGGAGCCAGAAATCAGTTTTCGAATAGAGCCGGATGATCTTGCAGGTCGACAATGATTTTGCCTTGAAAAGGAGTTGAACCAAGTGGTAAATGAAGCTTGGATCGTCTTATATTTGATCTACATTCTTCTTTAACTGATAGAGATTCAATTGAGTTGAGAGAGAATTGATAATTGGAACGTCTATCGAAATCATCCGCGTTTCATGCGAGCGATTTTAAAAAGCAATCGGTTATTATGCAAATTTTGGCGGTCGTTTCGTAACGTTCAAGCCCGCAACCCGTTGTCAATCGTGGATGCAGCCTGAGTTGGTATTTGCCAGAAAATGTGTGACTCATAAAAAGTTTCAGGCATTCACGCGTAACCGCTGTGACAACATTGTCCCAGACTACCGATTTCTTTGCTGTGCCAGAGTAGACAGGAATTTCTAACTGCGAGATAGCAGATCGCGGTCACGATGTTGTTCCGGACGCTCGCTGATAACAAATTCTCGAAAGAACCAGTGCGAACGTTACTATACTCTGCTTTTGGTGTTCGGTGCAGGCGATCGAAGGAATTGGCAGAACAACCTATAAAAGATTTTAGTGTCCCATTAAAAAGTGTATGCTAATTTATTCAGAATATCGCATGGAACTCGTAGTATTTGCAGTCGTTTGATAATTTATTACTTCATTATCGCACTTGTATCGAATTTTAATTCAAGAAATTTATTAAACAAGGTTGAATTTCTATGTCAGGATCTAGGTCGCACACAAATTTCTTATCTGCTCCAAAAAAGATGTAGAACGATCATCATCGTGACGTAGGTGAATTATGCAAAAATTTCCGCATCAAGTGTCAGAAATTGTTACGATAGGAGGCCTGGTAGGGAGGATAATTTTCTTTCGAGCGTAATCAGACACCGATCCGAATGTAGTAACGAAACTCGGCTGTGCGTAACCCGAAAAGGTTCGACGGCAAGCGACTAGCGACGATTCCACCCTCTCCTCTCGCGTGTAAAAATAACCCTCTCCTTTGATACAAGCTCCTTTGCAATCCGGCAGCTGGGCTTATTTTTTATCCATCACTATTTCGACTGTGTACTCTGTGACTTCCGATAGGCCTGACTTCATCACAATCCATACATTAAAAACAGAAACGGAAGAAAAAATCCCGACCTTCGATTAGGTATCTTTTCCCATTTTATCTTCTTTTTTTTTTTTTTTTTCTTAATTTTATACCTCATCTTTGCAAAGACTTTATTATGGATATATTATGGTAAATATATGATAGTGTCATCGGTTTGATTTCGAAGGTATTTAAGTTTCACAGAGTGAGAAGTGATGACACGAAGAAGTTCGTTTCTTCGGAGCATTGTGTCTAGAATTTCTGCTTCTTTGAAATGGTTGAAACTTCGTTTTCTTTCCTCTTCGCTTCTCCGGCATCTCTGATTACGAGCGAGCCAGGAATCGTGCGCATTCGTTTGTATAGATACCAATGATACGGATGCAGAGATTCATACACGCGTAGATTCAACGAGTACCAAGAAGTTCTTTAACCCTGCTACGATTCTCAAATCTTTTACGTTTCAATCATTTTCTCGGTTCAATCGAAAAAAAGAGACTCAAAACATTAATTTCATTAAAGAAAATCATTATTACGCAATAATGTATTACACAGTAACAGCTAATCATTCGTATCAATAACAATTCTTTAATACTTTCCTCGTACTTTAAAAAAAATTTCAAAATATTTAAATATTTCAAAAATATATCAAAGAACATGGCAAGCTTGAGAAACTAAACTGAACTTTCTATAGTCTGACTCTATCTTCTTTCTTCTTATTTCAATATCAAGTTTCACTTTAAAAGCTTAAAAAAGAAAAAGGAATTGGAAAGTAACGATCCACTGTTAACTCTTGATTAAAGTTTCGTCGCTTGCTTAGAAATTAAATTGGATCTTTTGTAATCTATCTCCGTGTGCTTTCTTTTCATTCCAATGCCAAATTTAGCGTTAAAACCTTAATAAGGAAAAAAGAACCGAACAGTGACACTCACTGTTAACGTCCCAGATTAAAATTTCACTCTCGGCAAAAGAACTCCATTCTGAAAGCGAAACAGAATGGAAAAAACAGTAGAGATAGAATGATCCTGGAGGGAACAATGTCTGGAATGTTTCCACGAAGAAAATTAACCCGTTCGTGGCTCTGTCCTGCTGGCCGTATCGGTACCCTCTCGTCCTCGCGATGCATCGGTTTCGCTCGTGTAGTGAAACGAGCGCATAAAATGCGAAAGCAGCGAGCCCGCGAAGAATCCTCTCGTTTCGCCTTGGTTCGTCCTGGAGGATCGCATACCTGAATGTCTGACGTCACGAGAGAGGAAGAAAGACGGCCGGAGCAGCGAAGACGTTTGATTTTATATATACGGACACGGTACAGAGCCCGGGCCTTCTTGAGCAAGAACCTGTCTCTATAAATAGGATATCCGGTCGTTCGCTAATTATACTTCGATGCATGCTGTCCGCATAGCGAGAACTTGCACGAATTTGCGGCCGATCCAGCGATTTCTATGGTAATTACCGTCGCGTTGCGTTTTTCAGAGATAGCTTTCAGCTTCAACTTCTAAAACAAACGAGAGGGAAGAGGAAAATAAAAAAAAGATATAAAAGAACGCTCGTCAAAAAGGCACGAAATATATAGGAGAACAGCCCACGAAAAAAGAAAAAGATCAAATAATTAAGTCGCGGTTAATTGCAATCTTGATTCGTCTCACGGTCATTGAAATCTCCGGCACGATGAACGCGCGCGAACTCGATCATTCTCCTTGGGAATCGATCGAGTTATACGGACCGGGCACCAAGGGAGAATTAAAAAGTACAATTTACCGATCGGAGATAAAAGCGTATGGGAAGGAATACGGTTTACGTGCTAGAGAGAACGCATATTCGAGAACGCTAAGATGATAATGGAGACGTTCGTTGCTGTTCTAGATACGTTGTCTTTTTTCTGGTAAACGAGTGAGCAAATCAAACCGCCACCATGGACGCGATCAAGAAGAAGATGCAGGGAATGAAGCTGGAGAAGGACAACGCGATGGATCGCGCGTTGCTCTGTGAACAGCAAGCTCGTGATGCAAATGCGCGAGCAGAAAAGGTAAATGTTTAAAATTTTCAGCATATTATGCGTTTCAGTTGGAGGACCCGAAATAACTCCTGACAAACTAAGAATAAAAAGTAGCCTGATGTAATAAAAAAATACCAAAAATGTCTATTTACCTGCTTTGCTAAAATGGGGGATAAAAATAACGATGAAATAATCGCAAAATGATAAAAACGCATTATAGAATTGGCATCTGTTCAAAAACGTTAATTATAGATCTGGAGTGTCTATACCTGTTTTCTCTGCCATAATCATATATATATATATATATATACAACAAATGTGTAATTATTTTTATTGCGTTAATTATTTGATTCATAACATTCTTTTGTCCAACAAAGGCTGAGGAAGAGGCGCGCGCCCTGCAGAAGAAGATCCAGACCATTGAAAACGAACTCGATCAAACTCAAGAGGCTCTTATGCAGGTCAATGCTAAACTTGAGGAGAAAGACAAGGCGCTGCAGAACGTAAGTTATTCGTAATATTCTTTCATCGTAGTTCTATCGTAATTTCTTATCAAGTTTAAGTTTTAAACTTCAAATATCTTAATCTTTCACGGACAATTTGCAGTATATTAAATTACTTCATTTAGAAAGAGAAAGTTAGATAATTGAGTACACTGATACTTGGAGAAAGAACAACAAATATCATATAAGAAACATTTAAAAAATAAACTAAACCGGTTTTCGAATATGAAAACCCGCCAGTCTTTATCAATCACCGCGTTGTTACCGACAGAATAGTGACGTTCGAGCGCCATCAGATGTCGCGGCGATCGTGCGCAGGCGTTTCACAAGAAAAGAATAGGTTCTCCGCGAACGGAGCGCACAGTCGAGCATTAGTACGCGAAGCTGCCGCTTCGTTAGTTCGGCGGTGGTCGGCAAACTTCGGTTTCGTGTCGTAGTTTATGGTAGGGGTAACCTGGATCGAGCATAGAGGAATAGACGGAGAAAGAGAGAGAGAAAGCAAGAGCAAGATAGAAATCAGACCAGGACGGTGCAGAGAGCAGAGACCAACGTGTCTCCTCTCGTGCATGCGTTCGCCTGTACGGAACGGTGGTATGTGTGCGACATAGACAGACAGACAGAAGGACGTATGCGTGGCGCGGTGAGAAACGTGTTACGAACAGTGACAGACAAGATGGCGGTGTGTCTTGTGCAGTAGTAGGAACAGTGGTGCGTAGAGTACATTAGAAGGATAAATAGTGGAAAAAAGGGGTTAGGTGAAAGGTTTAGCAGCTGGATAGTATGGAACCAGCTCTTACGACGACCACGAAACGTCGCGGTCATCAACATCATCCGCGGTACGCTACGCGTCGACGTATCGATGTCTCCAGCAGAGGACCCGCGCAGTGTGGCCCTGCTGATATCGTTAAAAATACGCCGATTGGTAACAACGAAACGCCAACGACTACAACGTCATCGAGACTCGATGAAAAAAGCACTGTCATCGGTACGGAGTGTTCGACCGCGGTGACAGTACCCACGATCGTCGACCCGAGGTGGTTCCAAGATCCGACGGCCACTACTGTATCCTCAGAAGACGTCAACAAGATAACGAACAAGCTCGAAGATGATGACAGAAAGAACATCCAACACAGGCTCGCGCAGTGTAGCCTGGATGTCCTCAATGAACGATGCGAACAGTTTGCTGCTGATAGAAACGAGAACGAGAGCTGTGACAGCTACAAGACGGAACAACCATCAACTGACAAGTTTCGATTAAGACCACGTGGGAACGAGATATGCAAAAACGAGTCCGACAACGAGACAAGGAGCAAAGAAACTTCACCGGAGCCTGAGCACGCGGTCGCGAGGGCTCGCGGTGACGGGAACTCTGACGACGAGTCGACCAACGTCGAGGAGGACCCTGAACTTGCTGAGCTTGCCAAGCTTAGATGTCCTAGCGAAAGGACCGAAGTGCAAGCTGAAAGGGAAGCAAGAAGAAGAAAGAGATGCGCAGATTATCCTGGATTAGCTTTCGGATGGTCCATATTCTCCAGCGACACGATGATGAAATTCGGTCTCATAAGGAACGAATTGCAGAATATTATGGGGAACCAGCTGAAACGGGTCAGTATCGCATGATACATTGCTGATGCACCCGGTACGTAGGTAAACGAGCGTGCTGCGTGAAGGTCATGACATGACCTTGACGCAATTTGACGTCACCTCGGTCAATGGGTCCTCGAGGGTCATATAGCCCTTGATAACGGAAAGAGATCATGACCAATGAAAATCTTGCTTTCTCTCTCGGACCATATTATACCACGCGTGTACATAACTCTTCATCTCTTTTGCATTTCTTTCTGTCGAGTTACCCAACGTTTTCGTCGAACGAGGTAATCTTCGTAAATTCGATACCTTATATGGTTGAGGGCAGGATAAAAATACGCGCGCAGTTAGGTTAGGTGATCTAGTGGTTAACCACGGACCCCACGGTGACGTTACAGACCATTAAATCGTAGGTTGCTTGAGAAGGTTTACAAAGGAACATTGACGATTCTTGTTACTTTTTCTCACGTTTTAATTACACGCTCTTTTCGACCGACCATTCTGGAAAATTACCGAACCGCCACGAATGCTGATTAGAGAAAGGCCGATTAATACATCGGAATTCCAGCCGTTGCCAAGTGAAAATCGAAATCAGTTTGCATTATCGCGTACTAAATAAATGATATATTACTTATTGCGTTTAATAATACTTAAGAGAATCATTAGTAGCGCTTTTAGCGACAAGCGACTTCTTACAGAACTTAACGATGCACGATCGTCCGACAAAGGATACTTATTGTATAAGGTTAGTGAACGAAGACAATGGATGAAGCGTAATTCTTTCATCCAATATGACAAATGGTATTCTTATTTAGTCGACTCCAAGCGACCATACGCCCAGGTAATTCAAATTTTTCGATTATTTATGTACGATCACGTCCGATGCACATCATAATATGCGGCGTTCTTACCAATTCATTTTTGGTTTAAGCCACACCTTTCGATTTAATATGACGCGTTCGTACAACGAGTGCAACATTGCCAAACTTGGAAGCTTATATTCAGTTTCATGAAGAACCTAACCTAAGTTGATCAAGCGCAATAATATATCGTAAAATAACATTATAATTGAAGTTTCTTGACGACTTTTAAAAAATTTTAATATTTTTAATATCCTTGCGAAATAGGTAAAATAATTCAACAAATGAAAGATATCTTCGTATACATATATGCTTTTGGAACACATTTCCAAAAACAAACCCCACCCTGCACTGGTAACACGCGTTAAACATGAATACCACTCGTCAACATTCTAAAAATACGTGGCTGTTGGTACACGGATCCAGCGGCTCTTTTATTCGGCACTCTGCGAGAGCATTGCGTAAGCATAGCGCCCGGAACATGCTCCCACAAATCCGCTTCGTTATGAGCGTTTTATAAGCCGGTGACGATATAGAGTATGTGTAACACCGTTGCAAAATATTCACAACATATTGCACCGGAATTTGAAATGCGTTCTATACTTTATTGTCGACCTTTGAAACAAAGATCTGTTTCTTTACCCCGTTATCTTAGCCGATGTTTACACGTCACATTCTCTGCGATTTCACGGCAGATCAATGTGCTGCCATCTATACTTACATTCTTCGCATAATTCTGACGAATGAGTTTCTGGATTCTCGAACTTACATTCGAATTTAGTTGATTGTTCTTAATTCAGTACTAACCTGGGATTTGCATACCGTTTGAATTTATCGTAGAATGACTGAATATTAGAGATGGAACTGCGATAGTTCTTCATAAATGCACAATCATATATTTCTAACGTGCTATTTATACTTTGTAGTCACTTTTTAATATATATATGTAACTGTTTATTCTTTCTTCTGTAAAAAAATACTACTGACATATAAAAAGAAGAGTAGTAGAGATAATACGAGTATTAACTATACAGTTTGATGTATTCTGTAATTAATTCTTCGCGACGCAAACTAGTAATTAAATTAATATGCATAGCCAGACAAACTAGATAAAATGTATTGAATATTTAATTGAAATTACACTACATAAATTCAAATTAAGAAATATGATGGAAGCAAAATAACATTTAGTCTGATTTTTCCCGAAATTATATTCTTGAATAAAACAATTACGCCATAATTTATTAAAAATGTTCAATTAACGATCGTATTTCTTATGTAATGATATTACAATAATTCTCTTTCTCTAGAACTTCATAATAAAATATATTACTATTTCCGGTAGCGCTTAAATCATATGATACAATCCGTTATTCGATTTGTCCATAATTGTGTCTTTATTAAATCTCTCCAATGCGTACAAAATGAATAACAATTTATTACTAGGGGTCACATAACCGTTATATTACTGATCTCTATTATCATTTAAATTTGCGCGTCACTCATCCATCTCATTCTACCTACTCATCGTAAAACCGTCGATCATCGAAAACAACCAATTTCAGGAAAATTACGTCGGTACTGGAATTATCAATTGGTGCATAGAATAAATGCGAAATGCCCCTCACAGCGAATGAAAAGCAGAAAAAGCGAAACAACGCAGGAATTGTTGTCGACCATCCATTCGAACGGTTGGGCGCGCTCGCGACGGGCGCGGTATTTCCGGGGCTTTGCGCGCGACGACACGTCGATTGGCGTAGCGATACTCGGCGTGCGCATCATACTGTGACACGGTCTCGAAAAGAAAAAAATAACGATTAAATCAATGAACCGACTCTTTATAAATATAGGCGTGGTCAGATAGGAAGTATTTAAACGATGAGGTCAATTGCAATTTGATCAAAGGGAAATTTTCCACAAAATATCGTGGAAGAAACGTCGTTAAGGGCAAGGGACTATTTGACGTCCGCAGAACGGTAGCGCGCATGCGCGTACTGACCGGGGGCGGCCATCTTGCTTTCCAGTCAACAGCAGCCAGTGGTCGTCAGTGTACGACAGCTCGGAGGCTACGAAACTCTCTCTCTCGCACGGGTACCGGTTGTCTATCGTACCCCGATATACTTTGTCTTCGTACGTCGTGTTCATTGGCTGTCTTAGATCCTCCATTTTTCCATTTATCGTTCGAGCATTACCTCGATTCGCGCACCAGACTCGTAATCGCGATATTTACAAGTGAGAAGACGATAACACGCGTGAATATCCAGCAGCATGTCGACGCAAGTGCAGGGCACCCTTCTCGACGTGCTCAAGAAGAAGATGAGGCAGACCAAGGAAGAAATGGAGAAATACAAGGATGAGTGTGAAGAGTATCAGAAGCGGCTGCAAGTGGAAGTGATACGCCGCGAGGAAGTGAGTGAGAAAATTACCTCAACTTCGTATTTCGTTCGTTTTTTCTGCCTACGAATTGGCTCGATACTATGTAGGGTTCTTTGTCAAGGATATTTTTCCAGTTTCCTCTATTTCGAGTTATTCCATTCTCTGGCATAACCTGACCTATCGTATGAGATAGCTCGTGAGTCTCGTCAAACGTTTCATGATGCTCGAACAGGGACGTGAATTAAACGCACAGAAGGGAAGGATTCAGTGAGGTTTGTCAATTTCGATGTCTGATTAACAGTCATACGAAGTGCACCGATCGCAAAGCCAATCGATTCATCTCGTGATCGACTCATTGTGCGGTTAATTTCATCGAGAACACGTAACGAACTGTACGGTTCACGGCGTGTCTTTACCGGAAATATGGTGCTCAACTTCACTCGGTATTCGCCTGGAAAAGTATCGATCGGTTTGCGTGAGAGAAACTTGTTATATTGAAGAAAAATGGATACATTCTGTCGAATGACATCACGTTTCGAATATTTAACCTAAAAGATAGAATAGTAATCATGTTCGAAGTCGATGGACTTTCGATGGAAATCATTTTCACCTTTGTACACGAAACGCTGGAGCCGGCGTCCACACGGCTATAGGATCGATCGTGAGTGTCAGGCAGCCAGGCACGTCGTCGTCAGGCTGGGTTGTGCCTCTGGAGAGGGCAGCCAGGGGGACATAGAAGGGACACCGACTCGACTCGCACTCGAGACATTCTTGATACAACGAGGACCGGCTTGAAAACTTACCTCTGTCGTTACTCTGGAGCCTTAATCAAACAATCCCTCGTACATTCGGAAATGTCGTTACGATAACGCCCAGAGCTAATTAACCGTGCGCATTGCGCTAAACCAATGTGTCCCTCGTATTCACGGAATGGAATCAAGGGGAATACCCGGTCGACTTCTGTGTACAATCGTACAATAATTCTCGCATACGAAGACTTTCGTAGTATTATCGGTATTATACGATCTGATATATTTTTTCTGAGGATAATTACGTTTTTTCATTATTCTGCGTCATTTATGAAAAAAATGAACATGAAGCAGATTATTTTGAAGATTATAATTTTTGATCATCTTCTTATGAATTAAGAATTTAGAATATTAGGTAGGAATTTATATCTGATTGGTTAAATATAATTGATCAAAAATATTCAGGTAAATATGTGCAGTGTCTGTAATTGTAAGAAAATTAAGAACGAATGAATATTCTAGGTGTAAGCTAGCTCATCAGCTTCGATTTCTACCACAGTCTCATTGTTTTTACCCTTTCCTTTCGCTGACGGTCTGGTAAAATACATAGCTGAAAGCATAGGTGAATTTACATCTATCCTGAAGATGTTCCAGTACATTTCAAAAAGGTATTACAAGTAATTCGAACATTCGAAATGTTAAATACACATTTTTAATTTAAATGTAAAATTATAAATCTGCTTGTTTTCCATGTATTCGATTACCGTGACACTTTTAATATACAGTTCAATGGTCCAACAGATTCCAACACGAGAGTACGATATATCGAATGTGTAACTCGTCGAAGTTCCAAAGTTGAGCACCGGTGAGAGAAAAAACATTGTTTTTTTTACCAAGGAAACGTTACTGACCATATCTACCTGCTCGGTGTTATTTACAGTAGCGATATTTAAAATCATCAGCGTTGGGGGTCGATGATTTTATTTTCCTGCGGAGACCTTTCGACCCTCTGTTGAGGAAGCCTGTCGCAGACTAATATCCTGTATATAGTTCTACCATGACTAACCTCTGCAAAATTATCGATTATGAATGAAGTAATCAAGTAACAGCATTATATATGATTTATTAGAACTATTTTTCATGCTAGAATATGGAGAATGTGAATCTTGAAAAATATGTAACTTAATCCTTGAAAAATTCTTCATAGAAAAAGAAGAGACTTGGAATAAATCAAAGAACTTATTAATAATTCAACTATTTGAGTAGAAAATATACTTGATATGTATAATATGTATATAACATTTACTATAGATCTATAGGGTGTCTTTTCGAAAAGCTATTCATCTACCAATAAATTATCTTTTGTATATTTACATTCATTATACATATCATATTAATTATTTCTAACTTCGTTCAGTATCTGTTGGTAGAACCTCTGCATCTTTTAATCCATCTTATTAAACGTTAATCCAACCTATAAACGAAGTAGGAACGTTTATAATCAAACTACAGATATTTATACAAATTCATATTTTTGTGAACTTTGAATATTTCCGATATTTTTGTATATTGTTTACGTACGTATATATTTTGGCATCTTTAAATTTGTCATAAATTTACAAATATCCATAATCCAGCTATAAGGATTCATGTAAAGGTTAATTAGGGCGATTCTTTTGTCGATTAGAGATTAACCTTGTATAGTCTCCGAAAAATGTCAATGTACCTGCGGTGACGTTGCTCGCTTTCTGCCGCTGACGTATCGTCGTCCTAAAAGGCCAACGAATAGCAGCTCGGTGAAGCTTCACTAACAAGCTTTTGTCATTGAGCAACGAAGTGCACTGCCGTGTATGCACTTCTTTTTTCTTCTTCCTTTTCTCGTCTAATAGAACTAAATAACTAACAACGTGTGTCCCACATGTTACGAACATTTATCCAAAGTATGTACTCCTAAGTTCGGTTCATTGATTTACCAGGCAGCAACGGATTTAGCTTGTATCGTGAAAGTGATATTACGTACGAGCCGTACGCCAGCACGTGGCGTCTCTTTTATTGAGTTTATATAATCATGCCTCGATTGTCCTCATCCTGGGGGCAGACTTATTAATAAACAAATAAACATCGTCATAGCGCTTCGTTCGTGTTACGTTCTGTTTTTATTGGTTTAACATATTGATAATTGATCGATCGATACATTTTGACTTGCTTCGCGGAGGAACGTTTTCGGGATGGATAGTAGTCGTTCTACGTTTCTGAAATAATTCGAAGCATTAGGAACCGCTGAAAGCTTCTCGAGAGGAAAGAGGACTTTGTGTAATCGGATACCGTTGCTTTGGATGAAATTCTCTTGTGGCGTTCCTATCCTATATAGGTTGCTATATCGTAGGGCTGGTATGATTCTACACTTCAAATCAGGTTTTTAAACTAGAAAAGTATGTATTTAATACCAGGATTCTCATCACGTACCTAATACGTCTATTTAAATACATAAATGAAATATTATACATAATGAAAACTATGTTTTTATTTCAAAAGCACTTCTTAATAATTTAACAAAAAAATATCAAATATCAAAATATTATAGGATTAAGTAATTTTACACATACGCTATAATCCATATCCTATGATATAAACAAATATTTCTTATTGAAATTATTTATTGTACCATATCATTACTATATCATCTTCCTAGTCCCTTTTATAAGCAACAAAATAAGTTTTTTCATTTTCCAGAAATTTTGTCTAATACAAATACGATTAAACTACAGGACTGATGCGTGCAACATATAAACACAGTAGTACAATCGCGTCGAATTAACAGAACGTAGTAGAGGCAACGGAGGGTGATCGTTGCCGGAAGTTTGGCACACTTACCGTCATTACCGCGGATATGATCGGCAAGACCTGTTCGGTTGCGCCAGTGTGCGTGGGCGTGTCGGTTTCCTCCGACACAGATCGTCCGTGCACGACCTGATAGACGTGATCGATGATCGATACTGGGAATACATGGGACCGGAAATGGCACTCGCGTTACTTTAAATATTATACACTGTGACGAATTATCCGGTCGACAATTTAACCCGCTACATCGTCTGGATACGAATTATGACATTGTACGCGTTATGAGCATGCATAGGCGTAGCCTCTGGTTTCTTCGAGTGAATCATTTTAAGTGGAAACGACGGTCAATGAAATTCTTGGTAATAGAGTTTGATAATTCTCAAACTGTTATTGGGGCGTTCTAAAAATTCAATGGGGTGTTGTAAGACATATTAAATATGAATTGACTGAATAACGTAAGAAGTTGGAATAAACAGGAAGTAGAATAGAATTTTATTTATTGGAAACAAGGAAGTCGTGCTGATTGCAAATGTGAACTTCTTTTATTTGAGTACCTACATCGTTATCATTTGAATGATACGTTCCTCGCATTACATGAATTCTAATTATATGAACCAATAAATTAAATTATCACCAGAAACGAAAGAAATCCATTACAAACAGTATGCATATTAAAACAACACCATCCTAAATCATACTAAAACAATAAATTTATAATATTTATAACGATTGAACACAAGGAAATATCTCGAAATTTTCTACAAACATTAATCAAGAAAGTAGTTTACCGTACATTACACAAATCAGAGTAAAGATATTAATCTATTTTGTAAGATAAGATAACCAAAATTAGTAGAATTACATATTCATCGATATCGATACCTTCGGCCGATCGGGACGCGTCATCGGTCAAGGGAAATTACAGATTTGTTGAATCGGTCCGGATGCAAAATGTTGGTGGATGATCGAAGAACGGTATTTGCATGAAAGCGCGCGTAATGCCCGGTTCACGCACGATAAACTGGGATTTATCCGCTTGGCGCACAATCGTCGCAGGTGCAGCCACAAACGGGGACAAGGGCCTCGAATTGCGTAGACTGTAGACGAATACGCGCGTAATCGAGCGTTAAGCAATTTACATTTGTAAGGGCGCGATCGGTTCGTTTCATTTGACGTAACACATCGACGAAGCCAATTTTTGATTACGTTACGATTCCCTGTCTTAATTAAAGAACGCTTTAATTAGTATCATATTGTAATAGGGTGTTTTGTGACCTCGTTTCGCTCATTTTATTCCCATATTGAAACGATACAACATTAATTCACCATCCTAACGCTAACAGGAAGCGCAATTTTATATTGAACTATTTATTTATTGGAAAAGTGTGTGGAATAATCTAAAAAATGGCGTTTATTCGATAAGAAATAGATACGGGAAATAAGGATTGATAAGGAACGCGTTGAACAATTTTTGCAATAAATCAACACGTTGTAAACAGACTATCTGCAAGCTCTATTTAGTACTATCTTACGAACAAGTACAAAGTTCTCCAAATTGTATGAAAGTTTTAAGTTAAATAGCATGGGCAAACAATAACTTCCATTTAATGCAATCTTATGAAAGAATATAAAGCTTCTTAGCGATTGAATGAAAGTTTCAAGTTAAATAACATGGCAACATACATCGAGTGAGAACGTTAATTACGTAGAAACCGTAACAAAGCGCCTGAGCCTAACATCTTTACGGAAAGTAATTATAAAATGCGGATTTTCTATTGGATCACGTCACAGAATCGACTAGAAACTTTTATGAATTTAATTAACCGATATTATTTGGAATCGAGTTTCATACCATTGCAGCTATTTAATCCACGAAGCGTTAAGTCTCGCGCTTTTAATAAAATGTGATAAGTATTTCTTTTCTTATCTTAAGATTAGTTTTCTTTTCGCGAGACAAGTATATATTCCATTTGCAAGGAATTTGAAGTTATTCGCATGAAAACGTAAGTGGATGCTGTGAAAATGGTTGACCCATTCAATTAAATCGGTTGTTACGACGAGCACGAGCACCGAAGGAAGTTAGGGTCATTGATATGCGAACAGAGCGAAGACCTTGGCGATCCCGCGATGAATATTCTTGCGAATTCTAATCACGCGTTGTACGATTGTCGACAATAGCTCTTTAATCTTGTTTTCCTTTTTATATTTTTTATTTTCTTCCTTTCATCTTTTCTCTCTAATTCTTATAAGGATAAGGAAGTCGAGGACATCTGTATCAAGCTAAAAATAAACGGTGCAATCGTCGTTTGTCGAACGACGATAGCTTATCTGGTGTTTGGTCTTAACTTACTTCGTTCATGTGGTAATGAATTTATTGCAACCTTGTAACTTGTTGACTGAAAAATTGTGCGACGATAACTATTGTTGTTATGGCGTTGCAAAATGACCACTCTTGTGGTCTTTCGTTAAATCAGAACCTCGTGTTACAGGGATTTATATTTATTACTGCAAATTGTCCGTTTTTATATTGCCAATATGTCATTTAAAGCTTAATGTTAATCAGAACCGCGAGTATCCTTTATCGCTACAATAGATAAGCAAAAATATGTAATTTAAAAAACACTAAATATCACAATTGCTTGAAATGAACGAACTAGTATGGATATGAGTCGATAGAGACAAATGTAAAAAGATGGGTCAATAAATAGGTCAGGAGAGAGCTAAATAGATTACGCGGAAAATAAGAACGTCATTTATCATGAAACCAAGTCTGTTTCTTGACAAAAACAGCGAAATCAATACAATACTAAATATATAATACACTAGTAAAATTACTATTTAAAGACTCCATTTATCTATGTATATATGGCGATATATATGTATATTTTAAATATAGTAATCTCCAATCTAAAAATATAGTGATGATAACAGGTCTATTACCGCCTGCCTTATAGCTTCTGGTGTCAACTACAATTTACATTTTTACAGTTACATCAATAATACTTACATACTATAACTTAAGACGTAATCTAAAATTACTTAAACTACTTAAGTCGTAACTGATATTTTAATTTTCCGTGCTTAATATCTTCTTTTGTATTACAGGCTGAGTCCGAAGTAGCCGCTCTGAATCGTCGTATCCAATTGTTGGAGGAGGACCTCGAAAGATCGGAGGAACGCCTCGCAACGGCCACTGCTAAATTGGCAGAGGCGTCGCAAGCTGCGGATGAGAGCGAACGGTAAAGGAACTGCACATTTTTATCTTCATGTTTTTCTGTAATGAACCGAGCACCGGACGACCACGTAAATCTTATAAATATCCGTCGACGAACAGATATTTATAATGGAGCCGTTCAGTATAGTGGCATTCATGTTTTACTCAATGGGCAGATAACAAACCCCTTCCCGTTTGATTGATCGATTCAATGAAAGTTCGATTCATACACTTTCTTCGCCTCCTCACAAGGTTCATGTTAATAAAGTTGTCGGAGATTGTAGCTTTTTATTATTAGAAATTAATATTAATTTATTATCATAATTATTATATAATATTGATATATTATTATTATATATTAAAAAGTAAAATCGTATGATCGAGGTGTTGAGTTATTAAAGATGATATTTCTGATAGGCTTGTTGTCTGCCCTATGGGATGATGGGAGATTAAGTTACAGATAATAGTTTGAAGTAACTTGTGCTCTTATTGAAGACATGGCGAGGGTATTGTAAAGAAAATTAATTCTACTTACTATAGTAGAAGTTATTGAATCATGTGGATGTTTCAATTATAAATTCTTTGAAATAATAAAAATCAATAAAATAGTACTTGTACGTTGCTCATAATAATTAGAAGATTACATCTGTGATACATGAACTTTATAAGGGTACAATGCAATTTCAAAATTCTTGTCATTGAATATATCGAATCACAAGAAAACGATTAAACAGACGAATGCTAATGTATTTTTAGTAGATCTCTCGCCTTTACAATAACTTCAAACATCGATATCAACCCTTTGATTGCGGGCCATCCATTGATGGAACGTAAGCACAACGAGATACAAATGATATTTTATATTAATACAAATACAGAAAAAATTGAAATATTTTGTTTATTAAAAGAAATAATAATAACACATGGTGAGCATTTATAGCAACCCGTAACAGTCAAAGGGTTAACATTTCCAAAATACAAGATGGTCGTTCGATGCTCCAAAAAGAATCAGAACTAACGCCGTACGTTCAATGAAATCGAGTGGGAAGAGCGAGTATCCTCAAACAAATTTACATATTTTCCCATTTATAAATAATCGCACAATGTTGCATTGTGACGTTTCGCGGGTAAATGACGCACCCAATATAAATCTAGTTATATTTATATGACAATCGAATTTAATCACAGACGCAATTACACAGAGCAAATTCAAGGCTGATGGTGAACTAGTAATTACTGTGATTTTATGGAGCGTGCATTTTCATTATACATTTATTATACGTAAAGTGGCTGCTTAATTATCGATAGATCCATTCCAGAAAGTGATGCAATTATTACGCGAGCATTAAATTCCGTCATCGTTTGATCAGCTAATGACGAAAAAAAGGAAACAATCTTTTTCTGGCAAATGAACCTAAACCAGTCGATTGATTAAATCTAATCGATCACACTCGCCCTTCCTCTTGAATTTCCATCGATATCCCGGCATTATTTATCGCTAGGACTAACTTTTCGACGTTGAAAGAACTTGCAGATTATTATTTTGTCAGAATTTTCCGCTCTCGATCGATCGAAACACCGATTCTTGTTTGCGTCGATAAGAATTATCGATTTATCAGAACCGTGACTTTGAAGATCTAGAGCGAGTTACCTTTGTTCTGTACAGATTAATTTTGATTCAAAAACGGCTAGGAAATTCGCGGATAAACGATATCATTGGCGATTATAACGCTATTCACGATACTGAATGACGTGTTTGAGGTTTGTTAACGCGGAAAAAGAAATTGATAACTAGCCGACACATAATTCGCGATATTTTATCGTTGTTTCATACGTATTCGATTAAGCTTTTTATGCTACTACAATATCTAAGAAAATGTTGCAGATTAGAAAGTCTCTTGTAAAGAGGACTTCAAGAAAGTTATTGAAGATTCTTCTTTATTATAAATTTGACCGTTTTTATAAATTAAATTTCTCGAAACGTGAAATTCATGATGAATATTTAATGAGCCAGACCGTCTATAATTATCGTTTTAAATTGTATAATGTTGTATAATATAATCATATAAAGTAATCATTAATGAAACATCAATATTTTTATCCGGCATTTAAAAAAGCGAATGTTAATTTATGCGCGACTCTATATCCTATAATTAATGAAAAATCGAAGAATATTTTATTCATAACCGCGAGAAACCTCTTTCCGTGTGTCGATGATCTTTCTTTCAACGGCGATCAAACCCGTGCTAAAAATCGAATGATAATCGATCACTAGGATACGCAAGGCACTCGAAAACCGTACCAATATGGAAGATGACCGAGTGTCCCTGTTGGAGCAACAGCTAGCACAGGCTAAACTGATCGCCGAGGAGGCGGATAAAAAATACGAGGAGGTGGGTCACGAACCAGCGAACGAAAAAAATAATCTTTTCGCGACGATCTTACGGAAGCCAATCTGTATTCATCTTGACGAACCACGATCGATCTACTTTACCATTTTATAAACAAATTTCTTTCCGACATATTTTATATCGATGAATTTTTTGTTAAACTTAAGGACATTCATGGAATTTATTCGATAAAGAATATCATTGTTTTCGCCATTATATTTTCTATTTATATTTTATATTGCACTTTAATATTGTGTTACAGTATAACACATTTCAAAATATCGATCATTTAATTCCTAAAAATTGTATAATATAATTTTGATAATTTATAATCCCCAAAGTCTTATAGATATTAACTATATTTCGTACATTGAAAAAACCTGATGCTATTTTGTCAGTAGAAACCTGTCGCAATTAATTGACTTGAAATATCCTTTCAAATTTTTACTCCAATTCACATTAGTCAAGTTACTTGATTTCAATTGATTGGAATTTAACACGTCGACTGCCAGACGAATTTTCCATGGTTTGCCCAAGGCGCCGACATGAACTTTTCATTATGCGATGCATATTATGTTGAAATATTATTTGCAGCAAATAAAATGAGTTATAAAATCATGCTTGAAGCATTTCTCAATTATTACGATTGTCCTTTTTTCAAACAATCGTATTTTTAACCCTTAGAGTGCTGAATACTCGAGGCCTAAGCGAGGCCAGAGCTGACGATCGCTGTGGACGGAATACTTTTTCGCTAGACTGAACTCTGTTGATTGACCATTCAAAGCGCAAATCGTAATAAGTTATAGCAATCCTTTTGCACGAGATTAAATGATTCAAGAGCGTTATTTTTTAGTATTAATTATTTATCATAAACATTGAAATTTACAATAAACTAGAATTTGGGTAATAAACTAGAAAACAATAAATTAGAAAACTAAATTTTCTAACTAGATTTTCGTAATATGCAAATGACTGCGAAAAGGAAATCTTTGATTTATCGATTACTGGTCGTATTTTTGCTAAAGGATCGTCACTTGCTGTATTATTATCGTTAAAGCGCAACATTTGTAATAATACCATGTATCGATCTCGTGCCACTATTTTGCGGAAAATATTGCTTTTCAACGGTTCGTCCGTAGACCAATATTCTCTGAAAGATAATTTCTTCGAACGCGGCATTAGCATTGAAATGCATTTATATTTATCTCACGCAAACGTAATAGTATTACTTCTGCGTAGGTGCTCGGAAAAATTGACAAACGCATATATGCGTCCTTAGTCTACACCGATGTGCGTCCATAGCACTCTAAGGGTTAATATTTGCTGCGTCGCCGGTCACCGGTGGCCCCACGGCGCTATAGCCAAATCGAGTGCCGGTCACCGGTGACCTTCATGGCAGTCAACGTGTCAAGGAATCTGTCTAATCTGAACGAGCCTTAAACGTCGAAACATTTCTTATTTACATTATGAATTCAGTAGATCAGGGAATTATTATATCATCCGTTAAAAAAAGAAAAGAAAAAGGTAGCGTAGAATTATATAGCACGAGAAGATTCAGGTTTGTCAAGATGGAGTACCAATTTGCTCCCGCAGGTATATCTTTCCAAGAATTTCAGCAGATTGTTGGTGAGCAGTGCTGTAGCTGATCATCGTGCAACCTTCGTTACAACGAACGAGGAAACGACCGATAATTTAAAAACTTCTCCTTCCAGCGATCTTTTCTTTCTTAATGTATGTTAATCGCCGTTCTTTGTGATAATTATTAAAGAGCCCGCAAGATTCTCGAGAATCGCAGCTTGGCCGATGAAGAGCGTATGGACGCCCTCGAAAATCAGCTGAAGGAGGCCAGGTTCCTCGCTGAAGAAGCTGACAAGAAATACGATGAGGTTCGCGAGCCCACGACTGACAAGCGTGATGGCTGCAGTGACAATGATCATGATAAAAATAATGATGATGATGATGATGATGATGATGATGATGATGATGATGGTTCCTAGTTTATAGTCGAGATAATAGTGCCTAACCCTATAACTCTCTGTTTTCTCTCTGTGTGCTCGAAATTACCGTGGCTCGGTATAATACGAAAAAATGAAACGAAAATCTACTCACATTTCGATCGATCGAAAGTAAACGCGTTAATATTATAATACTCGAGAATATTTCAATTGAATAATTCAAAGAATTTCGATTCTTCTTCAACCGATCGTCCGAATCGTTCGTGAAAGTTGTTTCGAATAAAATCTCGTTTCTGGTAAAAATTCCAAAATATTTCTAACGAAACAGTGATTAAATGAGAAAAGGAAAAAAAGAAAGAAAGAATGGAAGGAACGAAAGGTATTGATCGTCTGTGATTTCGTCGAGTGAGATAACGACTAATCGATCAACTGGTAAGAAGTGCAGTGTTTCAGTCAAATAATTCTTATTTTGGGAATATTAAAAAAGAAAAGGAAAAAAAAATGATGAAAAAGTGATACACGTATATGAATAATATCAGTGTCACGTGTTTTGAGCGCGACTTAAATGTTAAAAACCGTTGTATATCTGTGATTTCCAAGTGTTTGTTGCAGCAAACAAAAGGGAGGGGGAGGGGGGAGAACAAATAAACAATGTTTCAAGTGCCAATTTCGTAGAAAAAAAGAAAGAAAAATGAAAGTCTACTTTGCATATAAAAATTATCGCGTAAAATCGTTTTTCAATATACATTCGGTGAATATCGTAAGTTCGCGTGTTCGGTTTGTCTAATCGGAAACTGGCTTCGTTAAAATATGGTTAACGCGTTCTGTGTTGTGATAAAAACGAAACTATGTGCCTCTCGGTCAGCTGCGCGATTAAAATGGTGCTGCTTTTGTCCAAAGACTGCCTCTTTTTGCTTTTCTGGAATTCGGAACGTAGCTCAGAAATATTGCAAACGTCCATCTGTTATGGTAGGTTGTGTCACGCGACGACGTCGAAGTTACAAAGATTACAAAATAAACTTATTTCGATATTATAATATTACACAGTTCAAGGAACATAAAATTCATTTTATTCAATTCTTCTTTCTTAGCAGATGTAACTCGTATGCAGAAATTAGAAATTCAAAATAACGGGGCATCAGAATTAATTCCTTCATGGTTGTTGCACATCTGTAGCATTTCATATGCAATTTCTTTTATAAATTCGATTATTTTCATATTACTAAACCGTGTTTTAAACTTTGAATAAAATTACGGCTCGATATATTCAAACGACTGTGTTGCAAAATAAAATCACGAAAAATTAATTCATGAAATTTTCCACGCACGGTAGAAAACGTGAAATATTACGAAAACCTTGTTCGATCAGCACAAACCAATCTTTGCTGCATCGAACGTGTATTAACACGTCCGACAGACGATCAAAAAAGAAAGTTCCATTACATCGTCAGATTCATCGAATATCTTGATTTATTGCTTGTTATTGCTCAAATGCTGAGTGTCTTGCGCAAGTATTGATAAAAGTTTCACGGAAAACTACACTATTGATGACTCCTCTAGTGTTTGACAAAAATTTATTTCATCCTAAAACGCATCGTTGTAACTTCAACGCGTCTGTATCTTCTCCCAATAACAAAATCGAACTCATCATTTATCTTTTTAGAGCGTTATTGTATTAACAAACATCGAAACTAGAGAAATTGTACAATGTTTCTTAATGTTTGCAGTGATGGCGAATCAAATCTGCGAGATTCTATTAGAATGCTTGTCTGTCTAACGATCTAACCGCATAATAGTTATTGCAGAAAATCAACGGAAGCGAGCCTTAACCGAGTGTGATATTTCTTTCTGTGTTTTAACCCGATGCAATAATCGCTTATCATTGAACCCTCTGTATCTTGGACTTGCGAACGTTACATAAACCTCCCGCCAAATGACAAATTTTGGTCAGTTACGTCATCCAGATAACGTAGGTTTCATTGGTTGTAAAAAGAACATTCCGAAATTTTGCGAATTGTAATTCTTGCTCCAATATTTAGCTATTAGATAACTAATCCAATTCCACTTAATGATTATTTCATGTCATAAACGTATCATCTTGATCAACTTTGTTTTTCTTTTTCAAAAATTTTCATTATCGTTTGATATATAAAAAGAATGTGGGAAAATATAAAGTTTGCATTTGTTGATTTATATTTTCTAAATATTCAAAATGATAAAAAATGCATATTCAATCACAAAACTAAATATTAAAACATATGGAAGATATTTTGAATATGAAATATAAGAAAAATATTTTGACGTGGTGTTGATTGACAATATATCAAATTTTGAAATTAATCTTTTATAAAATATGGAAAGTGCGGCTTCTTATGTTTTTCATATGCTACAATATTTGCTTTCTTCTAAATTTCTATATTTCATATCGAGTACAAAATTGTTGGCCAAAATGAAACATCTACATACGATAATACATTTTTTTTATTTTTATATTTCTGTATCGAGTAGAGAATTATTGATCGAAATGGAAGATCCACGGACGATGATTGTCACGTGGATCGGCAGTTGCACGAGGGGTTGCGTCACGTTCGCATAAAAGATATTGGTTGCATGCATAGAACGAAAGGTCTACGTAGACAAACGAAAGGGACATTCCAGAGAGCTCGCTGTGTACAGCTTTATTCCGTGGTTTATGCTGGGGGACGGCGTGAATTCTCTTTCGTTTTCCACGACGATCTCGTTGTTACTGCGTAGTATACGAGTATTTCTATCCATTCGTGCCAATCTCTAGGAACGAAGTGGAGAAAACGTCTTCTCTTGCTTCGTTTCTTATCTCCTCTTTACGAGATGCGTTCTACACAATTGAAAGAGCTGTTCGTTACAGATTATTTGAACGCGTACACTTATTCGAGTCATGTCGGTCCGAGCCACGAATACGGTATATCTGGAGTTTTGTTTAAAATTCCGACCTCTCCGTGGCTCGTTGTCGCCAAGTTAAACGCGTTTAAATTATTCGTTCCTCGTCTAGCGAACGAAACAGTTCGAACAGAAAAGCACGTTTCACGGTTAGTGTTTCACTGGTTCAATATTTGCGATTCCATCACGAGTGGGATTTTGCGCGGAGGAACGCGGAATACTATTAACCCCTTAACCAAGCGCGACGAGTTAGCTCGAATAAGTGGGCGAATATTTGTGAACGAATAATGAGATGATTAAGTGGTTCCGTCTTCTGGCTTTTTCCGACCCGTTCCACTTGGTCAAGAATACGCGATCTGCATCTTGTTTTGCAAAGAAGCGTCTAGGAAATGTATTGAATTGTTGGAAATGTTGAAAAAAAGGATGTCTTGGTGGTGATGGGACGACAAAGGAAATTTTTCGATTTGAATTACTTTTTCTCAATTGAATGGAAAGTGAAGGTAGAAGTGTTGGAGAGATTTGGAAGTTTGGTAGCTTTTTTAAATGCAAGTAAAGCAAATTTCATTTTATAGTATCTTGTAGCTTGGAAGATGTAAAGACGTTCATGTATTAATATTTCTTTGCTTTTATTTTACCTGCTTGTCTTATCTCTACATCATTATAGTGCTACCAAGCAATTTAGTGATTACCAGATTTTAGATTAAGAAACTGTAATCAGTTGACACGGTTCTCCTTGAAAGAAAATAAGTTTCTATTAGAATGCTTTTGGAAAAATTAGTATTGCTTTCTATTCGAAAAGGAACATAGTTACATGTACAATTCATTTCTATTATACCATTTTCACTATTACTAATTCACTATTCACTAATTATCTACCGAGCTGTTCAAGTATTATAACACGCTATTACTAATTCTTTAATGATAGTAATTGCAATAGAACGAATAAAATAGGCATTTTTATAAAAATTTCTCTACAAGGATTCCGCAATATCGCATAGAAAATCTCATACAGAATGCACGCCAAGAAGCTACCATCGCTTCCTCTCCACATCTAACAACTTCGAACAAAATCTTCGTACTCCAATAAATCTCTGAATGCAGCCAGTTAACACTGATCACCAACTCGTTACAACCAAACGCTATTCCACGTTTCCGACGAGCCATTTACTTTAGAAATTCGCCACGTTCAAGGTAGAGTTAGAAAAACGAATGGAGGGGAGACTAGACTGAGTGGAGTCGATGGAAGCAACCAGACGCAAAAGGAGCGAGCTCTTTCAGTTCGTAGAGCGACATCGAGTCGGTCAGAATCACGGTGATCTCGATGATGGGGCGATAATGGCGGCAAGATCGAGGCGCGAGAGCGTCGATCTTGGCCCAGATGCCCGGTCGAGACACGAGACAGGGACCGGCGAAACGGAAAGAGAAAAAGAGCGAGCTAAGGAACTGCTGGAGAGAGACAAAAACGGAACATAAAGAGAAACCGTGTGTATGTGTCGTTTATACAGGTCGCCCGTAAATTGGCCATGGTTGAGGCCGATCTAGAACGTGCTGAGGAACGTGCCGAGGCCGGAGAGTCGTAAGCATCCGTTTCTCAAAAAATCAAAACACTCACACCCACCATATTTTTCTTTTCTTGCCATTAACAATGCCTTTTTTCGATTTTCAAGCGTGCGCCAAAAACCGCCAGTTTCTTATACCACCCCATTTTCCCCCCCTGTTTTTCGCTACACTTTCTCATGTGTGCATGTCCACGAGGATGTACACCTGCCACATATGTATACATACACACAGAGGCACGATTAAAGACGTTTGATGACACGTGATCACGTGTGCAACTGTCTTAACACAGATGTTTCCTAATGTGTTCGTTTGATTGGTTTTCTTTCTGAGTTTTCTCCCAATGAAAATTCATATAGTTGTTGGTTTGGAACCAAACAGGTTCCGTGCTGTTGCGATCGATCACAATTTGTGTCGTGGATCGATCGTGTATGTGTCGATTGAATCGTGTTACTTTTAAAAGAGAAATCTGAGTCTGTAGACTCACTTTTATGTGAGGAGAGAGAGAACTTGTGCAAGAAAAATTGCAATTGCAAAAGAATATTTACAATGTGTAGTGTAACAGCGGTTGTGACTGAGATTCCTCTTGAAATTCTTGTATCCAAGAAAATCGGAATCAAAAGGTACCTAATACGATAAATCAACTTGTATATTTCTTTTTCTATATTTTATATTTTATAAAATATTTTGTTTTGATAATACAATTTATGAATACATTATATATTTTATGAAATTCGTTTTGATTCCATTTTTTTGGATAAAAATATATTTTTATAAGAGCGTTTCACTAAAATTCGAGTCACAAATCGAGCAGCAGACTGGTGAAGCAATGGGAAACAAGGAGAAGCAGACTGGAAGCTGACTGTCCGCATGCATTTGCGATATAACATTTGTTTTCTTATTTTACTGGAATTTTTTTCTTTTTGTTTCTGTTCATATTTTTTTTTTTAAGTCCTTATCATCCTTGCTTTTTCGCATGACAAGTGTGGCTGTTGATCACAGGTTGCCAGAAAACTAGTCATGATGGAGCAGGATCTTGAGCGCGCCGAGGAAAAGGCAGAACTTTCGGAAGGGTAGGTGGTTCAGTTTGTGCATGTGCCCACTGTTCTCTACATTCTTTTTCATTTTTCAATTTCCTTCCGCTTGTCTAACAAGAACGAACGCTGGTCGATGACAAATCAATATAAAATTATAATCGGTGATATTATTGAAAAAAGTATTTCTATACAATATGTCTAGATATTTATATTAAGTAATATTTATTTATTTTTAATACTTATTTATAAATTATACTTATCTATAATAAGTATTAATTTATTATAAATAATTATCCATGTCAGATAAAATTATTTAAAATTCTCAATGCGAGAATTGTTTGTAAAATACTAGTAAATAAAAAAAAATACAATATGTTGCAAGAAAGTAATAAATTTTAAAACACCCTGTATAATATTTTTTATTTCAATACTCGATCTTTAAAATCGAGTATCTTAAATTTCTTTCATGAAAAAATTCTAAAAAGATATCATATTTTGAATAAAAAAAATTTTATTTCGTTTAAAATGCTCACATTCAAAATAAGAAGATTATTTTTCAAATTAGAAATTAAAAAATTACTTGCTTAAGAAAATATTCTAAATTCTGTGTTGGAAACGATTCAATCATCCTCAAAATTAAAACACAAAGAGCAGCGACCAGTGCTCTTCCACATACTTAAAGAAACACACTCGCAGGTAGGAATTCGTATTTACGACCTGAGTTCGTTGTAAATGGTTCTTTCATTTTACAGGAAGATCGTCGAGCTTGAAGAAGAGCTGCGCGTAGTTGGCAACAACCTGAAGTCCCTCGAGGTTTCCGAAGAGAAGGTAAGTACTGACAACAAATATATATATATATATCTATATATATAATCTCGAATATACATACATATACAATCTGTTTCACTTTCTCTTTCTTTTAAATTCACTGCACGTTCGCGCCGCGACCAATTTGTACCAATTCTACGTCTTATAAACGTTTCTCATATACAAATGAAACATTTTCTATATTTTTGCATATCTTGTAAATTTATATAAATTTGTATACGTTTAAAGTATACAAAATTTATATTACATTAGACAAAATTAAAATTATAATTAAAATATACAAAATAAAATTACTATGTTTTCTGCGAATATATAAATATCCGACAGTTTAATTATAAATATTGATAGATTTATTTGTATAGTAGGCTTCTTCTGTTTTTCATTTTCGAAACAATTTCACCTCTGAAAATAATAGAAGAAATAATTTTCATGTCATAAAATATCACTATAGCGATATCAGAGAAGAACGAAGAGTTCAGTTTATTAGTAATTCAATCATAATCGAAAGGGCAGGTTTAAACGATTTGCCTCATAACGACGCGTCCATTTAACACTCGGGTTCTCGTTTCCCTTCGCGCGCATCAAAACCCTGGTTTCTCGAGGGACTTACACACTGCGAAAGTTATCACGGGACGCTGTAAGAAAAACGGTAACACCATGTAAGAGAAATATCGCAAGATTTTCCACGGTAACGTGAAACGAATACACAGGTTCGCAGGGGTTTTAATGCACCGCGTTCGTCCACAAAACGTGTATGATAAACGCGATAGAAAATAACGCGAAAGATAAAAAATCGAACAGGCGGCATAGAGTTGAAAAGGAAAAAAGAGAAGACGCGTGGATGGATCGAGAAAAGTAAATTTCCATATTAAGATGCATAATGTTCACGTTACTGTACCATAGGCCAACCAGCGTGAAGAGGAGTACAAGAACCAAATTAAGACTCTTACCTCTCGCCTGAAGGAGGTACAAATCATTTTAGAGAGTGTTTTGCATATGATTCTTGTTTTTTTTTTTTTTTTTTCTTTTAGCAGAGTGTGATTTGTCGTCGCGAGTTTTCCGCCGTTTCTACTAAAACAATAACTCGTTCACCCCTTTTCTCTCCTCGTTTACGCTACTTTCTTTCTATAACCTTAGCCGTCACTTTTCATCTTTCTTCTTCTCGTTTTGTTTTACTTCACACATTTTTCTTTCCTTTTTTAGTTTTGTAAAGCTAACTTGAGATCGTTTTTTTTTCTCTTTTTGTTTGCGCTTGTCTAAAAATAGGCGACGCAAAGAGAGGAGACTTTCGTGGGCCAGGTGAAGATTCTGGATAGTCAATTAAAAGAGGTAAGTGAGAATCGAAAGGAAAGTGGAATCCTTCATTTGCAGAATTTAAAATATTATCAATTTTTGTAAGAAAGAAGACATTTTTAGAGATTCTTATATCTATTATTTTGGTTTCGTTGTACAAACACTAGAATTAGCTGAATCAGCAGAATTTTATTTAGGTTTGTACATACTGTATCCTGTTGCTTCTTTCCGTTAGATGCTCGTTCTTTTCTACACATTCCCCTTTTATTTTGCACACCTTTCGTTAATCCAGTTCAGGTACTGATATTTCACATATTACGCATAAGTACAAACGAAAAGAACAACTATAAAAGATGTATATCGATTGCTCAATTCCTGATAAGCAACGAATGAGGTACGAATGTTTGGGTGTTGAGTCATCAGTGAAAAAAAAATAGAATTTTTTTAATTAACAAAAAATAACGTGTGCATTTAACTAACAGTTTTTCGTTATATTGTTTTCATTGGAAGTAAAAATAAAGCATGGAGTGCAATTGTACTAATAAGAAGAAATGCTAGTTAAAAGATCCGTCGATTTTAAAAGAAGACAGAACATATAAAATATTAAATGATATTTTTATTTTAATAATATTTCATATATATATATATATAATGATATTAGTAAATATCGTAATTTAACAATTATTATTATTATACTCGATATTGCATTTTATTTACGTATATACGATACAATATATATTGTATATTTAAGTATTTAAGTATTTACGATATAATATACGTATGCGTAATACTCCGTAAATTATTAGCATTGACGCATGCATAGAATTTCGTTTCCTATGTAAAAATTTTAAAATCGACGACAAATCACATGAATGTGACAAAGTACAAATACTGATCTATTCTTCTCGTTTCTGTAGGCTGAAGCTCGTGCCGAGTTCGCAGAAAGATCCGTGCAGAAATTGCAGAAGGAGGTCGACAGGCTCGAAGGTGCGTATCTCATCCAACCATTTTTCATTTCCGTTTCTCTCGTGCCATCGTTCGAAATTTTCGTTTTCCAGACATTTTACTTTCTCGAACGGTCATTACGAACCTTCTTTCCAACTCTACTACGAATAGCAACCATTTTGTTGTTTCTTTGGTACTTTAGTCTAATTTAGCATTAGAAATTATGTTCTTAGTTAGAGTAAGAAAGAGAGAGAGAGAGAACTACGAATCGAACGTTAAAAACAAGTCGAAGGGAGCAGAATATGAACAGTAAGATTGCATTCAGTTACAGTTGCGATAACCTGTTAGGGATCTATTAACGAACCATAACATCGCTTCTTTCCAAATTCACCAAGCTCCTCGAGTTTGTTTGAGTGCATCCAATGATTAATAGAACCGCAGACGACAGTCAGTTGGAGTACTAGATTTATGGAAAAATCCAGTTTTCTATTTTCAACGATTTCAAATCTCATTATAAATTACTCCACGTTTTGACGGTTCTTTCCTAGAAATTATTGTCGAAATAATTATATCTCCATCTTTTTTACTATCGAATAACTTATCCGACGATCCATTAAAAATATATACACCGTTGGTCATAAGGATTAGGACACCCATTTACATTTATTAGTCAGTTTATTTAATCTTTCACGATACAAGATACAAGAATGAAATAACAGATTTACGATAAAACAAATAATGAATGAAATAAAATAACTGAAGAATAATAAAAATACTAAAAGCCAGTGAAAAGAAATCAGTTTCTTTTTATGTATCTCTACGTGTCCTAATACGTGTAGCTGACAGTGTATTTTTACTTTTTACTATTTTTTTCATCATTCGGTTCTTCTTCCATCTACGAAACAATCGTGCCTGTCGTTTGCTGTAAAAACCTATTTTTGCCGATTTTAATGCTAACTGCGACGACGACTTAAAACCGAAAAAAAAAGCGGTGACATAATCGTCATATGTCGCGTCGTCTCGTGTGACGTGTGTACATAGTTGCTCGATGATCACGACGTGTTTCATTCCTCTAACCACTGCAACCCCGAGAGGGCATATCCGCGATCAATGAGAAAGTTGTGCGCGCTCGTCTGTGCCTTTTATGTGCGTGTGCAACCTCCCTCTAACCGGTGATCTTTACAGACGACCTTGCCGCCGAGAGAGAGAAAAACAAATTGCTCCAGGAAGAGATGGAGGCCACCCTGCATGACATCCAGAACATGTAGATCGTGTCTCGCGGCTGACAGAAACATGAGAGAAAAAAAAGTCGAGAAAAGATTTATATAAATAACAAAAAACGTTGAGAATACAAAAGCATACGCAGATACTAGGGTACGATTCCTTCGGGATTAAAGGAACAAAACAGAGATAAAAAGAATAAAAAGTAAATACTGTAAACAGAATTCGAAAGGGGTGAGGGTCGGAGAACGAACGAACGAACGAACATCGAAAGTCTTTTCAGTTCGACGATATTTATCGAAATATCGTTGAGAAACAAAAAATACACGCTGTGCGACACGAGTGCTTTCGTAAACGTTTCGCAAAACGTTGAAAAACTTCTTTTTTTTTTCTTTTCTTCCTTCCTTTTCTCTTTTTCGTCGAAAAGAGAGGATATACTTTACACTTTACATACTTCCGCTGCGCACGCTTTTCACTCGAACTATCGTTTCTTCGTCTTTTTCGTAGGAAAGGATAGAACGATGGTTCAAGTAAAATGTATAACGTATAAAAAAAGAAAGATAGGGTGTGCGGTTTGTCAAAGGGACTCGAAGATAAAAACTCCCTTTGTCTTCTGTGTTTCTTTTCTTCTTTTTCTTTGAAATTTTTTTCGTTTGTCGTCCAAAAGATATCTTTCACGACTATCTTTTTTTTTCTTTTCTTCTCTGGTGATGCTTGCTTTTAATTGGATTGTCGATTAGTATGATTAATTTCAATGCTATTGAGTGTCTTTTAATTGCTTACGAGGCGAGTACTGTAAAAGAGAATCGCGAGTGAAGACATAGGAAACAGAGTAAAAAGGGCAACCGATCAAAGCGTGCGCGTCAAGGAAGAATTTTCTATCGAGTTTGTCAAGTATTTTCCACCTGTTACGTCCTATCACGTATCGTCGTTTTCGTGGTTCACGTCCGGCCCAATTTAATTCGCAACGTTCGTAAAACATCGCGAGACTTATACCATTTCTACTTTTTCAATTAATCTATTTTGCTGAAAATTCTATTCTTCTGTATTTTGATTATTATCTTCGTGTACATCAGATAAACAGTATTAAATTGAATAATTAATCGCTTAGACTCCTCAATTTCTTAATCGATGCACATTTCAATGACAATCATAAAAAGTTCCAATAAACATATTGGAACGACGTTAAAAAAAATGTTTGACAAATTCGACCACATAAGTAAATTTTTCCTCGACGTAGGACTACTGTATGAATTGGCAGCAAAAGGACGAACATGACCGTTGTTCGTTGCTTTTTATCGTTAACGTTTTATAATTCCCCGGGGCTCAGCATGAAAAAGGAACGTCCTTGGCCTTCTTCCACTGCTCGTTCGTTCACTCATGATAAATCTTAAACGCTTCTAAGAGACGCTCACTGCCAGCTAAGTGATACCTTCGAGGAACAAATCCAACATTAAGCTCGTATTTGCGCGTGGTCCAGCCAAAAAGACATTAGTATTAATCTCACTGGTTAAAGCTTAGAATTTAGCGAGTTATACGTCAGGAATAAGAGATATATAGAAAGGATATACGCGATATATGTTAAAAGTTTTTGTATATTTGTAGTTTAAATCGTATATTGATATACATGTATGATAATACAGGGCACTTCAGAATATATAGTCCAGTTCAAAGGGAAGGAGATTATTCATATATAATTATGCATGAAGCGTGGGACGAAAGTCTGGTGAAAATTCTTGAGAGACTTTTATTCTATGTTTTTTATTTAACTCTTTGTGATTCTGTGTTGAATTGAATTTTACATAATGTTAAAATGGTAAATAAGAAATATGTTAAATTAAATAACTTGAAAGTATTTCGGTTTTAATTTTTATCGTCATTTGTATAATTATTCAATGTTGAAGTTTTAATTGTAAATTTAATAGACAGATTTGTATTTTTATTTGATAGAAATATGTCAACATAGATACGTATAAAAATACATTTCAATTTTCTACATTTTTTAAAAGCATATTAACTATAAACTATTATTACTATATAAACTATATTAAATATCAAAAGCAGCTGTTTGAACGGCAGAGTGAATTTTTCAAACAGAATCTCCTTCTCTAATTTTCTACTACGTGTTCCCCAAGTACTCAATGTTTAATCACGCAAAGATTATTCGACAGAATGCGATCTTGGAAACTTCCTCGCAGGAAAGGGTGAACTTGCAATCGCAATTAACGCAGCATTCGTTAGAAATAAAAAAATTGAACGAGCAAAATATGTTGGCAAAAATCGCGTGTCCTTCTAGTTCACGCTGAGCCACTCGACGTTTACCGATCGTGCCTGGATTAATCCTTTATCGTAATCATTCTCTGGCCAATAGGAAACGAAAAAAAGAGAAGGAAAAAAAAGAGGAAAAGAAAGAACGAGAGAATTTCTATTTCATGGCGCGTAACTTCGTCTTATGCGATTGTTCATTGCCGCAGTTAATTGATATCGTTAATTAATATCTACATCCGTATTAAGACCACCTAATTCGAAGGTGTGTCATAGTTAATTCCACGTGAAACATTCCCCCCTCTTTATCATCGTTAAGAAGAAACTGCCTGACCATCTTTTACGTATCTAATCCCCTGGGTGATTCTCGTTCATTGTAGCTTGTCGGATGTCGTGTCGAGATGAATTTAGAAAGTTTTCTCAACTTTGTAAAAGTATAAAGTATTAGGTAATCCCGTAAGTAATGCAGTCTCTTGAAAGTTGGATTTAAACTTAAGGATATGAATTGCCACTTGTCACACTGACAATGTGATAAACGAAGAATAGAAAATTTAATGGAAAAATGCCTAACAATTGAAAACGTTCCAGCAATAAGGAACTCTACTTCCTAATAGATTTATGTAAACCAATAAAAATCAGCTCAAAGTTACGTCACCTCTTCGAACGTGCTATAAATTCGTAGTCAACTAACAAACTTTCTCATTGTTGAATATACAAAGTCCTTCTATTGTAAAAAATAAGAAGAATATGTCAGTGATTAATTATTATGAACAAATAATAATTATTGCTCTTCGATTGAAACAAACATGATGCCGCATTTGCTTACGGAATGACCATTTCGAAGAATAGTTGGTGCAATAATGTTTTAGATCTTTCTTATAAATCGATTAATACGTTGGTATGCTAACTAAATCTTTTTAGATACGATGTACATTTGGGTTTTTCAAAATCTCGGGAGGACATCCGAAGAAATTAATGCGCGTCCAACGATCGAAAACGTCACGAGTTATTCTATAGAGAGAGAACGATAGTGAAAAAGAGAGAGAGAGAGTGCGTGTGAGAAAGAGTAAGAGAGATCATGCTCTTACTCTCTAATTATGAAAAACGAAGAAAGCACAATAATTACGATTCCACGCGTCCTACCGTTAACGATAGTGACATTTCTTTGTTATTCCCATGTTTTTTTTTTTCTTTTTTTCGAGAAAATGCCAATAGAGCGAAAGAGCATGAGAGGGAGAAAAAGGTGGAATGAATGTGAAAGTGAGAATGAGTGCGACAGAGAAAATGCATAAAAAAGGAAACGCAAATACTTGAGTTCACACTTGAGAGTTTTAGTTTATTAATTTACTTAATATTAATAAAAAAAAACGAATGGAACGATAATAACACTAATATCATTGTAATGATTATTATATATATTGCTATTATTATAAAACTGTTTGTAATATATATTTTAATTTTGAAAAAACAGCGTGTCGTTTGTTTTTGTGCGTCTCTGTACGAGTGTTGATATTTTTTATTTTTATTTTTCCTTTTTTTTTTTTTTTTTTTTTAATCTGATCTCCTACAAAGCGTTAATTCCCGATTTCTTAACAAAAATAAAAAAAAAAATCTACTGACCATCAACTGTGTGTACAACGCGATATAACACACGACGCTGCCCGTTGTGTTAGCTGTGCGTAGTTGTTGCATGCCACAATACACAAAGGAGAACCAAAATGTGTGTCCATGGTACGTATCGAAAAAAATCGTGGTGAGTAAAATCGCTTGTTATTTTATTTGCTAGTCTTCGAATTTTTCAACTACAATCCCGTCGTCCAGCATGGCCCATCCCTTTCCTATGATAATCGTCAAACTTTCGACTGTTTATTCGGAGGACATCTCCGATCATAGTAAGTGTATTCGTAGTTTCTACAGATATATATGTACATAATATAAAGATCTTTCTCGAGTCGAAGTCACGATGATTCAGAGAAACATAATATGTAGTGATGTAACCGCTGCTTTTCTCTGGACCGTCGAAGTTCTCTTAAATGGTGAACGCGGCCTTGAGGAAAGATTTTTATGACGCCATATTTGTTTCCTTCGAGTCGATACCATTTTAATCAGGCTCTCGTATTTTTAGAAATATATAGAATATAGAATACTTAATTTCTTTTTTAGTAACTTTTAACAACTTCGTACTCCCTTAGAAAAAAATGTAGAATTATAGAAAATAGCCTCTCTCGTTGTCACTTAAGGAACATGTGTAGCATAGACTTTGCGTTTCCAACCTATGAGTCGCGATCCTGAAGGATTGCAAAGCGTTTCCTGGGAACTTTCACTATAGTTTCACTGTTTCAATTTCAATTGAGAATTTTTGGCACTTATCTACTTAAGTATGCCAACAGCGTTATATTAGATAAAAATTGTAAAGTAAAAATAAAATAAAAATTGACTTTACCTTAAAAAAAATTTTACCGTTTATTTATCAATGTAGTCTTCTTTATATATATATATAAAAAGAGAGAGAGTGGAGAAGTTGTAAATTATTTGTCTATTATAAAGAGGATCGCGATTCGATAAAGATTAGGAAACACTGGTACAACTAAGAATCATCTTTCTTTATTCCTCAAATTTAAATCATATATTCATATTTCATACACGTCGCGTTACATCAGCATCATAAGCTATAATTCAAACTCCATGGTCTACAAGCAGCTGTCAGAGATACACGAGTCTCGTCCATCTTTACTAAAACATCCAAGAAAGAACAGATTGAATCTGCTCCAAAGCCCACTTCCTGTCCAACCAACGCTTCATAGCTCTTTAACGATTCTCAACAGCTTAGCACTACCTTCTTTTAGAGCTTAGCTCTGCTCTGACATTTACGACACTGTCGAGTAGATATCGAAGAGTTTGCAAATTTTCCTCGAAATAACATTGCGAATGCTTGCAGATGAAATGGTGGCTGAGAAGGAGAAATACAAGGAAATCGGAGACGGCTTGGATCAGGCATTCATGGAACTCTACGGCGTCTAACGTGCCACTAACCAACCTCTTTAACGCTTCGACCAAACAAATAAAAAAAAAAAATACATATATATATAATCATATATATACCACCAAAATTTCAAACTTTCTCACAATCTCGCTTGCTCTTAACACGTACTCCGTAAGTTACTTCTCGAGCTTAACCTGCTTAACTAACGACTTCGAGGCTCTAATTTGCCACAAGACAGCATTTTTCCATGAAAGTGAAATACCGATATCCCTTACTGAACCGAGACAATGGAGATATCCGTAGAAACATCGTCATGAATATCATTCTTTCACTTTAACTCTTTGTTTCTTTGCACAATTATCGTATCTTTTATCGTGTCTATTTATAGAAGAGGATTTTTCTCAAATTACTTTTGGATAGTACAATTAAAATAAAGCTTCGAATAATGTTTGATAAAGAAGGAAATGGCGTGAACTTATCATAATAGATACCTAAAAGCAAAGAGTTAAAGGAATGCATTTTTTATTACCATCAGATCGTTTTCATATCAATATTTTCATACATTAAGTATGCGTAAAGTCGATGGAGCGATATATTCGCTTTTTACTTTTTAGGATAATACAAATTATCTTCTATATATATATATATAAGTGTAACGATAAATGTTTTATTAGTTGTTTAATCTGATAAATTTTTAACGAAGGCATTGTTTATTTCAGACGAGCTTGTACACGAGAAAGAAAAGTACAAATACATCTGCGACGATCTGGACCTCACCTTCACCGAGTTGATCGAAAAGAATTAATCGATAATCGGCGATCGTACGTATCCGACGACTGTCGAAATGATTGGCGGCTCTTCGTGCATCCGACAAACGCGGTGTACTATCGAGATCATTTTGTAAAAGCGACCAGTCCGCTTACGTTATCGTTATTATTACTATTACACTTGTATCTCAAATTTGTTGCATCTGAAACAAATACGTTCCGCGTTCCTTCGCGTCCAATTCCTCCTTTTCGTTTTCTTTTTTTATTTTATCCGGTTAACACCTTGGTTTTTGAATTATTTATCGCTTACGATCTTCTCCCTTCCTTTCCTTTCTTTTCTTCTTTATTCATTTTGTAAATCATGCTCTAGATTACGGTTAATCAAGTCACTCGTTTATGATAATTCCGATTTTACGACAAAACGTATTCGGTAAGTACTCACATTCGGCGATACAGAAGTTTCTTAATGACTGTGAAGCGCATTCGTCGATCATTGTAACTAAGCAAACAGGCAAATAAAAGTTCAGCCCTGAAACTACCGTCTTACTTTATTTGTTAACTATTTTACGATCGTAGATCATGTTCTAAGAAAGAATGTTTTTTTCAAATACTTACTGCGAGATCTCAATAAAAATATTCAAATTACTAGCATCTGTATTTTCTCTCAAACCCTTACATAAAATCCCATCCTTTTTAAACCATCACTTATTAACAATACTAATAATATACTAACAAATAATAATAATGGTGTGAAACCATGGAATACTATTGTAGTTTTAATTACTCTTGTAATTTTAAGTTATAAGTTATAATAATTGTAAGTTATCTCGGATAAAGATGTAAGAAAGCCACAATTCCTAAGCAAAATGGTGAATCTATGGTTAAGATAGTCCCTTTACTAAATTAATAACATCCTCTCTCTCTCTCTCTCTCTCTCTCTAACAAGATGATGATTGTTAAACTGCGGATTTTTATGCATAGCTAAATACATTTGCTTTGTTTAGGCATTTTACACATATTAATATACTTTAACATTATAATATTTTCAATGCACTTTGAACACTATAACGAATATTGGTAGAGCAATTTGTTTCATCTTCTAAATATTATGATGAAAAGTTTACGTTGGAACTTTTCTATATTTTTGCATCTGTCGACTCTGCTGTAACAAATGAAACGAAGAAAAGAATGCTCTGCATTATAGGAAGAAATTATATTAAAATCACAGAATAAGTAAAGTGCAATGAATTAAGATAAAACATAAAAATCCGCAACGTAGTGACGGTGAAAGTTACCCAAAAACTAACACAGGATCTAACATTCGACTAGTGCCACGTAACCCTCCCTTTTGCGTTGCAGACGTGGTGGTAAACGAGCGCTGTAAGTACAAAGCGATCGCCGACGAAATGGATCAGACGTTCGCCGACCTGGCCGGATATTAGCAGGCGGGCTAATTCTCTGACGAAACGTGTATACTTCATGTGTACACATACACGCGCGCATATACACTTCTCTGAATACATGTATCGTTTTAAAATGAGAAAGGGAAAGAAATTATGAAAAAGGTCACGCTACGTTTAAAGAAACACTGCCAGCACGCGGATCCTTCGATGCACGACGCCCAGAGAAACCTTGATCGTCGATCAGGACGAAGAGGACGCAACGCCAGGCGTCTTCTCCAGACCCTACACAGCCCAAGACGCTCGATGGATTATGGAAACAGTCGGTTAGATTGTGTTTATTGGTTTTTCCTATGGTTATTTTATTTTTTAGACTTTGGCTGAGAAAAAACGGGTCTAAAAGAAAAGATTAAAGTAATTCTAACGAAGAATGTTGGAGGTACAAGTTGAAGATAGTGTTATTCGTCGATTTGATTTTCTAACAGCTATCTTATTTTGCAAAGTTTGGTTAAGCAAATAGGAAAATAAAAGGAACAGAGAATGATCAAAGTTTAGGGTGATTTTGGATGGATGATGAGGAAATAAGTCGAGGATACTCATTCGTCCAGTGGCTTTCCACTTAGTTACCTTATTTTGCAGCGTTTGTTTGCTGCCGCGAAAAAGAAAACGGATAGGAGATGACGTGAATTTCACGTGATTTCAACGAAGCACGTTCAGAATAGAGGTTAAGCGAACTTTTGTTTGTCAATTTGATTTTTTAACAGCGGTTACTTTCGTTTACAGAATCTGATACGAAGAATAAGGATGATTTTATATTTAAAATATTTGATATAGGAATGGGCGGCAGTTTGAAAATCGTATAACAGGTTTCGGTGTGATTAGAAACGCAGCATTAGAATCTCCATCTAAAATAATATAAACGAAGGAAACACTCGGAATATCATTCGGAGGGGAATGAATCTGTTAATTCGCAATGATCGAAGAGTATTTTTTGTTTGCTTCTTTTTGTACCTCTTTAGCACATGAAAAACAAAGATATTATTTTTATTTAACATTCTTTCGACCCTAGATTCGAATAATATGATTTATTATTCATTTATTGTTTCGTTTATTAACTATAACTAGAATTTTTTAGATTTAAACGGTCGTATACTTGGACCGAATTTCTTCCCTGTCTCTTTACTATTTCTATTCTATTTATTTCACGCGTATTTTATATTATCAATTCCGTTCTTCCGTTAGTCTTTAGCTTCTATACTTCATTTTATCATTGATACTAAAAACGATCGACCGATCGATCGATCGATCGATACATTTTTTTCAAACGTTCCTTTCGTTTTCAACTTTACGCATTTAAAAAATTATTAACACAAATTATCAATTATCGGTGCTCTGTAGCTGTGTAGGCGTTCTTTCATCCAGTTCATCCTTAATCGCGAATCCTAACCACCCACACCCACGTAGACGGTCCTGTATCCATCAGCAACGCATTTAATCGCGGAGTTCAGCTTGTGCAGCCAGATTGATAGTTATTCGTCTCGCGTACTCGCCATTAAGTTTGTCGCGAATTGAGAAGCGGCTTTACTTCGTGCCAAGGGATGGCGGTAACTTTCGTGTATAATCGAGATACTGTGCAGAGAGATAACCAACGTTCGATACTCGACGAACGAAAAGAAACGAAATAAAAATTCGAGAAAGTAGACAAAGTGGAAAGTTAGTCGAGCGGAAAATATAATTGGCGGATTTTTAAAGGAAATATTTGTCGTCGTCCAGTGTGTACGTATAATATAACCAAATCGTTAAAAACGATTAGGAGCAAAAGGTGTGAAAAAGGATTGTTTGAAGTTGAACGAATAGTCAAAAACAGCCACATCGAGTATATAGAACGTGAATGGGAACATTCGACGAATTATTTTCGCGATCTTGTGAATTGTATTCGAATATACGTTGCTGGTTACAAGTATTAAGATTTGATACGTTTATTGGAAAATTCTTAATAATAAATTTCAAGATTTTTCACGGACTTTTTTAACATTTATGTTAAATTTAAAAATAGAGAAAAAGTATCTACTTTAAAGGTCGACTTTTTCCATTATGTTCATAACGATATGAATTTGTATAAAGATTCAGGGTCCAATCATATTCAGATTTATGATAAAATAATTTGAAAATAGAAAGAGTAAAAAAGCGTTGAATTTGTCAGAAATTTAAATATCATGGCGTGTCTTAATACTTGTGACTAGCAGTGTATATTAATAGAAAAAGAGGACAAACTGTTTGCTTCGTGTGTTTGAGTTCTTTCGTATCGATGTGGCTAGGCAGTGCGGTCTATCGATCGATATAGTCTGTCCGACATCGGTCGACCTCTCAAGGCCATTTGTATCTAGAGCAATCCCCACTACACTCGCAATCAGTTTACTCGGTATCTCTCTCCTATTATTTTCCAGGAAGAACGGGGCAAGTTTCTAATTAAATTACTCGCCGAATCTTATTTCCTAATATTGTGAAATGTGTTTGTAGAGAATTTAAGTGGAAGAAATGTATTTTAGAATAAGAAATAAATGGTCTTGAATATTCCATGGATTTTGGACAGACTGTAATGTCAATTTAGAGTTAAACTTCGTTATATTTCGCGATCTTTAGCGCCTGCTTCCTTGCTTTCGTAACTCGTAACTTTACGAGACCGTCACGCGTCTCGGTTAACGCAAGCAGCTTTTATGTTGGATGTTTCGCTTAGACAAAAACGAATTTTGCCAAGAAAGATTGTACTGTTTTATGTTA